>JAVRKA010000186.1:0-375552 GCA_034508555.1 Venustoraphidia nigricollis | reverse complement strand
AGATATGGTTGCCGATAGGCATTTCAAATATAGGTGCTGATAGGCATTTCAGATGTAGTTTCTGATAGGCATTTCAAAAATTTGTGCCGATAGGCATTTCAGATATAGGTGCCGATAGGCATTTCAGATATAGTTGCCGATTGGCATTTTAAAAATAGGTGCCGATAGGCATTTCAGATATAGAAGCCGATAGGTATTTTAAATATAGGTGTCGATAGGCATTTCAGATATGGTTGCCGATAGGCATTTCAAATGTAGGTGCTGATAGGCATTTCAGATGTAGTTTCCGATAGGCATTTCAAAAATAGGTGCCGATAGGCATTTCAGATATAGTTGCCGATTGGCATTTTAAAAATAGGTGCCGATAGGCATTTCAGATATAGAAGCCGATAGGCATTTTAAATATAGGTGCCGATAGGCATTCCAGATATGGTTGCCGATAGGCATTTCAAATATAGGTGCTGATAGGCATTTCAGATGTAGTTTCCGATAGGCATTTCAAAAATAGGTGCCGATAGGCATTTCAGATATAGGTGCCGATAGGCATTTCAGATATAGTTGCCGATTGGCATTTTAAAAAAAGGTGCTGATAGGCATTTCAGATATGGGTGCCGATAGGCATTTCAGATATGGGTGCCGATAGGCATTTCAGATATAGTTGCCGATTGGCATTTTAAAAATAGGTGCCGATAGGCATTTTTAAAATACGTGCCGATAGGCATTTCAGATATAGAAGCCGATAGGCATTTCAAATATAGGTGACGATAGGCATTCCAGATATGGTTGCCGATAGGCATTTCAAATATAGGTGCTGATAGGCATTTCAGAAGTAGTTTCCGATAGGCATTTCAAAAATAGGTGCCGATAGGCATTTCAGATATAGGTGCCGATAGGCATTTCAGATATAGGTGCCGATAGGCATTTCAGATATAGTTGCCGATTGGCATTTTAAAAACAGGTGCCGATAGGCATTTCAGATATAGAAGCCGATAGGTATTTCAAATATAGGTGTCGATAGGCATTTCAGAAATAAATGCCGAAAGGCATTTCAGATATAAGTGCCGATAGGCATTTCTGATGTGGTTGCCGATTGGCATTTTAAAAATAGGTGCCGATAGGCATTTCAGATATAGAAGCCGATAGGCATTTCAGATATAGAAGCCGATAGGCATTTCAAATATAGATGCCGATAGGCATTCCAGATATAGTTGCCGATAGGCATTTCAAATATAGGTGCTGATAGGCATTTCAGATGTAGTTTCCGATAGGCATTTCAAAAATAGGTGCCGATAGGCATTTCAGATATAGTTGCCGAAAGGCATTTCAGATATAGTTGCCGATTGGCATTTTAAAAATAGGTGCCGATAGGCATTTCAGATGTATTTTACGATAGGCATTTCAAAAATAGGTGCCGATAGGCATTTCAGATATAGGTGCCGATAGGCATATCAGATATAGTTGCCGATAGGCATTTAAAATATAGGTGCCAATAGGCATTTCAAATATAGGTGTCGATAGGCATTTCAGACATAAATGCCGAAAGGCATTTCAGATATAGGTGAAGATAGGCATTACTGATGTGGTTGCCGATTGGCATTTTAAAAATAGGTGCCAATAGGCATTTCAGATATAGAAGCCGATAGGCATTTCAAATATAGGTGCCGATAGGCATTCCAGATATAGTTGCCGATAGGCATTTCAAATATAGGTGCTGATACGCATTTCAGATGTAGTTTCCGATAGGCATTTCATAAATTGGTGCCGATAGGCATTTCAGATATAGGTGCCGATAGGCATTTCAGATATAGTTGCCGATTGCCACTTTAAAAATAGTTGCCGATAGGCATTTCAGATATAGAAGCAGATAGGTATTTCAAATATAGGTGTCGATAGGCATTTCAGATTTGGTTGCCGATAGGCATTTCAAATATAGGTGCTGATAGGCATTCCAGATATGGTTGCCGATAGGCATTTCAAATATAGGTGCTGATAGGCATCTCAGATGTAGTTTCCGATAGGCATTTCAAAAATAGGTGCCGATAGGCATTTCAGATATAGGTGCCGATAGGCATTTCAGATATAGTTGCCGATTGGCATTTTAAAAATAGGTGCCGATAGGCATTTCAGATATAGAAGCCGATAGGTATTTCAAATATAGGTGTCGATAGGCATTTCAGATATAAATGCCGAAAGGCATTTCAGATATAGGTGCCGATAGGCATTTCTGATGTGGTTGCCGATTGGCATTTTAAAAATAGGTGCCGATAGGCATTTCAGATATAGAAGCCGATAGGCATTTCAAATATAGGTGCCGATAGGCATTCCAGATATGGTTGCCGATAGGCATTTCAAATATAGGTGCTGATAGGCATTTCAGATGTAGTTTCCGATAGGCATTTCAAAAACAGGTGCCGATAGGCATTTCAGATGTATTTTACGATAGGCATTTCAAAAATAGGTGCCGATAGGCATTTCAGATATAGGTGCCGATAGGCATATCAGATATAGTTGCCGATAGGCATTTAAAATATAGGTGCCGATAGGCATTTCAAATACAGGTGTCGATAGGCATTTCAGACATAAATGCCGAAAGGCATTTCAGATATAGGTGCCGATAGGCATTGCTGATGTGGTTGCCGATTGGCATTTTAAAAATAGGTGCCAATAGGCATTTCAGATATAGAAGCCGATAGGCATTTCAAATATAGGTGCCGATAGGCATTCCAGATATAGTTGCCGATAGGCATTTCAAATATAGGTGCTGATAGGCATTTCAGATGTAGTTTCCGATAGGCATTTCAGATATGGTCGCCGATAGGCATTTCAAATATAGGTGCTGATAGGAATTTCAGATGTAGTTTCCGATAGGCCTATCAAAAATAGGTGCTGATAGGCATTTCAGATATAGGTGCCGATAGGCATTTTAAAAATAGGTGCCGATAGGCATTTCAGATATAGAAGCCGATAGGCATTTCAAATATAGGTGCCGATAGGCATTCCAGATACGGTTTCCGATAGGCATTTTAAATATAGGTGCCGATAGGCATTTCAGATAATGTTGCCAATTGGCATCTTAAAAATAGGTGCCGATAGGCATTTCAGATATAGAAGCCGATAGGCATTTCAAATATAGGTGCCGATAGGCATTCCAGATATGGTTGCCGATAGGCATTTCAAATATAGGTGCTGATAGGCATTTCAGATGTAGTTTCCGATAGGCATTTCAAAAATAGGTGCCGATAGGCATTTCAGATATAGGTGCCGATAGGCATTTCAGATATATTTGCCGATTTGCATTTTAAAAATAGGTGCCGATAGGCATTTCAGATGTAGTTTCCGATAGGCATTTCAAAAATAGGTGCCGATAGGCATTTCAGATATAGGTGCCGATAGGCATATCAGATATAGTTGCCAATAGGCATTTAAAATATAGGTGCCGATAGGCATTTCAAATATAGGTGTCGATAGGCGTTTCAGATATAAATGCCGAAAGGCATTTCAGATATAGGTGTCGATAGGCATTTCAGATATGGTTGCCGATAGGCATTTCAAATATAGGTGCAGATATGCATTTCAGATGTAGTTTCCGAAAGGCATTTAAAAAATAGGTGCCGATAGGCATTTCAGATATAGTTGCCGATAGGCATTTCAGATATAGTTGTCGATTGGCATTTTAAAAATAGGTGCCGATAGGCATTTCAGATATAGAAGCCGATAGGCATTTCAAATATAGGTGCCGATAAGCATTCCAGATATGGTTGCCGATAGGCATTTCAAACATAGGTGCTGATAGGCATTTCAGATGTAGTTTCCGATAAGCATTTCAAAAATAAGTGCCGATAGGCATTTCAGATATAGGTGCCGATAGGCATTTCAGATATAGTTGCCGATTGGCATTTTAAAAATAGGTGCCGATAGGCATTTGAGATATAAAAGCCGATAGGCATTTCAAATATAGGTGCCGATAGGCATTCCAGATATGGTTGCCGATAGGCATTTCATATATAGGTGCTGATAAGCATTTCAGATGTAGTTTCCGATAGGCATTTCAAAAATAAGTGCCGATAGGCATTTCAGATATAGGTGCCGATAAGCATTTCAGATATAGTTGCCAATTGGCATTTTAAAAATAGGTGCCGATAGGCATTTCAGATATAGAAGCCGATAGGCATTTCAAATATAGGTGCCGATAGGTATTCCAGATATGGTTGCCGATAGGCATTTCAAATATAGGTGCTGATAGGCATTTCAGATGTAGTTTCCGATAGGCATTTCAAAAATAGGTGCCGATAGGCATTTCAGATATAGGTGCCGATAGGCATTTCAGATATAGTTGCCGATTGGCATTATAAAAATAGGTGCCGATAGGCATTTCAGATTTAGAAGCCGATAGGCATTTCAAATATAGGTGCCGATAGGCATTTCAGATATGGTTGCCGATAGGCATTTCAAATATAGGTGCTAATAGGCATTTCAGATGTAGTTTGCGATAGGCATTTCAAAAATAGGTGCCGATTGGCATTTCAGTTATAGATGCCGATAAGCATATCAGATATAGTTTCCAATTGGCATTTTAAAAATAGGTGCCGATAGGCATTTCAAATATAGAAGCCGATAGGCATTTCAAATATAGGTGCCGATAGGCACTCCAGATATGGTTGCCGATAGGCATTTCAAATATAGGTGCTGATAGGCATTTCAGATGTAGTTTCCGATAGGCATTTCAAAAATAGGTGCCGATAGGCATTTCAGATATAGGTGCCGATAGGCACTTCAGATATAGTTGCCGATTGGCATTTTAAAAATAGGTGCCGATAGGCATTTCAGATATAGAAGCCGATAGGCAGTTCAAATATAGGTGCCGATAGGCATTATAGATATGGTTGCCAATAGGCATTTCAAATATAGGTGCTGATAGGCATTTCAGATGTAGTTTCCGATAGGCATTTCAAAAATAGGTGCCGATAGGCATATCAGATATAGGTGCCGATAGGCATTTCAGATATAGTTGCCGATTGGCATTTTAAAAATAGGTGCCGATAGGCATTTCAGATATAGAAGCCGATAGGCATTTTAAATATAGGTGCCGATAGGCATTTCAGATATGGTTGCCGATAGGCATTTCAAATATAGGTGCTGATAGGCATTTCAGATGTAGTTTCCGATAGGCCTATCAAAAATAGGTGCCGATAGGCATTTCAGATATAGGTGCCGATAGGCTTTTCAGATATAGTTGCCGATTGGCATTTTAAAAATAGGTGCCGATAGGCATTTCAGATATAGAAGCCGATAGGCATTTTAAATATAGGTGCCGATAGGCATTCCAGATACGGTTGCCGATAGGCATTTCAAATATAGGTGCCGATAGGCATTTCAGATATAGTTGCCAATTGGCATCTTAAAAATAGGTGCCGATAGGCATTTCAGATATAGAAGCCGATAGGCATTTCAAATATAGGTGCCGATAGGCATTCCAGATATGGTTGCCGATAGGCATTTCAAATATAGGTGCTGATAGGCATTTCAGATGTAGTTTCCGATAGGCATTTCAAAAATAGTTGCCGATAGGCAATTCAGATATAGGTGCCGATAGGCATTTCAGATATAGTTGCCGATTGGCATTTTAAAAATAGGTGCCGATAGGCATTTCAGATGTAGTTTCCGATAGGCATTTCAAAAATAGGTGCCGATAGGCATTTTAGATATAGGTGCCGATAGGCATATCAGATATAGTTGCCAATAGGCATTTAAAATATAGGTGCCGATAGGCATTTCAAATATAGGTGTCGATAGGCATTTCAGATATAAATGCCGAAAGGCATTTCAGATATAGGTGCCGATAGGCATTTCTGATGTGGTTGCCGATAGGCATTTCTAATATAGGTGCTGATAGGCATTTCAGATGTAGTTTCCGATAGGCATTTCAAAAATAGGTGCCGATGGGCATTTCAGATATAGGTGCCGATAGGCACTTCAGATATAGTTGCCGATTGGCATTTTAAAAATAGGTGCCAATAGGCATTTCAGATATAGAAGCCGATAGGTATTTCAAATATAGGTGTCGATAGGCATTTCAGATATGGTTGCTGATAGGCCTTTCAAATATAGGTGCAGATAGGCATTTCAGATGTAGTTTCCGAAAGGCATTTAAAAAATAGGTGCCGATAGGCATTTCAGATATAGGTGCCGATAGGCATTTCAGATATAGTTGTCGATTGGCATTTTAAAAATAGGTGCCGAAAGGCATTTCAGATATAGAAGCCGATAGGCATTTCAAATATAGGTGCCGATAAGCATTCCAGATATGGTTGCCGATAGGCATTTCAAACATAGGTGCTGATAGGCATTTCAGATGTAGTTTCCGATAAGCATTTCAAAAATAGGTGCCGATAGGCATTTCAGATATAGGTGCCGATAGGCATTTCAGATATAGTTGCCGATTGGCATTTTAAAAACAGGTGCCAATAGGCATTTCAGATTTAGAAGCCGATAGGCATTTCAAATATAGGTGCCGATTGGCATTCCAGATATGGTTGCCGATAGGCATTTCAAATATAGGTGCTAATAGGCATTTCAGATATAGTTTGCGATAGGCATTTCAAAAATAGGTGCCGATTGGCATTTCAGTTATAGATGCCGATAAGCATATCAGATATAGTTGCCAATTGGCATTTTAAAAATAGGTGCCGATAGGCATTTCAAATATAGAAGCTGATAGGCATTTCAAATATAGGTGCCGATAGGCATTCCAGATATGGTTGCCGATAGGCATTTCAAATATAGGTGCTGATAGGCATTTCAGATGTAGTTTCCGATAGGCATTTCAAAAATAGGTGCCGATAGGCATTTCAGATATAGGTGCCGATAGGCACTTCAGATATAGTTGCCGATTGGCATTTTAAAAATAGGTGCCGATAGGCATTTCAGATATAGAAGCCGATAGGCAGTTCAAATATAGGTGCCGATAGGCACATTCCAGATATGGTTCCAATAGGCATTTCAAATATAGGTGCTGATAGGCATTTCAGATGTAGTTTCCGATAGGCATTTCAAAAATAGGTGCCGATAGGCATATCAGATATAGGTGCCGATAGGCATTTCAAATATAGTTACCGATTGGCATTTTAAAAATAGGTGCCGATAGGCATTTCAGATATAGAAGCCGATAGGCATTTTAAATATAGGTGCCGATAGGCATTCCAGATATGGTTGCCGATAGGCATTTCAAATATAGGTGCTGATAGGCATTTCAGATGTAGTTTCCGATAGGCATTTCAAAAATAGGTGCCGATAGGCATTTCAGATATAGGCGCCGATAGGCATTTCAGATATAGTTGCCGATTGGCATTTTAAAAAAAGGTGCTGATAGGCATTTCAGATATGGGTGCCAATAGGCATTTCAGATATGGGTGCCGATAGGCATTTCAGATATAGTTGCCGATTAGCATTTTAAAAATAGGTGCCGATAGGCATTTTTAAAATACGTGCCGATAGGCATTTCAGATATAGAAGCCGATAGGCATTTCAAATATAGGTGCCGATAGGCATTCCAGATATGGTTGCCGATAGGAATTTCAAATATAGGTGCTGATAGGCATTTCAGAAGTAGTTTCCGATAGGCATTTCAAAAATAGGTGCCGATAGGCATTTCAGATATAGGTGCCGATAGGCATTTCAGATATAGGTGCCGATAGGCATTTCAGATATAGTTGCCGATTGGCATTTTAAAAATAGGTGCCGATAGGCATTTCAGATATAGAAGCCGATAGGTATTTCAAATATAGGTGTCGATAGGCATTTCAGATATAAATGCCGAAAGGCATTTCAGATATAAGTGCCGATAGGCATTTCTGATGTGGTTGCCGATTGGCATTTTAAAAATAGGTGCCGATAGGCATTTCAGATATAGAAGCCGATAGGCATTTCAAATATAGGTGCCGATAGGCATTCCAGATATGGTTGCCGATAGGCATTTCAAATGTAGGTGCTGATAGGCATTTCAGATGTAGTTTCCGATAGGCATTTCAAAAATAGGTGCCGATAGGCATTTCAGATATAGGTGCCGAAAGGCATTTCAGATATAGTTGCCGATTGGCATTTTAAAAATAGGTGCCGATAGGCATTTCAGATGTATTTTACGATAGGCATTTCAAAAATAGGTGCCGATAGGCATTTCAGATATAGGTGCCGATAGGCATATCAGATATAGTTGCCGATAGGCATTTAAAATATAGGTGCCGATAGGCATTTCAAATACAGGTGTCGATAGGCATTTCAGACATAAATGCCGAAAGGCATTTCAGATATAGGTGCCGATAGGCATTACTGATGTGGTTGCCGATTGGCATTTTAAAAATATGTGCCAATAGGCATTTCAGATATAGAAGCCGATAGGCATTTCAAATATAGGTGCCGATAGGCATTCCAGATATAGTTGCCGATAGGCATTTCAAATATAGGTGCTGATAGGCATTTCAGATGTAGTTTCCGATAGGCATTTCAAAAATTGGTGCCGATAGGCATTTCAGATATAGGTGCCGATAGGCATTTCAGATATAGTTGCCGATTGCCACTTTAAAAATAGGTGCCGATAGGCATTTCAGATATAGAAGCTGATAGGTATTTCAAATATAGGTGTCGATAGGCATTTCAGATATGGTCGCCGATAGGCATTTCAAATATAGGTGCTGATAGGAATTTCAGATGTAGTTTCCGATAGGCCTATCAAAAATAGGTGCCGATAGGCATTTCAGATATAGGTGCCGATAGGCATTTCAGATATAGTTGCCGATTGGCATTTTAAAAATAGGTGCCGATAGGCATTTCAGATATAGAAGCCGATAGGCATACAAATATAGGTGCCGATAGGCATTCCAGATACGGTTGCCGATAGGCATTTTAAATATAGGTGCCGATAGGCATTTCAGATATAGTTGCCAATTGGCATCTTAAAAATAGGTGCCGATAGGCATTTCAGATATAGAAGCCGATAGGCATTTCAAATAAAGGTGCCGATAGGCATTCCAGATATGGTTGCCGATAGGCATTTCAAATATAGGTGCTGATAGGCATTTCAGATGTAGTTTCCGATAGGCATTTCAAAAATAGGTGCCGATAGGCATTTCAGATATAGGTGCCGATAGGCATTTCAGATATAGTTGCCGATTTGCATTTTAAAAATAGGTGCCGATAGGCATTTCAGATGTAGTTTCCGATAGGCATTTCAAAAATAGGTGCCGATAGGCATTTCAGATATAGGTGCCGATAGGCATATCAGATATAGTTGCCAATAGGCATTTAAAATATAGGTGCCGATAGGCATTTCAAATATAGGTGTCGATAGGCATTTCAGATATAAATGCCGAAAGGCATTTCAGATATAGGTGTCGATAGGCATTTCAGATATGGTTGCCGATAGGCATTTCAAATATAGGTGCAGATAGGCATTTCAGATGTTGTTTCCGAAAGGCTTTTAAAAAATAGGTGCCGATAGGCATTTCAGATATAGTTGCCAATAGGCATTTCAGATATAGTTGTCGATTGGCATTTTAAAAATAGGTGCCGATAGGCATTTCAGATATAGAAGCCGATAGGCATTTCAAATATAGGTGCCGATAAGCATTCCAGATATGGTTGCCGATAGGCATTTCAAACATAGGTGCTGATAGGCATTTCAGATGTAGTTTCCGATAAGCATTTCAAAAATAAGTGCCGATAGGCATTTCAGATATAGGTGCCGATAGGCATTTCAGATATAGTTGCCGATTGGCATTTTAAAAATAGGTGCCGATAGGCATTTGAGATATAAAAGCCGATAGGCATTTCAAATATAGGTGCCGATAGGCATTCCAGATACGGTTGCCGATAGGCATTTTAAATATAGGTGCCGATAGGCATTTCAGATATAGTTGCCAATTGGCATCTTAAAAATAGGTGCCGATAGGCATTTCAGATATAGAAGCCGATAGGCATTTCAAATAAAGGTGCCGATAGGCATTCCAGATATGGTTGCCGATAGGCATTTCAAATATAGGTGCTGATAGGCATTTCAGATGTAGTTTCCGATAGGCATTTCAAAAATAGGTGCCGATAGGCATTTCAGATATAGGTGCCGATAGGCATTTCAGATATAGTTGCCGATTTGCATTTTAAAAATAGGTGCCGATAGGCATTTCAGATGTAGTTTCCGATAGGCATTTCAAAAATAGGTGCCGATAGGCATTTCAGATATAGGTGCCGATAGGCATATCAGATATAGTTGCCAATAGGCATTTAAAATATAGGTGCCGATAGGCATTTCAAATATAGGTGTCGATAGGCATTTCAGATATAAATGCCGAAAGGCATTTCAGATATAGGTGTCGATAGGCATTTCAGATATGGTTGCCGATAGGCATTTCAAATATAGGTGCAGATAGGCATTTCAGATGTTGTTTCCGAAAGGCTTTTAAAAAATAGGTGCCGATAGGCATTTCAGATATAGTTGCCGATAGGCATTTCAGATATAGTTGTCGATTGGCATTTTAAAAATAGGTGCCGATAGGCATTTCAGATATAGAAGCCGATAGGCATTTCAAATATAGGTGCCGATAAGCATTCCAGATATGGTTGCCGATAGGCATTTCAAACATAGGTGCTGATAGGCATTTCAGATGTAGTTTCCGATAAGCATTTCAAAAATAAGTGCCGATAGGCATTTCAGATATAGGTGCCGATAGGCATTTCAGATATAGTTGCCGATTGGCATTTTAAAAATAGGTGCCGATAGGCATTTGAGATATAAAAGCCGATAGGCATTTCAAATATAGGTGCCGATAGGCATTCCAGATATGGTTGCCGATAGGCATTTCATATATAGGTGCTAATAGGCATTTCACATGTAGTTTCCGATAGGCATTTCAAAAATAAGTGCCGATAGGCATTTCAGATATAGGTGCCGATAGGCATTTCAGATATAGTTGCCAATTGGCATTTTAAAATTAGGTGCCGATAGGCATTTCAGATATAGAAGCCGATAGGCATTTCAAATATAGGTGCCGATAGGCATTCCAGATATGGTTGCCGATAGGCATTTCAAATATAGGTGCTGATAGGCATTTCAGATGTAGTTTCCGATAGGCATTTCAAAAATAGGTGCCGATAGGCATTTCAGATATAGGTGCCGATAGGCATTTCAGATATAGTTGCCGATTGGCATTATAAAAATAGGTGCCGATAGGCATTTCAGATTTAGAAGCCGATAGGCATTTCAAATATAGGTGCCGATAGGCATTTCAGATATGGTTGCCGTTAGGCATTTCAAATATAGGTGCTAATAGGCATTTCAGATGTAGTTTGCGATGGGCATTTCAAAAATAGGTGCCGATTGGCATTTCAGTTATAGATGCCGATAAGCATATCAGATATAGTTTCCAATTGGCATTTTAAAAATAGGTGCCGATAGGCATTTTAAATATAGAAGCCGATAGGCATTTCAAATATAGGTGCCGACAGGCACTCCAGATATGGTTGCTGATAGGCATTTCAAATATAGGTGCTGATAGGCATTTCAGATGTAGTTTCCGATAGGCATTTCAAAAATAGGTGCCGATAGGCATTTCAGATATAGGTGCCGATAGGCACTTCAGATATAGTTGCCGATTGGCATTTTAAAAATAGGTGCCGATAGGCATTTCAGATATAGAAGCCGATAGGCAGTTCAAATATAGGTGCCGATAGGCATTATAGATATGGTTGCCAATAGGCATTTCAAATATAGGTGCTAATAGGCATTTCAGATGTAGTTTCCGATAGGCATTTCAAAAATAGGTGCCGATAGGCATATCAGATATAGGTGCCGATAGGCATTTCAGATATAGTTGCCGATTGGCATTTTAAAAATAGGTGCCGATAGGCATTTCAGATATAGAAGCCGATAGGCATTTCAAATATAGGTGCCGATAGGCATTCCAGATACGGTTGCCGATAGGCATTTCAAATATAGGTGCTGATAGGCATTTCAGATGTAGTTTCCGATAGGCATTTCAAAAATAGTTGCCGATAGGCATTTCAGATATAGGTGCCGATAGGCATTTCAGATATAGTTGCCGATTGGCATTTTAAAAATAGGTGCCGATAGGCATTTCAGATGTAGTTCCTGATAGGCATTTCAAAAATAGGTGCCGATAGGCATTTCAGATATAGATGCCGATAGGCATATCAGATATAGTTGCCAATAGGCATTTAAAATATAGGTGCCGATAGGCATTTCAAATATAGGTGTCGATAGGCATTTCAGATATAAATGCCGAAAGGCATTTCAGATATAGGTGCCGATAGGCATTTCTGATGTGGTTGCCGATAGGCATTTCTAATATAGGTGCTGATAGGCATTTCAGATGTAATTTCCGATAGGCATTTCAAAAATAGGTGCCGATGGGCATTTCAGATATAGGTGCCGATAGGCACTTCAGATATAGTTGCCGATTGGCATTTTAAAAATAGGTGCCGATAGGCATTTCAGATATAGAAGCCGATAGGTATTTCAAATATAGGTGTCGATAGGCATTTCAGATATGGTTGCCGATAGGCATTTCAAATATAGGTGCAGATAGGCATTTCAGATGTAGTTTCCGAAAGGCATTTAAAAAATAGGTGCCGATAGGCATTTCAGATATAGTTGCCGATAGGCATTTCAGATATAGTTGTCGATTGGCATTTTAAAAATAGGTGCCGATAGGCATTTCAGATATAGAAGCCGATAGGCATTTCAAATATAGGTGCCGATAAGCATTCCAGATATGGTTGCCGATAGGCATTTCAAACATAGGTGCTGATAGGCATTTCAGATGTAGTTTCCGATAAGCATTTCAAAAATAAGTGCCGATAGGCATTTCAGATATAGGTGCCGATAGGCATTTCAGATATAGTTGCCGATTGGCATTTTAAAAATAGGTGCCGATAGGCATTTCAGATATAAAAGCCGATAGGCATTTCAAATATAGGTGCCGATAGGCATTCCAGATATGGTTGCCAATAGGCATTTCAAATATAAGTGCTGATAGGCACTTCAGATGTAGTTTCCGATAGGCATTTCAAAAATAAGTGCCGATAGGCATTTCAGATATAGGTGCCGATAGGCATTTCAGATATAGTTGCCGATTGGCATTTTAAAAATAGGTGCCGATAGGCATTTCAGATATAGAAGCCGATAGGCATTTCAAATATAGGTGCCGATAGGCATTCCAGATATGGTTGCCGATAGGCATTTCAAATATAGGTGCTGATAGGCATTTCAGATGTAGTTTCCGATAGGCATTTCAAAAATAGGCGCCGATAGGCATTTCAAATATAGGTGCCGATAGGCATTTCAGATATAGTTGCCGATTGGCATTATAAAAATAAGTGCCGATAGGCATTTCAGATTTAGAAGCCGATAGGCATTTCAAATATAGGTGCCGATAGGCATTTCAGATATGGTTGCCGATAGGCATTTCAAATATAGGTGCTAATAGGCATTTCAGATGTAGTTTGCGATAGGCATTTCAAAAATAGGTGCCGATTGGCATTTCAGTTATAGATGCCGATAAGCATATCAGATATAGTTGCCAATTGGCATTTTAAAAATAGGTGCCGATAGGCATTTCAAATATAGAAGCCGATAGGCATTACAAATATAGGTGCCGATAGGCACTCCAGATATGGTTGCCGATAGGCATTTCAAATATAGGTGCTGATAGGCATTTCAGATGTAGTTTCCGATAGGCATTTCAAAAATAGGTGCCGATAGGCATTTCAGATATAGGTGCCGATAGGCATTTCAGATATAGTTGCCAATTGGCATTTTAAAAATTGGTGTCGATAGGCATTTCAGATATAGTTGCCGATTGGCATTTTAAAAATAGGTGCCGATAGGCATTTCAGATATAGAAGCCGATTGGCATTTCAAAAATAGGTGCCGATAGGCATTTCAGATATAGTTGCCGATTGGCATTTTAAAAATAGGTGCCGATAGGCATTTCAGATATAGAAGCCGATAGGCCTTTTAAATATAGGTGCCGATAGGCATTCCAGATATGGTTGCCGATAGGCATTTCAAATATAGGTGCTGATAGGCATTTCAGATGTAGTTTCCGATAGGCATTTCAAAAATAGGTGCCGATAGGCATTTCAGATATAGGTGCCGATAGGCATTTCAGATATAGTTGCCGATTGGCATTTTAAAAAAAGGTGCTGATAGGCATTTCAGATATGGGTGCCGATAGGCATTTCAGATATGGGTGCCGATAGGCATTTCAGATATAGTTGCCGATTGGCATTTTAAAAATAGGTGCCGATAGGCATTTTTAAAATACGTGCCGATAGGCATTTCAGATATAGAAGCCGATAGGCATTTCAAATATAGGTGCCGATAGGCATTCCAGATATGGTTGCCGATAGGCATTTCAAATATAGGTGCTGATAGGCATTTCAGAAGTAGTTTCCGATAGGCATTTCAAAAATAGGTGCCGATAGGCATTTCAGATATAGGTGCCGATAGGCATTTCAGATATAGGTGCCGATAGGCATTTCAGATATAGTTGCCGATTGGCATTTTAAAAACAGGTGCCGATAGGCATTTCAGATATAGAAGCCGATAGGTATTTCAAATATAGGTGCCGATAGGCATTTCAGATATAGTTGCCGAAAGGCATTTCAGATATAGTTGCCGATTGGCATTTTAAAAATAGGTGCCGATAGGCATTTCAGATGTATTTTACGATAGGCATTTCAAAAATAGGTGCCGATAGGCATTTCAGATATAGGTGCCGATAGGCATATCAGATATAGTTGCCGATAGGCATTTAAAATATAGGTGCCAATAGGCATTTCAAATATAGGTGTCGATAGGCATTTCAGACATAAATGCCGAAAGGCATTTCAGATATAGGTGAAGATAGGCATTACTGATGTGGTTGCCGATTGGCATTTTAAAAATAGGTGCCAATAGGCATTTCAGATATAGAAGCCGATAGGCATTTCAAATATAGGTGCCGATAGGCATTCCAGATATAGTTGCCGATAGGCATTTCAAATATAGGTGCTGATACGCATTTCAGATGTAGTTTCCGATAGGCATTTCATAAATTGGTGCCGATAGGCATTTCAGATATAGGTGCCGATAGGCATTTCAGATATAGTTGCCGATTGCCACTTTAAAAATAGTTGCCGATAGGCATTTCAGATATAGAAGCAGATAGGTATTTCAAATATAGGTGTCGATAGGCATTTCAGATTTGGTTGCCGATAGGCATTTCAAATATAGGTGCTGATAGGCATTCCAGATATGGTTGCCGATAGGCATTTCAAATATAGGTGCTGATAGGCATCTCAGATGTAGTTTCCGATAGGCATTTCAAAAATAGGTGCCGATAGGCATTTCAGATATAGGTGCCGATAGGCATTTCAGATATAGTTGCCGATTGGCATTTTAAAAATAGGTGCCGATAGGCATTTCAGATATAGAAGCCGATAGGTATTTCAAATATAGGTGTCGATAGGCATTTCAGATATAAATGCCGAAAGGCATTTCAGATATAGGTGCCGATAGGCATTTCTGATGTGGTTGCCGATTGGCATTTTAAAAATAGGTGCCGATAGGCATTTCAGATATAGAAGCCGATAGGCATTTCAAATATAGGTGCCGATAGGCATTCCAGATATGGTTGCCGATAGGCATTTCTAATATAGGTGCTGATAGGCATTTCAGATGTAGTTTCCGATAGGCATTTCAAAAACAGGTGCCGATAGGCATTTCAGATATAGGTGCCGAAAGGCATTTCAGATATAGTTGCCGATTGGCATTTTAAAAATAGGTGCCGATAGGCATTTCAGATGTATTTTACGATAGGCATTTCAAAAATAGGTGCCGATAGGCATTTCAGATATAGGTGCCGATAGGCATATCAGATATAGTTGCCGATAGGCATTTAAAATATAGGTGCCGATAGGCATTTCAAATACAGGTGTCGATAGGCATTTCAGACATAAATGCCGAAAGGCATTTCAGATATAGGTGCCGATAGGCATTGCTGATGTGGTTGCCGATTGGCATTTTAAAAATAGGTGCCAATAGGCATTTCAGATATAGAAGCCGATAGGCATTTCAAATATAGGTGCCGATAGGCATTCCAGATATAGTTGCCGATAGGCATTTCAAATATAGGTGCTGATAGGCATTTCAGATGTAGTTTCCGATAGGCATTTCAGATATGGTCGCCGATAGGCATTTCAAATATAGGTGCTGATAGGAATTTCAGATGTAGTTTCCGATAGGCCTATCAAAAATAGGTGCTGATAGGCATTTCAGATATAGGTGCCGATAGGCATTTTAAAAATAGGTGCCGATAGGCATTTCAGATATAGAAGCCGATAGGCATTTCAAATATAGGTGCCGATAGGCATTCCAGATACGGTTTCCGATAGGCATTTTAAATATAGGTGCCGATAGGCATTTCAGATAATGTTGCCAATTGGCATCTTAAAAATAGGTGCCGATAGGCATTTCAGATATAGAAGCCGATAGGCATTTCAAATATAGGTGCCGATAGGCATTCCAGATATGGTTGCCGATAGGCATTTCAAATATAGGTGCTGATAGGCATTTCAGATGTAGTTTCCGATAGGCATTTCAAAAATAGGTGCCGATAGGCATTTCAGATATAGGTGCCGATAGGCATTTCAGATATATTTGCCGATTTGCATTTTAAAAATAGGTGCCGATAGGCATTTCAGATGTAGTTTCCGATAGGCATTTCAAAAATAGGTGCCGATAGGCATTTCAGATATAGGTGCCGATAGGCATATCAGATATAGTTGCCAATAGGCATTTAAAATATAGGTGCCGATAGGCATTTCAAATATAGGTGTCGATAGGCGTTTCAGATATAAATGCCGAAAGGCATTTCAGATATAGGTGTCGATAGGCATTTCAGATATGGTTGCCGATAGGCATTTCAAATATAGGTGCAGATATGCATTTCAGATGTAGTTTCCGAAAGGCATTTAAAAAATAGGTGCCGATAGGCATTTCAGATATAGTTGCCGATAGGCATTTCAGATATAGTTGTCGATTGGCATTTTAAAAATAGGTGCCGATAGGCATTTCAGATATAGAAGCCGATAGGCATTTCAAATATAGGTGCCGATAAGCATTCCAGATATGGTTGCCGATAGGCATTTCAAACATAGGTGCTGATAGGCATTTCAGATGTAGTTTCCGATAAGCGTTTCAAAAATAAGTGCCGATAGGCATTTCAGATATAGGTGCCGATAGGCATTTCAGATATAGTTGCCGATTGGCATTATAAAAATAGGTGCCGATAGGCATTTCAGATTTAGAAGCCGATAGGCATTTCAAATATAGGTGCCGATAGGCATTTCAGATATGGTTGCCGATAGGCATTTCAAATATAGGTGCTAATAGGCATTTCAGATGTAGTTTGCGATAGGCATTTCAAAAATAGGTGCCGATTGGCATTTCAGTTATAGATGCCGATAAGCATATCAGATATAGTTTCCAATTGGCATTTTAAAAATAGGTGCCGATAGGCATTTCAAATATAGAAGCCGATAGGCATTTCAAATATAGGTGCCGATAGGCACTCCAGATATGGTTGCCGATAGGCATTTCAAATATAGGTGCTGATAGGCATTTCAGATGTAGTTTCCGATAGGCATTTCAAAAATAGGTGCCGATAGGCATTTCAGATATAGGTGCCGATAGGCACTTCAGATATAGTTGCCGATTGGCATTTTAAAAATAGGTGCCGATAGGCATTTCAGATATAGAAGCCGATAGGCAGTTCAAATATAGGTGCCGATAGGCATTATAGATATGGTTGCCAATAGGCATTTCAAATATAGGTGCTGATAGGCATTTCAGATGTAGTTTCCGATAGGCATTTCAAAAATAGGTGCCGATAGGCATATCAGATATAGGTGCCGATAAGCATTTCAGATATAGTTGCCGATTGGCATTTTAAAAATAGGTGCCGATAGGCATTTCAAATATAGAAGCCGATAGGCATTTTAAATATAGGTGCCGATAGGCATTTCAGATATGGTTGCCGATAGGCATTTCAAATATAGGTGCTGATAGGCATTTCAGATGTAGTTTCCGATAGGCCTATCAAAAATAGGTGCCGATAGGCATTTCAGATATAGGTGCCGATAGGCTTTTCAGATATAGTTGCCGATTGGCATTTTAAAAATAGGTGCCGATAGGCATTTCAGATATAGAAGCCGATAGGCATTTTAAATATAGGTGCCGATAGGCATTCCAGATACGGTTGCCGATAGGCATTTCAAATATAGGTGCCGATAGGCATTTCAGATATAGTTGCCAATTGGCATCTTAAAAATAGGTGCCGATAGGCATTTCAGATATAGAAGCCGATAGGCATTTCAAATATAGGTGCCGATAGGCATTCCAGATATGGTTGCCGATAGGCATTTCAAATATAGGTGCTGATAGGCATTTCAGATGTAGTTTCCGATAGGCATTTCAAAAATAGTTGCCGATAGGCAATTCAGATATAGGTGCCGATAGGCATTTCAGATATAGTTGCCGATTGGCATTTTAAAAATAGGTGCCGATAGGCATTTCAGATGTAGTTTCCGATAGGCATTTCAAAAATAGGTGCCGATAGGCATTTTAGATATAGGTGCCGATAGGCATATCAGATATAGTTGCCAATAGGCATTTAAAATATAGGTGCCGATAGGCATTTCAAATATAGGTGTCGATAGGCATTTCAGATATAAATGCCGAAAGGCATTTCAGATATAGGTGCCGATAGGCATTTCTGATGTGGTTGCCGATAGGCATTTCTAATATAGGTGCTGATAGGCATTTCAGATGTAGTTTCCGATAGGCATTTCAAAAATAGGTGCCGATGGGCATTTCAGATATAGGTGCCGATAGGCACTTCAGATATAGTTGCCGATTGGCATTTTAAAAATAGGTGCCAATAGGCATTTCAGATATAGAAGCCGATAGGTATTTCAAATATAGGTGTCGATAGGCATTTCAGATATGGTTGCTGATAGGCCTTTCAAATATAGGTGCAGATAGGCATTTCAGATGTAGTTTCCGAAAGGCATTTAAAAAATAGGTGCCGATAGGCATTTCAGATATAGGTGCCGATAGGCATTTCAGATATAGTTGTCGATTGGCATTTTAAAAATAGGTGCCGAAAGGCATTTCAGATATAGAAGCCGATAGGCATTTCAAATATAGGTGCCGATAAGCATTCCAGATATGGTTGCCGATAGGCATTTCAAACATAGGTGCTGATAGGCATTTCAGATGTAGTTTCCGATAAGCATTTCAAAAATAGGTGCCGATAGGCATTTCAGATATAGGTGCCGATAGGCATTTCAGATATAGTTGCCGATTGGCATTTTAAAAACAGGTGCCGATAGGCATTTCAGATATAGAAGCCGATAAGCATTTCAAATATAGGTGCCGATAGGCATTCCAGATATGGTTGCCGATAGGCATTTCAAATATAGGTGCTGATAGGCATTTCAGATGTAGTTTCAGATAGGCATTTCAAAAATAAGTGCCGATAGGCATTTCAGATATAGGTGCCGATAGGCATTTCAGATATAGATGCCGATTGACATTCTAAAAATAGGTGCCGATAGGCATTTCAGATATAGAAGCCGATAGGCATTTCAAATATAGGTGCCGATAGGCATTCCAGATATGGTTGCCGATAGGCATTTCAAATATAGGTGCTGATAGGCATTTCAGATGTAGTTTCCGATGGGCCTATCAAAAATAGGTGCCGATAGGCATTTCAGATATAGGTGCCGATAGGCATTTCAGATATAGTTGCCGATTGGCATTTTAAAAATAGGTGCCGTTAGGCATTTCAGATATAAAAGCTGATAGGTATTTCAAATATGGGTGTCGATAGGCATTTCAGATATGGTTGCCGATAGGCATTTCAAATATAGGTGCTGATAGGCATTTCAGATGTAGTTTCCGATGGGCCTATCAAAAATAGGTGCCGATAGGCATTTCAGATATAGGTGCCGATAGGCATTTCAGATATAGTTGCCGATTGGCATTTTAAAAATAGGTGCCGATAGGCATTTCAGATATAGAAGCCGATAAGCATTTCAAATATAGGTGCCGATAGGCATTCCAGATACGGTTGCCGATAGGCATTTCAAATATAGGTGCCGATAGGCATTTCAGATATAGTTGCTAATTGGCATCTTAAAAATAGGTGCCGATAGGCATTTCAGATATAGAAGCCGATAGGCATTTCAAATATAGGTGCCGATAGGCATTCCAGATATGGTTGCCGATAGGCATTTCAAATATAGGTGCTGATAGGCATTTCAGATGTAGTTTCTGATAGGCATTTCAAAAATAGGTGCCGATAGGCATTTTAGATATAGGTGCCGATAGGCATTTCAGATATAGTTGCCGATTGGCATTTTAAAAATAGGTGCCGATAGGCATTTCAGATATAGTTTCCGATAGGCATTTCACAAATAGGTGCCGATAGGCATTTCAGATATAGGT
Organism: Venustoraphidia nigricollis; assembly: GCA_034508555.1. Classification (NCBI taxonomy): domain Eukaryota; kingdom Metazoa; phylum Arthropoda; class Insecta; order Raphidioptera; family Raphidiidae; genus Venustoraphidia; species Venustoraphidia nigricollis. The sequence continues at coordinate 354,992 of JAVRKA010000186.1, read as the reverse complement.
GCCGATAGGCATATCAGATATAGTTGCCAATAGGCATTTAAAATATAGGTGCCGATAGGCATTTCAAATATAGGTGTCGATAGGCATTTCAGATATAAATGCCGGAAGGCATTTCAGATATAGGTGCCGATAGGCATTTCTGATGTGGTTGCCGATAGGCATTTCTAATATAGGTGCTGATAGGCATTTCAGATGTAGTTTCCGATAGGCATTTCAAAAATAGGTGCCGATGGGCATTTCAGATATAGGTGCCGATAGGCACTTCAGATATAGTTGCCGATTGGCATTTTAAAAATAGGTGCCGATAGGCATTTCAGATATAGAAGCCGATAGGTATTTCAAATATAGGTGTCGATAGGCATTTCAGATATGGTTGCCGATAGGCATTTCAAATATAGGTGCAGATAGGCATTTCAGATGTAGTTTCCGAAAGGCATTTAAAAAATTGGTGCCGATAGGCATTTTAGATATAGGTGCCGATAGGCATTTCAGATATAGTTGTCGATTGGCATTTTAAAAATAGGTGCCGATAGGCATTTTAGATATAGAAGCCGATAGGCATTTCAAATATAGGTGCCGATAGGCATTCCAGATATGGTTGCCGATAGGCATTTCAAATATAGGTGCTGATAGGCATTTCAGATGTAGTTTCCGATAAGCATTTCAAAAATAAGTGCCGATAGGCATTTCAGATATAGGTGCCGATAGGCATTTCAGATATAGTTGCCAATTGGCATTTTAAAAATAGGTGCCGATAGGCATTTTAGATATAGAAGCCGATAGGCATTTCAAATATAGGTGCCGATAGGCATTCCAGATATGGTTGCCGATAGGCATTTCAAATATAGGTGCTGATAGGCATTTCAGATGTAGTTTCAGATAGGCATTTCAAAAATAAGTGCCGATAGGCATTTCAGATATAGGTGCCGATAGGCATTTCAGATATAGTTGCCGATTGGCATTTTAAAAATAGGTGCCGATAGGCATTTCAGATATAGAAGCCGATAGGCATTTCAAATATAGGTGCCGATAGGCATTCCAGATATGGTTGCCGATAATCATTTCAAATATAGGTGCTGATAGGCATTTCAGATGTAGTTTCCGATAGGCATTTCAAAAATAGGTGCCGATAGGCATTTCAGATATAGTTGCCGATTGGCATTATAAAAATAGGTGCCGATAGGCATTTCAGATTTAGAAGCCGATAGGCATTTCAAATATAGGTGCCGATAGGCATTCCAGATATGGTTGCCGATAGGCATTTCAAATATAGGTGCTAATAGGCATTTCAGATGTAGTTTGCGATAGGCATTTCAAAAATAGGTGCCGATTGGCATTTCAGTTATAGATGCCGATAAGCATATCAGATATAGTTGCCAATTGGCATTTTAAAAATAGGTGCCGATAGGCATTTCAAATATAGAAGCCGATAGGCATTTCAAATATAGGGGCCGATAGGCATTTCAAATATAGGGGCCGATAGGCATTCCAGATATGGTTGCCGATAGGCATTTCAAATATAGGTGCTGATAGGCATTTCAGATGTAGTTTCCGATAGGCATTTCAAAAATAGGTGCCGATAGGCATTTCAGATATAGGTGCCGATAGGCACTTATGATATAGTTGCCGATTGGCATTTTAAAAATAGGTGCCGATAGGCATTTCAGATATAGAAGCCGATAGGCAGTTCAAATATAGGTGCCGATAGGCATTCCAGATATGGTTGCCAATAGGCATTTCAAATATAGGTGCTGATAGGCATTTCAGATGTAGTTTCCGATAGGCATTTCAAAAATAGGGGCCGATAGGCATATTTGATATAGGTGCCGATAGGCATTTCAGATATAGTTGCCGATTGGCATTTTAAAAATAGGTGCCGATAGGGATTTCAGATATAGAAGCCGATAGGCATTTTAAATATAGGTGCCGATAGGCATTCCAGATATGGTTGCCGATAGGCATTTCAAATATAGGTGCTGATAGGCATTTCAGATGTAGTTTCCGATAGGCATTTAAAAAATGGGTGCCGATAGGCATTCCAGATATGGTTGCCGATAGGCATTTCAAATATAGGTGCTGATAGGCTTTTCAGAAGTAGTTTCCGATATGCATTTCAAAAATAGGTGCCGATAGGCATTTCAGATATAGGTGCCGATAGGCATTTCAGATATAGGTGCCGATAGGCATTTCAGATATAGTTGCCGATTGGCATTTTAAAAATAGGTGCCGATAGGCATTTCAGATATAGAAGCCGATAGGTATTTCAAATATAGGTGTCGATAGGCATTTCAGATATAAATGCCGAAAGGCATTTCAGATAAAGGTGCCGATAGGCATTTCTGATGTGGTTGCCGATTGGCATTTTAAAAATAGGTGCCGATAGGCATTTCGGATATAGAAGCCGATAGGCATTTCAAATATAGGTGCCGATAGGCATTTCAGATTTGGTTGCCGATAGGCATTTCAAATATAGGTGCTGATAGGCATTCCAGATATGGTTGCCGATAGGCATTTCAAATATAGGTGCTGATAGGCATTTCAGATGTAGTTTCCGATAGGCCTATCAAAAATAGGTGCCGATAGGCATTTCAGATATGGGTGCCGATAGGCATTTCAGATATAGTTGCCGATTGGCATTTTAAAAATAGGTGCCGATAGGCATTTCAGATATAAAAGCTGATAGGTATTTCAAATATAGGTGTCGATAGGCATTTCAGATATGGTTGCCGATAGGCATTTCAAATATAGGTGCTGATAGGCATTTCAGATGTAGTTTCCGATAGGCCTATCAAAAATAGGTGCCGATAGGCATTTCAGATATAGGTGCCGATAGGCTTTTCAGATATAGTTGCCGATTGGCATTTTAAAAATAGGTGCCGATAGGCATTTCAGATATAGAAGCCGATAGGCATTTCAAATATAGGTGCCGATAGGCATTCCAGATACGGTTGCCGATAGGCATTTCAAATATAGGTGCCGATAGGCATTTCAGAAATAGTTGCCAATTGGCATCTTAAAAATAGGTGCCGATAGGCATTTCAGATATAGAAGCCGATAAGCATTTCAAATATAGGTGCCGATAGGCATTCCAGATATGGTTGCCGATAGGCATTTCAAATATAGGTGCTGATAGGCATTTCAGATGTAGTTTCCGATAGGCATTTCAAAAATAGTTGCCGATAGGCATTTCAGATATAGGTGCCGATAGGCATTTCAGATATAGTTGCCGATTGGCATTTTAAAAATAGGTGCCGATAGGCATTTCAGATGTAGTTTCCGATAGGCATTTCAAAAATAGGTGCCGATAGGCATTTCAGATATAGGTGCCGATAGGCATATCAGATATAGTTGCCAATAGGCATTTAAAATATAGGTGCCGATAGGCATTTCAAATATAGGTGTCGATAGGCATTTCAGATATAAATGCCGAAAGGCATTTCAGATATAGGTGCCGATAGGCATTTCTGATGTGGTTGCCGATAGGCATTTCTAATATAGGTGCTGATAGGCATTTCAGATGTAGTTTCCGATAGGCATTTCAAAAATAGGTGCCGATGGGCATTTCAGATATAGGTGCCGATAGACACTTCAGATATAGTTGCCGATTGGCATTTTAAAAATAGGTGCCGATAGGCATTTCAGATATAGAAGCCGATAGGTATTTCAAATAAAGGTGTCGATAGGCATTTCAGATATGGTTGCCGATAGGCATTTCAAATATAGGTGCAGATAGGCATTTCAGATGTAGTTTCCGAAAGGCATTTAAAAAATAGGTGCCGGTAGGCATTTCAGATATAGGTGCCGATAGGCATTTCAGATATAGTGGTCGATTGGCATTTTAAAAATAGGTGCCGATAGGCATTTCAGATATAGAAGCCGATAGGCATTTCAAATATAGATGCCGATAACCATTCCAGATATGGTTGCCGATAGGCATTTCAAACATAGGTGCTGATAGGCATTTCAAATGTAGTTTCCGATAAGCATGTCATAAATAAGTGCCGATAGGCATTTCAGATATAGGTGCCGATAGGCATTTCAGATATAGTTTCCGATTGGCATTTTAAAAATAGGTACCGATAGGCATTTCAGATATAGAAGCCGATAGGCATTTCAAATATAGGTGCCGATAGGTATTCCAGATATGGTTGCCGATAGGCATTTCAAATATAGGTGCTGATAGGCATTTCAGATGTAGTTTCCGATAGGCATTTCAAAAATAGGTGCCGATAGGCATTTCAGATATAGGTGCCGATAGGCATTTCAGATATAGTTGCCGATTGGCATTATAAAAATAGGTGCCGATAGTCATTTCAGATTTAGAAGCCGATAGGCATTTCAAATATAGGTGCCGATAGTCATTTCAGATATGGTTGCCGATAGGCATTTCAAATATAGGTGCTAATAGGCATTTCAGATGTAGTTTGCGATAGGCATTTCAAAAATAGGTGCCGATTGGCATTTCAGTTATAGATGCCAATAAGCATATCAGATATAGTTGCCAATTGGCATTTTAAAAATAGGTGCCGATAGGCATTTCAAATATAGAAGCCGATAGGCATTTCAAATATAGGTGCCGATAGGCATTTTAGATATGTTTGCCGATAGGCATTTCAAATATAGGTGCTGATAGGCATTTCAGATGTAGTTTCCGATAGGCATTTCAAAAATAGGTGCCGATGGGCATTTCAGATATAGGTGCCGATAGGCACATCAGATATAGTTGCCGATTGGCATTTTAAAAATAGGTGCCGATAGGCATTTCAGATATAGAAGCCGATAGGTATTTCAAATATAGGTGTCGATAGGCATTTCAGATATGGTTGCCGATAGGCATTTCAAATATAGGTGCAGATAGGCATTTCAGATGTAGTTTCCGAAAGGCATTTAAAAAATAGGTGCCGATAGGCATTTCAGATATAGGTGCCGATAGGCATTTCAGATATAGTTGTCGATTGGCATTTTAAAAATAGGTGCCGATAGGCATTTCAGATATAGAAGCCGATAGGCATTTCAAATATAGGTGCCGATAAGCATTTCAGATATGGTTGCCGATAGGCATATCAAACATAGGTGCTGATAGGCATTTCAGATGTAGTTTCCGATAAGCATTTCAAAAATAAGTGCCGATAGGCATTTCAGATATAGGTGTTGATAGGCATTTCAGATATAGTTGCCGATTGGCATTTTAAAAATAGGTGCCGAAAGGCATTTCAGATATAGAAGCCGATAGGCATTTCAAATATAGGTGCCGATAGGCATTCCAGATATGGTTGCCGATAGGCATTTCAAATATAGGTGCTGATAGGCATTTCAGATGTAGTTTCCGATAGGCATTTCAAAAATAAGTGCCGATAGGCATTTCAGATATAGGTGCCGATAGGCATTTCAGATATAGTTGCCGATTGGCATTTTAAAAATAGGTGCCGATAGGCATTTCAGATATAGAAGCCGATAGGCATTTCAAATATAGGTGCCGATAGGCATTCCAGATATGGTTGCCGATAGGCATTTCAAATATAGGTGCTGATAGGCATTTCAGATGTAGTTTCCGATAGGCATTTCAAAAATAGGTGCCGATAAGGATTTCAGATATAGGTGCCGATAGGCATTTCAGATATAGTTGCCGATTGGCATTATAAAAATAGGTGCCAATAGGCATTTCAGATTTAGAAGCCGATAGGCATTTCAAATATAGGTGCCGATAGGCATTCCAGATATGGTTGCCGATAGGCATTTCAAATATAGGTGCTAATAGGCATTTCAGATATAGTTTGCGATAGGCATTTCAAAAATAGGTGCCGATTGGCATTTCAGTTATAGATGCCGATAAGCATATCAGATATAGTTGCCAATTGGCATTTTAAAAATAGGTGCCGATAGGCATTTCAAATATAGAAGCTGATAGGCATTTCAAATATAGGTGCCGATAGGCATTCCAAATATGTTTGCCGATAGGCATTTCAAATATAGGTGCTGATAGGCATTTCAGATGTAGTTTCCGATAGGCATTTCAAAAATAGGTGCCGATAGGCATTTCAGATATAGGTGCCGATAGGCACTTCAGACATAGTTGCCGATTGGCATTTTAAAAATAGGTGCCGATAGGCATTTCAGATATAGAAGCAGATAGGCAGTTCAAATATAGGTGCCGATAGGCATTCCAGATATGGTTCCAATAGGCATTTCAAATATAGGTGCTGATAGGCATTTCAGATGTAGTTTCCGATAGGCATTTCAAAAATAGGTGCCGATAGGCATATCAGATATAGGTGCCGATAGGCATTTCAAATATAGTTACCGATTGGCATTTTAAAAATAGGTGCCGATAGGCATTTCAGATATAGAAGCCGATAGGCATTTTAAATATAGGTGCCGATAGGCATTCCAGATATGGTTGCCGATAGGCATTTCAAATATAGGTGCTGATAGGCATTTCAGATGTAGTTTCCGATAGGCATTTCAAAAATAGGTGCCGATAGGCATTTCAGATATAGGCGCCGATAGGCATTTCAGATATAGTTGCCGATTGGCATTTTAAAAAAAGGTGCTGATAGGCATTTCAGATATGGGTGCCGATAGGCATTTCAGATATGGGTGCCGATAGGCATTTCAGATATAGTTGCCGATTAGCATTTTAAAAATAGGTGCCGATAGGCATTTTTAAAATACGTGCCGATAGGCATTTCAGATATAGAAGCCGATAGGCATTTCAAATATAGGTGCCGATAGGCATTCCAGATATGGTTGCCGATAGGAATTTCAAATATAGGTGCTGATAGGCATTTCAGAAGTAGTTTCCGATAGGCATTTCAAAAATAGGTGCCGATAGGCATTTCAGATATAGGTGCCGATAGGCATTTCAGATATAGGTGCCGATAGGCATTTCAGATATAGTTGCCGATTGGCATTTTAAAAATAGGTGCCGATAGGCATTTCAGATATAGAAGCCGATAGGTATTTCAAATATAGGTGTCGATAGGCATTTCAGATATAAATGCCGAAAGGCATTTCAGATATAAGTGCCGATAGGCATTTCTGATGTGGTTGCCGATTGGCATTTTAAAAATAGGTGCCGATAGGCATTTCAGATATAGAAGCCGATAGGCATTTCAAATATAGGTGCCGATAGGCATTCCAGATATGGTTGCCGATAGGCATTTCAAATGTAGGTGCTGATAGGCATTTCAGATGTAGTTTCCGATAGGCATTTCAAAAATAGGTGCCGATAGGCATTTCAGATATAGGTGCCGAAAGGCATTTCAGATATAGTTGCCGATTGGCATTTTAAAAATAGGTGCCGATTGGCATTTCAGATGTATTTTACGATAGGCATTTCAAAAATAGGTGCCGATAGGCATTTCAGATATAGGTGCCGATAGGCATATCAGATATAGTTGCCGATAGGCATTTAAAATATAGGTGCCAATAGGCATTTCAAATACAGGTGTCGATAGGCATTTCAGACATAAATGCCGAAAGGCATTTCAGATATAGGTGCCGATAGGCATTACTGATGTGGTTGCCGATTGGCATTTTAAAAATATGTGCCAATAGGCATTTCAGATATAGAAGCCGATAGGCATTTCAAATATAGGTGCCGATAGGCATTCCAGATATAGTTGCCGATAGGCATTTCAAATATAGGTGCTGATAGGCATTTCAGATGTAGTTTCCGATAGGCATTTCAAAAATTAGTGCCGATAGGCATTTCAGATATAGGTGCCGATAGGCATTTCAGATATAGTTGCCGATTGCCACTTTAAAAATAGGTGCCGATAGGCATTTCAGATATAGAAGCTGATAGGTATTTCAAATATAGGTGTCGATAGGCATTTCAGATATGGTCGCCGATAGGCATTTCAAATATAGGTGCTGATAGGAATTTCAGATGTAGTTTCCGATAGGCCTATTAAAAATAGGTGCCGATAGGCATTTCAGATATAGGTGCCGACAGGCATTTCAGATATAGTTGCCGATTGGCATTTTAAAAATAGGTGCCGATAGGCATTTCAGATATAGAAGCCGATAGGCATTTCAAATATAGGTGCCGATAGGCATTCCAGATACGGTTGCCGATAGGCATTTTAAATATAGGTGCCGATAGGCATTTCAGATATAGTTGCCAATTGGCATCTTAAAAATAGGTGCCGATAGGCATTTCAGATATAGAAGCCGATAGGCATTTCAAATAAAGGTGCCGATAGGCATTCCAGATATGGTTGCCGATAGGCATTTCAAATATAGGTGCTGATAGGCATTTCAGATGTAGTTTCCGATAGGCATTTCAAAAATAGGTGCCGATAGGCATTTCAGATATAGGTGCCGATAGGCATTTCAGATATAGTTGCCGATTTGCATTTTAAAAATAGGTGCCGATAGGCATTTCAGATGTAGTTTCCGATAGGCATTTCAAAAATAGGTGCCGATAGGCATTTCAGATATAGGTGCCGATAGGCATATCAGATATAGTTGCCAATAGGCATTTAAAATATAGGTGCCGATAGGCATTTCAAATATAGGTGTCGATAGGCATTTCAGATATAAATGCCGAAAGGCATTTCAGATATAGGTGTCGATAGGCATTTCAGATATGGTTGCCGATAGGCATTTCAAATATAGGTGCAGATAGGCATTTCAGATGTAGTTTCCGAAAGGCATTTAAAAAATAGGTGCCGATAGGCATTTCAGATATAGTTGCCGATAGGCATTTCAGATATAGTTGTCGATTGGCATTTTAAAAATAGGTGCCGATAGGCATTTCAGATATAGAAGCCGATAGGCATTTCAAATATAGGTGCCGATAAGCATTCCAGATATGGTTGCCGATAGGCATTTCAAACATAGGTGCTGATAGGCATTTCAGATGTAGTTTCCGATAAGCATTTCAAAAATAAGTGCCGATAGGCATTTCAGATATAGGTGCCGATAGGCATTTCAGATATAGTTGCCGATTGGCATTTTAAAAATAGGTGCCGATAGGCATTTGAGATATAAAAGCCGATAGGCATTTCAAATATAGGTGCCGATAGGCATTCCAGATATGGTTGCCGATAGGCATTTCATATATAGGTGCTAATAGGCATTTCACATGTAGTTTCCGATAGGCATTTCAAAAATAAGTGCCGATAGGCATTTCAGATATAGGTGCCGATAGGCATTTCAGATATAGTTGCCAATTGGCATTTTAAAATTAGGTGCCGATAGGCATTTCAGATATAGAAGCCGATAGGCATTTCAAATATAGGTGCCGATAGGCATTCCAGATATGGTTGCCGATAGGCATTTCAAATATAGGTGCTGATAGGCATTTCAGATGTAGTTTCCGATAGGCATTTCAAAAATAGGTGCCGATAGGCATTTCAGATATAGGTGCCGATAGGCATTTCAGATATAGTTGCCGATTGGCATTATAAAAATAGGTGCCGATAGGCATTTCAGATTTAGAAGCTGATAGGCATTTCAAATATAGGTGCTAATAGGCATTTCAGATGTAGTTTGCGATAGGCATTCCAAAAATAGGTGCCGATTGGCATTTCAGTTATAGATGCCGATAAGCATATCAGATATAGTTTCCAATTGGCATTTTAAAAATAGGTGCCGATAGGCATTTTAAATATAGAAGCCGATAGGCATTTCAAATATAGGTGCCGACAGGCACTCCAGATATGGTTGCTGATAGGCATTTCAAATATAGGTGCTGATAGGCATTTCAGATGTAGTTTCCGATAGGCATTTCAAAAATAGGTGCCGATAGGCATTTCAGATATAGGTGCCGATAGGCACTTCAGATATAGTTGCCGATTGGCATTTTAAAAATAGGTGCCGATAGGCATTTCAGATATAGAAGCCGATAGGCAGTTCAAATATAGGTGCCGATAGGCATTATAGATATGGTTGCCAATAGGCATTTTAAATATAGGTGCTAATAGGCATTTCAGATGTAGTTTCCGATAGGCATTTCAAAAATAGGTGCCGATAGGCATATCAGATATAGGTGCCGATAGGCATTTCAGATATAGTTGCCGATTGGCATTTTAAAAATAGGTGCCGATAGGCATTTCAGATATAGAAGCCGATAGGCATTTTAAATATAGGTGCCGATAGGCATTTCAGACATGGTTGCCGATAGGCATTTCAAATATAGGTGCTGATAGGCATTTCAGATGTAGTTTCCGATAGGCCTATCAAAAATAGGTGCCGATAGGCATTTCAGATATAGGTGCCGATAGGCTTTTCAGATATAGTGTCCGATTGGCATTTTAAAAATAGGTGCCGATAGGCATTTCAGATATAGAAGCCGATAGGCATTTCAAATATAGGTGCCGATAGGCATTCCAGATACGGTTGCCGATAGGCATTTCAAATATAGGTGCCGATAGGCATTTCAGATATAGTTGCCAATTGGCATCTTAAAAATAGGTGCCGATAGGCATTTCAGATATAGTTGCCGATAGGCATTTCAGATATAGTTGTCGATTGGCATTTTAAAAATAGTTGCCGATAGGCATTTCAGATATAGAAGCCGATAGGCATTTCAAATATAGGTGCCGATAAGCATTCCAGATATGGTTGCCGATAGGCATTTCAAACATAGGTGCTGATAGGCATTTCAGATGTAGTTTCCGATAAGCATTTCAAAAATAAGTGCCGATAGGCATTTCAGATATAGGTGCCGATAGGCATTTCAGATATAGTTGCCGATTGGCATTTTAAAAATAGGTGCCGATAGGCATTTCAGATATAAAAGCCGATAGGCATTTCAAATATAGGTGCCGATAGGCATTCCAGATATGGTTGCCAATAGGCATTTCAAATATAAGTGCTGATAGGCACTTCAGATGTAGTTTCCGATAGGCATTTCAAAAATAAGTGCCGATAGGCATTTCAGATATAGGTGCCGATAGGCATTTCAGATATAGTTGCCGATTGGCATTTTAAAAATAGGTGCCGATAGGCATTTCAGATATAGAAGCCGATAGGCATTTCAAATATAGGTGCCGATAGGCATTCCAGATATGGTTGCCGATAGGCATTTCAAATATAGGTGCTGATAGGCATTTCAGATGTAGTTTCCGATAGGCATTTCAAAAATAGGCGCCGATAGGCATTTCAAATATAGGTGCCGATAGGCATTTCAGATATAGTTGCCGATTGGCATTATAAAAATAGGTGCCGATAGGCATTTCAGATTTAGAAGCCGATAGGCATTTCAAATATAGGTGCCGATAGGCATTTCAGATATGGTTGCCGATAGGCATTTCAAATATAGGTGCTAATAGGCATTTCAGATGTAGTTTGCGATAGGCATTTCAAAAATAGGTGCCGATTGGCATTTCAGTTATAGATGCCGATAAGCATATCAGATATAGTTGCCAATTGGCATTTTAAAAATAGGTGCCGATAGGCATTTCAAATATAGAAGCCGATAGGCATTTCAAATATAGGTGCCGATAGGCACTCCAGATATGGTTGCCGATAGGCATTTCAAATATAGGTGCTGATAGGCATTTCAGATGTAGTTTCCGATAGGCATTTCAAAAATAGGTGCCGATAGGCATTTCAGATATAGGTGCCGATAGGCATTTCAGATATAGTTGCCAATTGGCATTTTAAAAATTGGTGTCGATAGGCATTTCAGATATAGTTGCCGATTGGCATTTTAAAAATAGGTGCCGATAGGCATTTCAGATATAGAAGCCGATTGGCATTTCAAAAATAGGTGCTGATAGGCATTTCAGATATAGTTGCCGATTGGCATTTTAAAAATAGGTGCCGATAGGCATTTCAGATATAGAAGCCGATAGGCATTTTAAATATAGGTGCCGATAGGCATTCCAGATATGGTTGCCGATAGGCATTTCAAATATAGGTGCTGATAGGCATTTCAGATGTAGTTTCCGATAGGCATTTCAAAAATAGGTGCCGATAGGCATTTCAGATATAGGTGCCGATAGGCATTTCAGATATAGTTGCCGATTGGCATTTTAAAAAAAGGTGCTGATAGGCATTTCAGATATGGGTGCCGATAGGCATTTCAGATATGGGTGCCGATTGGCATTTCAGATATAGTTGCCGATTGGCATTTTAAAAATAGGTGCCGATAGGCATTTTTAAAATACGTGCCGATAGGCATTTCAGATATAGAAGCCGATAGGCATTTCAAATATAGGTGCCGATAGGCATTCCAGATATGGTTGCCGATAGGCATTTCAAATATAGGTGCTGATAGGCATTTCAGAAGTAGTTTCCGATTGGCATTTCAAAAATAGGTGCCGACAGGCATTTCAGATATAGGTGCCGATAGGCTTTTCAGATATAGGTGCCGATAGGCATTTCAGATATAGTTGCCGATTGGCATTTTAAAAACAGGTGCCGATAGGCATTTCAGATATAGAAGCCGATAGGTATTTCAAATATAGGTGTCGATAGGCATTTCAGATATAAATGCCGAAAGGCATTTCAGATATAGGTGCCGATAGGCATTTCTGATGTGGTTGCCGATTGGCATTTTAAAAATAGGTGCCGATAGGCATTTCAGATATAGAAGCCGATAGGCATTTCAGATATAGAAGCCGATAGGCATTTCAAATATAGGTGCCGATAGGCATTCCAGATATAGTTGCCGATAGGCATTTCAAATATAGGTGCTGATAGGCATTTCAGATGTAGTTTCCGATAGGCATTTCAAAAATAGGTGCCGATAGGCATTTCAGATATAGTTGCCGAAAGGCATTTCAGATATAGTTGCCGATTGGCATTTTAAAAATAAGTGCCGATAGGCATTTCAGATGTATTTTACGATAGGCATTTCAAAAATAGGTGCCGATAGGCATTTCAGATATAGGTGCCGATAGGCATATCAGATATAGTTGCCGATAGGCATTTAAAATATAGGTGCCAATAGGCATTTCAAATATAGGTGTCGATAGGCATTTCAGACATAAATGCCGAAAGGCATTTCAGATATAGGTGAAGATAGGCATTACTGATGTGGTTGCCGATTGGCATTTTAAAAATAGGTGCCAATAGGCATTTCAGATATAGAAGCCGATAGGCATTTCAAATATAGGTGCCGATAGGCATTCCAGATATAGTTGCCGATAGGCATTTCAAATATAGGTGCTGATACGCATTTCAGATGTAGTTTCCGATAGGCATTTCATAAATTGGTGCCAATAGGCATTTCAGATATAGGTGCCGATAGGCATTTCAGATATAGTTGCCGATTGCCACTTTAAAAATAGGTGCCGATAGGCATTTCAGATATAGAAGCCGATAGGTATTTCAAATATAGGTGTCGATAGGCATTTCAGATTTGGTTGCCGATAGGCATTTCAAATATAGGTGCTGATAGGCATTCCAGATATGGTTGCCGATAGGCATTTCAAATATAGGTGCTGATAGGCATTTCAGATGTAGTTTCCGATAGGCCTATCAAAAATAGGTGCCGATAGGCATTTCAGATATAGGTGCCGATAGGCATTTCATATATAGTTGCCGATTGGCATTTTAAAAATAGGTGCCGATAGGCATGTCAGATATAGAAGCTGATAGGTATTTCAAATATAGGTGTCGATAGGCATTTCAGATATGGTTGCCGATAGGCATTTCAAATATAGGTGCTGATAGGCATTTCAGATGTAGTTTCCGATAGGCCTATCAAAAATAGGTGCCGATAGGCATTTCAGATATAGTTGCCGATTGGCATTTTAAAAATATGTGCCGATAGGCATTTCAGATATAGAAGCCGATAGGCATTTCAAATATAGGTGCCGATAGGCATTCCAGATACGGTTGCCGATAGGCATTTCAAATATAGGTGCCGATAGGCATTTCAGATATAGTTGCCAATTGGCATCTTAAAAATAGGTGCCGATAGGCATTTCAGATATAGAAGCCGATAGGCATTTCAAATATAGGTGCCGATAGGCATTCCAGATATGGTTGCCGATAGGCATTTCAAATATAGGTGCTGATAGGCATTTCAGATGTAGTTTCCGATAGGCATTTCAAAAATAGGTGCCGATAGGCATTTCAGATATAGTTGCCGATTGGCATTTTAAAAATAGGTGCCGATAGGCATTTCAGATATAGAAGCCGATAGGTATTTCAAATATAGGTGTCGATAGGCATTTCAGATATGGTTGCCGATAGGCATTTCAAATATAGGTGCAGATAGGCATTTCAGATGTAGTTTCCGAAAGGCATTTAAAAAATAGGTGCCGATAGGCATTTCAGATATAGGTGCCGATAGGCATTTCAGATATAGTTGTCGATTGGCATTTTAAAAATAGGTGCCGATAGGCATTTCAAATATAGGTGCCGATAAGCATTCCAGATATGGTTGCCGATAGGCATTTCAAACATAGGTGCTGATAGGCATTTCAGATGTAGTTTCCGATAAGCATTTCAAAAATAAGTGCCGATAGGCATTTCAGATATAGGTGCCGATAGGCATTTCAGATATAGTTGCCGATTGGCATTTTAAAAATAGGTGCCGATAGGCATTTCAGATATAGAAGCCGATCGGCATTTCAAATATAGGTGCCGATAGGCATTCCAGATATGGTTGCCGATAGGCATTTCAAATATAGGTGCTGATAGGCATTTCAGATGTAGTTTCAGATAGGCATTTCAAAAATAAGTGCCGATAGGCATTTCAGATATAGGTGCCGATAGGCATTTCAGATATAGTTGCCGATTGGCATTTTAAAAATAGGTGCCGATAGGCATTTCAGATATAGAAGCCGATAGGCATTTCAAATATAGGTGCCGATAGGCATTCCAGATATGGTTGCCGATAGGCATTTCAAATATAGGTGCTGATAGGCATTTCAGATGTAGTTTCCGATGGGCCTATCAAAAATAGGTGCCGATAGGCATTTCAGATTTAGGTGCCGATAGGCACTTCAGATATAGTTGCCTATTGGCATTTTAAAAATAGGTGCCGATAGGCATTTCAGATATAAAAGCCGATAGGCTGTTCAAATATAGGTGCCGATAGGCATTCCAGATATGGTTGCCGATAGGCATTTCAAATATAGGTGTCGATAGGCATTTCAGACATAAATGCCGAAAGGCATTTCAGATATAGGTGCCGATAGGCATTACTGATGTGGTTGCCGATTGGCATTTTAAAAATAGGTGCCAATAGGCATTTCAGATATAGAAGCCGATAGGCATTTCAAATATAGGTGCCGATAGGCATTCCAGATATAGTTGCCGATAGGCATTTCAAATATAGGTGCCGATGGGCATTTCAGATGTAGTTTCCGATAAGCATTTCATAAATTGGTGCCGATAGGCATTTCAGATATAGGTGCCGATAGGCATTTCAGATATAGTTGCCGATTGCCACTTTAAAATTGGTGCCGATAGGCATTTCAGATATAGAAGCTGATAGGTATTTCAAATATAGGTGTCGATTGGCATTTCAGATATGGTTGCCGATAGGCATTTCAAATATAGGTGCTGATAGGCATTTCAGATGTAGTTTCCGATAGGCCTATCAAAAATAGGTGCCGATACGCATTTCAGATATAGGTGCCGATAGGCATTTCAGATATAGTTGCCGATTGGCATTTTAAAAATAGGTGCCGATAGGCATTTCAGATATAGAAGCCGATAGGCATTTCAAATATAGGTCCCGATAGGCATTCCAGATACGGTTGCCGATAGGCATTTCAAATATAGGTGCCGATAGGCATTTCAGATATAGTTGCCAATTGGCATCTTAAAAATAGGTGCCGATAGGCATTTCAGATATAGAAGCCGATAGGCATTTCAAATAGAGGTGCCGATAGGCATTCCAGATATGGTTGTCGATAGGCATTTCAAATATAGGTGCTGATAGGCATTTCAGATGTAGTTTCCGATAGGCATTTCAAAAATAGTTGCCGGTAGGCATTTCAGATATATTTGCCGATAGGCATTTCAGATATAGTTGCCGATTGGCATTTTAAAAATAGGTGCCGAAAGGCATTTCAGATGTAGTTTCCGATAGGCATTTCAAAAATAGGTGCCGATAGGCATTTCAGATATAGGTGCCGATAGGCATATCAGATATAGTTGCCAATAGGCATTTAAAATATAGGTGCCGATAGGCATTTCAAATATAGGTGTCGATAGGCATTTCAGATATAAATGCCGAAAGGCATTTCAGATATAGGTGCCGATAGGCATTTCTGATGTGGTTGCCGATAGGCATTTCTAATATAGGTGCTGATGAGCATTTCAGATGTAGTTTCCGATAGGCATTTCAAAATTAGGTGCCGATGGGCATTTCAGATATAGGTTCCGATAGGCACTTCAGATATAGTTGCCGATTGGCATTTTAAAAATAGGTGCCGATAGGCATTTTAGATATAGAAGCCGATAGGTATTTCAAATATAGGTGTCGATATGCATTTCAGATATGGTTGCCGATAGGCATTTCAAATATAGGTGCAGATAGGCATTTCAGATGTAGTTTCCGAAAGGCATTTAAAAAATAGTTGCCGATAGGCATTTTAGATATAGGTGCCGATAGGCATTTCAGATATAGTGGTCGATTGGCATTTTAAAAATAGGTGCCGATAGGCATTTCAGATATAGAAGCCGATAGGCATTTCAAATATAGGAGCCGATAAGCATTCCAGATGTTATTGCCGATAGGCATTGCAAACATAGGTGCTGATAGGCATTTCAGATGTAGTTTCCGATAAGCATTTCAAAAATAAGTGCCGATAGGCATTTCAGATATAGGTGCCGATAGGCATTTCAGATACAGTTGCCGATTGGCATTTTAAAAATAGGTGCCGATAGGCATTTCAGATATAGAAGCCGATAGGCATTTCAAATATAGGTGCCGATAGGCATTCCAGATATGGTTGCCGATAGGCATTTCAAATATAGGTGCTGATAGGCATTTCAGATGTAGTGTCCGATAGGTATTTAAAAAATAAGTGCCGATAGGCATTTCAGATATAGGTGCCGATAGGCATTTCAGATATAGTTGCCGATTGGCATTTTAAAAATAGGTGCTGATAGGCATTTCAGATATAGAAGCCGATAGGCATTTCAAATATAGGTGCCGATAGGCATTCCAGATATGGTTGCCGATAGGCATTTCAAATATAGGTGCTGATAGGCATTTCAGATGTAGTTTCCGATAGGCATTTCAAGAATAGGTGCCGATAGGCATTTCAGATATAGGTGCCGATAGGCAATTCAGATATAGTTGCCGATTGGCATTATAAAAATAGGTGCCGATAGGCATTTCAGATTTAGAAGCCGATAGGCATTTCAAATATAGGTGCCGATAGGCATTCCAGATATGGTTGCCGATAGGCATTTCAAATATAGGTGCTGATAGGCACTTCAGATGTAGTTTCCGATAGGCATTTCAAAAATAGGTGCCGATAGGCATTTCAGATATAGGTGCCGATAGGCACTTCAGATATAGTTGCCAATTGGCATTTTAAAAAAAGGTGCCGATAGGCATTTCAGGTATAGAAGCCGATAGGCAGTTCAAATATAGGTGCCGATAGGCATTCCAGATATGTTTGCCAATAGGCATTTCAAATATAGGTGCTGATAAGCATTTCAGATGTAGTTTCCGATAGGCATTTCAAAAATAGGTGCCGATAGGCATATCAGATATAGGTGCCGATAGGCATTTCAGATATAGTTGCCGATTGGCATTTTAAAAATAGGTGCCGATAAGCATTTCAGATATAGTAGCCGATAGGCATTTTAAATATAGGTGCCGATAGGCATTCTAGATATGGTAGCCGATAGGCATTTCAAATATAGGTGCTAATAGGCATTTCAGATGTAGTTTCCGATAGGCATTTCAAAAATAGGTGCCGATAGGCATTTCAGATATAGGCGTCGATAGGCATTTCAGATATAGTTGCCGATTGGCATTTTAAAAAAAGGTGCTGATAGGCATTTCAGATATGGGTGCCGATAGACATTTCAGATATGGGTGCCGATAGGCATTTTAAAAATACGTGCCGATAGGCATTTCAGATATAGAAGCCGATAGGCATTTCAAATATAGGTGCCGATAGGCATTCCAGATATGGTTGCCGATAGGCTTTTCAAATATAGGTGCTGATAGGCATTTCAGAAGTAGTTTCCGATAGGCATTTCAAAAATAGGTGCCGATAGGCATTTCAGATATAGGTGCCGATAGGCATTTCAGATATAGGTGCCGATAGGCATTTCAGATATAGTTGCCGATTGGCATTTTAAAAATAGGTGCCGATAGGCATTTCAGATATAGAAGCCGATAGGTATTTCAAATATAGGTGTCGATAGGCATTTCAGATATAAATGCCGAAAGGCATTTCAGATATAGGTGCCGATAGGCATTTCTGATATTGTTGCCGATTGGCATTTTAAAAATAGGTGCCTATAGGCATTTCAAATATAGAAGCCGATAGGCATTTCAAATATAGGTGCCGATAGGCATTCCAGATATGGTTGCCGATAGGCATTTCAAATATAGGTGCTGATAGGCATTTCAGATGTAGTTTCCGATAGGCATTTCAAAAAATAGGTGCCGATAGGCATTTCAGATATAGGTGCCGAAAGGCATTTCAGATATAGTTGCCGATTGGCATTTTAAAAATAGGTGCCGATAGGCATTTCAGATGTATTTTACGATAGGCATTTCAAAAATAGGTGCCGATAGGCATTTCAGATATAGGTGCCGATAGGCATATCAGATATAGTTGCCGATAGGCATTTAAAATATAGGTGCCGATAGGCATTTCAAATATAGGTGTCGATAGGCATTTCAGACATAAATGCCGAAAGGCATTTCAGATATAGGTGCCGATAAGCATTACTGATGTGGTTGCCGATTGGCATTTTAAAAATAGGTGCCAATAGGCATTTCAGATATAGAAGCCGATAGGCATTTCAAATATAGGTGCCGATAGGCATTCCAGATTTAGTTGCCGATAGGCATTTCAAATATAGGTGCTGATAGGCATTTCAGATGTAGTTTCCGATAGGCATTTCAAAAATTGGTGCCGATAGGCATTTCAGATATAGGTGCCGATAGGCATTTCAGATATAGAAGCTGATAGGTATTTCAAATATAGGTGTCGATAGGCATTTCAGATATGGTTGCCGATAAGCATTTCAAATATAGGTGCTGATAGGAATTTCAGATGTAGTTTCCGATAGGCCTATCAAAAATAGGTGCCGATAGGCATTTCAGATATAGGTGCCGATAGGCATTTCAGATATAGTTGCCGATTGGCATTTTAAAAATAGGTGCCGATAGGCATTTCAGATATAGAAGCCGATAGGCATTTCAAATATAGGTGCCGATAGGCATTCCAGACACGGTTGCCCATAGGCATTTCTAATATAGGTGCCGATAGGCATTTCAGATATAGTTGCCAATTGGCATCTTAAAAATAGGTGCCGTTAGGCATTTCAGATATAGAAGCCGATAGGCATTTCAAATATAGGTGCCGATAGGCATTCCAGATATGGTTGCCGATAGGCATTTCAAATATAGGTGCTGATAGGCATTTCAGATGTAGTTTTCGATAGGCATTTCAAAAATAGGTGCCGATAGGCATTTCAGATATAGGTGCCGATAGGCATTTTAGATATAGTTGCCGATTGGCATTTTAAAAATAGGTGCCGATAGTAATTTCAGATGTAGTTTCCGATAGGCATTTCAAAAATAGGTGCCGATAGGCATTTCAGATATAGGTGCCGATAGGCATATCAGATATAGTTGCCAATAGGCATTTAAAATATAGGTGCCGATAGGCATTTCAAATATAGGTGTCGATAGGCATTTCAGATATAAATGCCGAAAGGCATTTCAGATATAGGTGCCGATAGGCATTTCTGATGTGGTTGCCGATAGGCATTTCTAATATAGGTGCTGATAGGCATTTCAGATGTAGTTTTCGATAGGCATTTCAAAAATAGGTGCCGATGGGCATTTCAGATATAGGTACCGATAGGCACTTCAGATATAGTTCCCGATTGGCATTTTAAAAATAGGTGCCGATAGGCATTTCAGATATAGAAGCCGATAGGTATTTCAAATATAGGTGTCGATAGGCATTTCAGATATGGTTGCCGATAGGCATTTCAAATATAGGTGCAGATAGGCATTTCAGATGTAGTTTCCGAAAGGCATTTAAAAAATAGGTGCCGATAGGCATTTCAGATATAGTTGCCGATAGGCATTTCAGATATAGTTGTCGATTGGCATTTTAAAAATAGTTGCCGATAGGCATTTCAGATATAGAAGCCGATAGGCATTTCAAATATAGGTGCCGATAGGCATTCCAGATATGGTTGCCGATAGGCATTTCAAATATAGGTGCTGATAGGCTTTTCCGATGTAGTGTCCGATAGGCATTTCAAAAATAATTGCCGATAGGCATTTCAGATATAGGTGCCGATAGGCATTTCAGATATAGTTGCCGATTGGCATTTTAAAAATAGGTGCCGATAGGCATTTCAGATATAGAAGCCGATAGGCATTTCAAATATAGGTGCCGATAGGCATTCCAGATATGGTTGCCGATAGGCATTTCAAATATAGGTGCTGATAGGCATTTCAGATGTAGTTTCCGATAGGCATTTCAAAAATAGGTGCCGATAGGCATTTCAGATATAGGTGCCGATAGGCATATCAGATATAGTTGCCGATTGGCATTTTAAAAATAGGTGCCGATAGGCATTTCAGATATAGAAGCCGATAGGCAGTTCAAATATAGGTGCCGATAGGCATTCCAGATATGGTTGCCAATAGGCATTTCAAATATAGGTGCTGATAGGCATTTCAGATGTAGTTTCCGATAGGAATTTCAAAAATAGGTGCCGATAGGCATATCAGATATAGGTGCCGATAGGCATTTCAGATATAGTTGCCGATTGGCATTTTAAAAATAGGTGCCGATAGGCATTTCAGTTATAGAAGCCGATAGGCATTTTAAATATAGGTGCCGATAGGCATTCCAGATATGGTTGCCGATAGGCATTTCAAATATAGGTGCTGATAGGCATTTCAGATGTAGTTTCCGATAGGCATTTCAAAAATAGGTGCCGATAGGCATTTCAGATATAGGTGCCGAAAGGCATTTCAGATTTAGTTGCCGATTGGCATTTTAAAAATAGGTGCCGATAGGCATTTCAGATATAGTTGCCGATTGGCATTTTAAAAATAGGTGCCGATAGGCATTTCAGATATAGAAGCCGATAGGCATTTCAAATATAGGTGCCGATAGGCATTCCAGATACGGTTGCCGATAGGCATTTCAAATATAGGTGCTGATAGGCATTTCAGATGTAGTTTCCGATAGGCATTTCAAAAATAGGTGCCGATAGGCATTTCAGATATTGGTGCCGATAGGCATATCAGATATAGTTGCCGATTGGCATTTTAAAAATAGGTGCCGATAGGCATTTCAGACATAGAAGCCGATAGGCAGTTCAAATATAGGTGCCGATAGGCCTTCCAGATATGGTTGCCAATAGGCATTTCAAATATAGGTGCTGATAGGCATTTCAGATGTAGTTTCCGATAGGAATTTCAAAAATTGGTGCCGATAGGCATTTAGATATAGGTGCCGATAGGCATTTCAGATATAGTTGCCGATTGCCACTTTAAAAATAGGTGCCGATAGGCATTTCAGATATAGAAGCTGATAGGTATTTCAAATATAGGTGTCGATAGGCATTTCAGATATGGTTGCCGATAAGCATTTCAAATATAGGTGCTGATAGGAATTTCAGATGTAGTTTCCGATAGGCCTATCAAAAATAGGTGCCGATAGGCATTTCAGATATAGGTGCCGATAGGCATTTCAGATATAGTTGCCGATTGGCATTTTAAAAATAGGTGCCGATAGGCATTTCAGATATAGAAGCCGATAGGCATTTCAAATATAGGGGCCGATAGGCATTCCAGATACGGTTGCCGATAGGCATTTCAAATATAGGTGCCGATGGGCATTTCAGATATAGGTACCGATAGGCACTTCAGATATAGTTGCCGATTGGCATTTTAAAAATAGGTGCCGATAGGCATTTCAGATATAGAAGCCGATAGGCATTTTAAATATAGGTGCCGATAGGCATTCCAGATATGGTTGCCGATAGGCATTTCAAATATATGTGCTGATAGGCATTTCAGATGTAGTTTCCGATAGGCATTTCAAAAATAGGTGCCGATAGGCATTTCAGATATAGGTGCCGATAGGCATTTCAGATATAGTTGCCGATTGGCATTTTAAAAAAAGGTGCTGATAGGCATTTCAGATATGGGTGCCGATAGGCATTTCAGATATGGGTGCCGATAGGCATTTCAGATATAGTTGCCGATTAGCATTTTAAAAATAGGTGCCGATAGGCATTTTTAAAATACGTGCCGATAGGCATTTCAGATATAGAAGCCGATAGGCATTTCAAATATAGGTGCCGATAGGCATTCCAGATATGGTTGCCGATAGGCATTTCAAATATAGGTGCTGATAGGCATTTCAGAAGTAGTTTCCGATAGGCATTTCAAAAATAGGTGCCGATAGGCATTTCAGATATAGGTGCCGATAGGCATTTCAGATATAGTTGCCGATTGGCATTTTAAAAAAAGGTGCCGATAGGCATTTCAGATATGGGTGCCGATAGGCATTTCAGATATAGTTGCCGATTGGCATTTTAAAAATAGGTGCCGATAGGCATTTTTAAAATACGTGCCGATAGGCATTTCAGATATAGAAGCCGATAGGCATTTCAAATATAGGTGCTGATAGGCATTTCAGATGTAGTTTCCGATAGGCATTTAAAAAATAGGTGCCGATAGGCATTTCAGATATAGGTGCCGAAAGGCATTTCAGATATAGTTGCCGATTGGCATTTTAAAAATAGGTGCCGATAGGCATTTCAGATGTATTTTACGATAGGCATTTCAAAAATAGGTGCCGATAGGCATTTCAGATATAGGTGCCGATAGGCATATCAGATATAGTTGCCGATAGGAATTTAAAATATAGGTGCCGATAGGCATTTCAAATATAGGTGTCGATAGGCATTTCAGACATAAATGCCGAAAGGCATTTCAGATATAGGTGATGATAGGCATTTCAAATATAGGTGCCGATAAAACATTCCAGATATAGTTGCCGATAGGCATTTCAAATATAGGTGCTGATAGGCATTTCAGATGTAGTTTCCGATAGGCATTTTAAAAATTGGTGCCGATAGGCATTTCAGATATAGTTGCCGATTGCCACTTTAAAAATAGGTGCCGATAGGCATTTCAGATATAGAAGCCGATAGGTATTTCAAATATAGGTGTCGATTGGCATTTCAGATTTGGTTGCCGATAGGCATTTCAAATATAGTTGCTGATAGGCATTTCAGATATGGTTGCCGATAGGCATTTCAAATATAGGTGCTGATAGGCATTTCAGATGTAGTTTCCGATAGGCCTATCAAAAATAGGTGCCGATAGGCATTTCAAATATAGGTGCCGATAGGCATTTCAGATATATTTGCCGATTGGCATTTTAAAAATAAATGCCAATAGGCATTTCAGATATAGAAGCTGATAGCTATTTCAAATATAGGTGTCGATAGGCATTTCAGATATAGTTGCCGATAGGCATTTCAAATATAGGTGCTGATAGGCATTTCAGATGTAGTTTCCGATAGGCCTATCAAAAATAGGTGCCGATAGGCATTTCAGATATAGGTGCCGATAGGTATTTCAGATATAGTTGCCGATTGGCATTTTAAAAATAGGTGCCGATAGGCATTTCAGATATACATGCCGATAGGCATTTTAAATATAGGTGCCGATAGGCATTTCAGATGTAGTTTCCGATAGGCATTTCAAAAATAGGTGCCGATAGGCATTTCAGATATAGGTGCCGATAGGCATTTCAGATATAGTTGCCGATTGGCATTATAAAAATAGGTGCCGATAGGCATTTCAGATTTAGAAGCCGATAGGCATTTCAAATATAGGTGCCGATAGGCATTCCAGATATGGTTGCCGATAGGCATTTCAAATATAGGTGCTAATAGGCATTTCAGATGTAGTTTGCGATAGGCATTTCAAAAATAGGTGCCGATTGGCATTTCAGTTATAGATGCCGATAAGCATATCAGATATAGTTGCCAATTGGCATCTTAAAAATAGGTGCCGATAGGCATTTCAGATATAGAAACCGATAGGCATTTCAAATATAGGTGCCGATAGGCATTCCAGATATGGTTGCCGATAGGCATTTCAAATATAGGTGCTGATAGGCATTTCAGATGTAGTTTCCGATAGGCATTTCAAAAATAGGTGCCGATAGGCATTTCAGATATAGGTGCCGATAGGCATTTCAGATATAGTTGCCGATTGGCATTTTAAAAATAGGTGCCGATAGGCATTTCAGATGTAGTTTCCGATAGGCATTTCAAAAATAGGTGCCGATAGGCATTTCAGATATAGTTTCCGATAGGCATTTCAAAAATAGGTGCCGATGGGCATTTCAGATATAGGTGCCGATAGGCACTTCAGATATAGTTGCCGATTGGCATTTTAAAAATAGGTGCCGATAGGCATTTCAGATATAGAAGCCGATAGGTATTTCAAATATAGGTGTCGATAGGCATTTCAGATATGGTTGCCGATAGGCATTTCAAATATAGGTGCAGATAGCATTTCAGATGTAGTTTCCGAAAGGCATTTAAAAAACAGGTGCCGATAGGCATTTCAGATATAGGTGCCGATAGGCATTTCAGATATAGTTGTCGATTGGCATTTTAAAAATAGGTGCCGATAGGCATTTCAAATATAGAAGCCGATAGGCATTTCAAATATAGGTGCCGATAAGCATTCCAGATATGGTTGCCGATAGGCATTTCAAACATAGGTGCTGATAGGCATTTCAGATGTAGTTTCCGATAAGCATTTCAAAAATAAGTGCCGATAGGCATTTCAGATATAGGTGCCGATAGGCATTTCAGATATAGTTGCCGATCGGCATTTTAAAAATAGGTGCCGATAGGCATTTCAGATATAGAAGCCGATAGGCATTTCAAATATAGGTGCCGATAGGCATTCCAGATATGGTTGCCGATAGGCATTTCAAATATAGGTGCTGATAGGCATTTCAGATGTAGTTTCCGATAGGCATTTCAAAAATAAGTGCCGATAGGCATTTCAGATATAGGTGCCGATAGGCATTTCAGATATAGTTGCCGATTGGCATTTTAAAAATAGGTGCCGATAGGCATTTCAGATATAGAAGCCGATAGGCATTTCAAATATAGGTGCCGATAGGCATTCCAGATATGGTTGCCGATAGGCATTTCAAATATAGGTGCCGATAGGCATTTCAGATGTAGTTTCCGATAGGCATTTCAAAAATAGGTGCCGATAGGCATTTCAGATATAGAAGCCGATAGGCATTTCAAATATAGGTGCCGATAGGCTTTCCAGGTATGGTTGCCGATAGGCATTTTAAATATAGGTGCTGATAGGCATTTCAGATGTAGTTTCCGATAGGCATTTCAAAAATAGGTGCCGATAGGCATTTTAGATATAGTTGCCAATTGGCATCTTAAAAATAGGTGCCGATAGGCATTTCAGATATAGAAGCCGATAGGCATTTCAAATATAGGTGCCGATAGGCATTCCAGATACGGTTGCCGATAGGCATTTCAAATATAGGTGCCGATAGGCATTTTAGATATAGTTGCCAATTGGCATCTTAAAAATAGGTGCCGATAGGCATTTCAGATATAGAAGCCGATAGGCATTTCAAATATAGGTGCCGATAGGCTTTCCAGGTATGGTTGCCGATAGGCATTTTAAATATAGGTGCTGATAGGCATTTCAGATGTAGTTTCCGATAGGCATTTCAAAAATAGGTGCCGATAGGCATTTCAGATATAGGTGCCGATAGGCATTTCAGATATAGTTGCCGATTGGCATTTTAAAAATAGGTGCCGATAGGCATTTCAGATGTAGTTTCCGATAGGCATTTCAAAAATAGGTGCCGATAGGCATTTCAGATATAGGTGCCGATAGGCATTTCAAATATAGGTGCTGATAGGCATTTCAGATGTAGTTTCCGATAGGCATTTCAAAAATAGGTGCCGATAGGGATTTCAGATGTAGGTGCCGATAGGCACTTTAGATATAGTTGCCGATTGGCATTTTAAAAATAGGTGCCGATAGGCATTTCAGATATAGAAGCCGATAGGCAGTTCAAATATAGGTGCCGATAGGCATTCCAGATATGGTTGCCAATAGGCATTTCAAATATAGGTGCTGATAGGCATTTCAGATGATGTTTTCGATAGGCATTTCAAAAATAGGTGCCGATAGGCATATCAGATATAGGTGCCGATAGGCATTTCAGATATAGAAGCCGATAGGCATTTTAAATATAGGTGCCGATAGGCATTCTAGATATGGTTGCCGATAGGCACTTCAAATATAGGTGCTGATAGGCATTTCAGATGTAGTTTCCGATAGGCATTTCAAAAATAGGTGCCGATCGGCATTTCAGATATAGGCGCCCATAGGCATTTCAGATATAGTTGCCGATTGAAATTTTAAAAAAAGGTGCTGATAGGCATTTCAGATATGGGTGCCGATAGGCATTTCAGATATGGGTGCCGATAGGCATTTCAGATATAGTTGCCGATTGGCATTTTAAAAATATGTGCCGATAGGCATTTTTAAAATACGTGCCGATAGGCATTTCAGATATAGAAGCCGATAGGCATTTCAAATATAGGTGCCGATAGGCATTCCAGATATGGTTGCCGATAGGCATTTCAAATATAGGTGCTGATAGGCATTTCAGAAGTAGTTTCCGATAGGCATTTCAAAAATAGGTGCCGATAGGCATTTCAGATATAGGTGCCGATAGGCATTTCAGATATAGGTGCCGATAGGCATTTCAGATATAGTTGCCGATTGGCATTTTAAAAATAGGTGCCGATAGGCATTTCAGATATAGAAGCCGATAGGTATTTCAAATATAGGTGTCGATAGGCATTTCAGATATAAATGCCGAAAGGCATTTCAGATATAGGTG
The DNA here is from genome assembly GCA_034508555.1 of Venustoraphidia nigricollis. NCBI lineage: Eukaryota > Metazoa > Arthropoda > Insecta > Raphidioptera > Raphidiidae > Venustoraphidia > Venustoraphidia nigricollis. The sequence goes on along the minus strand of JAVRKA010000186.1, from coordinate 327,918 downwards.
CCGATAGGCATTTCAGATGTGGTTGCCGATTGGCATTTTAAAAATAGGTGCCGATAGGCATTTCAGATATAGAAGCCGATAGGCATTTCAAATATAGGTGCCGATAGGCATTCCAGATATGGTTGCCGATAGGCATTTCAAATATAGGTGCTGATAGGCATTTCAGATGTAGTTTCCGATAGGCATTTCAAAAATAGGTGCCGATAGGCATTTCAGATATAGGTGCCGAAAGGCATTTCAGATATAGTTGCCGATTGGCATTTTAAAAATAGGTGCCGATAGGCATTTCAGATGTATTTTACGATAGGCATTTCAAAAATAGGTGCCGATAGGCATTTCAGATATAGGTGCCGATAGGCATATCAGATATAGTTGCCGATAGGCATTTAAAATATAGGTGCCGATAGGCATTTCAAATATAGGTGTCGATAGGCATTTCAGACATAAATGCCGAAAGGCATTTCAGATATAGGTGCCGATAGGCATTACTGATGTGGTTGCCGATTGGCATTTTAAAAAAAGGTGCCGATAGGCATTTCAGATATAGAAGCCGATAGGCATTTCAAATATAGGTGCCGATAGGCATTCCAGATATAGTTGCCGATAGGCATTTCAAATATAGGTGCTGATAGGCATTTCAGATGTAGTTTTCGATAGGCGTTTCAAAAATTGGTGCCGATAGGCATTTCAGATATAGGTGCCGATAGGCATTTCAGATATATTTGCCGATTGCCACTTTAAAAATAGGTGCCAATAGGCATTTCAGATATAGAAGCTGATAGGTATTTCAAATATAGGTGTCGATAGGCATTTCAGATATCGTTGCCGATAGGCATTTCAAATATAGGTGCTGATAGGAATTTCAGATGTAGTTTCCGATAGGCCTATCAAAAATAGGTGCCGATAGGCATTTCAGATATAGGTGCCGATAGGCATTTCAGATATAGTTGCCGATTGGCATTTTAAAAATAGGTGCCTATAGGCATTTCAGATATAGAAGCCGATAGGCATTTCAAATATAGGTGCCGATAGGCATTCCAGATACGGTTGCCGATAGGCATTTCAAATATAGGTGCCGATGGGCATTTCAGATATAGGTACCGATAGGCACTTCAGATATAGTTGCCGATTGGCATTTTAAAAATAGGTGCCGATAGGCATTTCAGATATAGAAGCCGATAGGCATTTTAAATATAGGTGCCGATAGGCATTCCAGATATGGTTGCCGATAGGCATTTCAAATATATGTGCTGATAGGCATTTCAGATGTAGTTTCCGATAGGCATTTCAAAAATAGGTGCCGATAGGCATTTCAGATATAGGTGCCGATAGGCATTTCAGATATAGTTGCCGATTGGCATTTTAAAAAAAGATGCTGATAGGCATTTCAGATATGAGTGCCGATAGGCATTTCAGATATAGGTGCCGATAGGCATTTCTGATGTGGTTGCCGATTGGCATTTTAAAAATAGGTGCCGATAGGCATTTCAGATATAGAAGCCGATAGGCATTTCAAATATAGGTGCCGATAGGCACTCCAGATATGGTTGCCGATAGGCATTTCAAATATAGGTGCTGATAGGCATTTCAGATGTAGTTTCCGATAGGCATTTAAAAAATAGGTGCCGATAGGCATTTCAGATATAGGTGCCGAAAGGCATTTCAGATATAGTTGCCGATTGGCATTTTAAAAATAGGTGCCGATAGGCATTTCAGATGTATTTTACGATAGGCATTTCAAAAATAGGTGCCGATAGGCATTTCAGATATAGGTGCCGATAGGCATATCAGAGATAGTTGCCGATAGGCATTTAAAATATAGGTGCCGATAGGCATTTCAAATATAGGTGTCGATAGGCATCTCAGACATAAATGCCGAAAGGCATTTCAGATATAGGTGCCGATAGGCATTACTGATGTGGTTGCCGATTGGCATTTTAAAAATAGTTGCCAATAAGCATTTCAGATATAGAAGCCGATAGGCATTTCAAATATAGGTGCCGATAAAACATTCCAGATATAGTTGCCGATAGGCATTTCAAATATAGGTGCTGATAGGCATTTCAGATGTAGTTTCCGATAGGCCTATCAAAAATAGGTGCCGATAGGCATTTCAAATATAGGTGCCGATAGGCATTTCAGATATAGTTGCCGATTGGCATTTTAAAAATAGGTGCCGATAGGCATTTCAAATATAGAAGCTGATAGGTATTTCAAATATAGGTGTCGATAGGCATTTCAGATATAGTTGCCGATAGGCATTTCAAATATAGGTGCTGATAGGCATTTCAGATGTAGTTTCCGATAGGCCTATCAAAAATAGGTGCCGATAGTCACTTCAGATATAGGTGCCGATAGGCATTTCAGATATAGTTGCCGATTGGCATTTTAAAAATAGGTGCCGATAGGCATTTCAGATATAGATGCCGATAGGCATTTTAAATATAGGTGCCGATAGGCATTCCAGATACGGTTGCCGATAGGTATTTCAAATGTAGGTGCCGATAGGCATTTCAGATATAGTTGCCAATTGGCATCTTAAAAATAGGTGCCGATAGGCATTTCAGATATAGAAACCGATAGGCATTTCAAATATAGGTGCCGATAGGCATTTCAGATATAGGTGCCGATAGGCATTTCAGATATAGTTGCCGATTGGCATTTTAAAAATAGGTGCCGATAGGCATTTCAGATGTAGTTTCCGATAGGCATTTCAAAAATAGGTGCCGATAGGCATTTCAGATATAGGTGCCGATAGGCATATCACATATAGTTGCCAATAGGCATTTAAAATATAGGTGTCGATAGGCATTTCAGACATAAATGCCGAAAGGCATTTCAGATATAGGTGCCGATAGGCATTTCTGATGTGGTTGCCGATAGGCATTTCTAATATAGGTGCTGATAGGCATTTCAGATATAGTTTCCGATAGGCATTTCAAAAATAGGTGCCGATGGGCATTTCAGATATAGAAGCCGATAGGCATTTCAAATATAGGTGCCGATAAGCATTCCAGATATGGTTGCCGATAGGCATTTCAAACATAGGTGCTGATAGGCATTTCAGATGTAGTTTCCGATAAGCATTTCAAAAATAAGTGCCGATAGGCATTTCAGATATAGGTGCCGATAGGCATTTCAGATATAGTTGCCGATTGGCATTTTAAAAATAGGTGCCGGTAGGCATTTCAGATATAGAAGCCGATAGGCATTTCAAATATAGGTGCCGATAGGCATTCCAGATATGGTTGCCGATAGGCATTTCAAATATAGGTGCTGATAGGCATTTCAGATGTAGTTTCCGATAGGCATTTCAAAAATAAGTGCCGATAGGCATTTCAGATATAGGTGCCGATAGGCATTTCAGATATAGTTGCCGATTGGCATTTTAAAAATAGGTGCCGATAGGCATTTCAGATATAGAGGCCGATAGGCATTTCAAATATAGGTGCCGATAGGCATTCCAGATATGGTTGCCGATAGGCATTTCAAATATAGGTGCTGATAGGCATTTCAGATGTAGTTTCCGATAGGCATTTCAAAAATAGGTGCCGATAGGCATTTCAGATATAGGTGCCGATAGGCATTTCAGATATAGTTGCCGATTGGCATTATAAAAATAGGTGCCGATAGGCATTCCAGATTTAGAAGCCGATAGGCATTTCAAATATAGGTGCCGATAGGCATTCCAGATATGGTTGCCGATAGGCATTTCAAATATAGGTGCTAATAGGTATTTCAGATGTAGTTTGCGATAGGCATTTCAAAAATAGGTGCCGATTGGCATTTCAGTTATAGATGCCGATAAGCATATCAGATATAGTTGCCAATTGGCATTTTAAAAATAGGTGCCGATAGGCATTTCAAATATAGAAGCCGATAGGCATTTCAAATATAGGTGCCGATAGGCATTCCAGATATGGTTGCCGATAGGAATTTCAAATATAGATGCTGATAAGCATTTCGGATGTAGTTTCCGATAGGCATTTCAAAAATAGGTGCCGATAGGCATTTCAGATATAGGTGCCGATAGGCACTTCAGATATAGTTGCCGATTGGCATTTTAAAAATAGGTGCTGATAGGCATTTCAGATATAGAAGCCGATAGGCAGTTCAAATATAGGTGCCGATAGGCATTCCAGATATGGTTGCCAATAGGTATTTCAAATATAGGTGCTGATAGGCATTTCAGATGTAGTTTCCGATAGGCATTTCAAAAATAGGTGCCGATAGGCATATCAGATATAGGTGCCGATAGGCATTTCAGATATAGTTGCCGATTGGCATTTTAAAAATAGGTGCCGATAGGCATTTCAGATGTATTTTACGATAGGCATTTCAAAAATAGGTGCCGATAGGCATTTCAGATATAGGTGCCGATAGGCATATCAGAGATAGTTGCCGATAGGCATTTAAAATATAGGTGCCGATAGGCATTTCAAATATAGGTGTCGATAGGCATCTCAGACATAAATGCCGAAAGGCATTTCAGATATAGGTGCCGATAGGCATTACTGATGTGGTTGCCGATTGGCATTTTAAAAATAGTTGCCAATAAGCATTTCAGATATAGAAGCCGATAGGCATTTCAAATATAGGTGCCGATAAAACATTCCAGATATAGTTGCCGATAGGCATTTCAAATATAGGTGCTGATAGGCATTTCAGATGTAGTTTCCGATAGGCCTATCAAAAATAGGTGCCGATAGGCATTTCAAATATAGGTGCCGATAGGCATTTCAGATATAGTTGCCGATTGGCATTTTAAAAATAGGTGCCGATAGGCATTTCAAATATAGAAGCTGATAGGTATTTCAAATATAGGTGTCGATAGGCATTTCAGATATAGTTGCCGATAGGCATTTCAAATATAGGTGCTGATAGGCATTTCAGATGTAGTTTCCGATAGGCCTATCAAAAATAGGTGCCGATAGTCACTTCAGATATAGGTGCCGATAGGCATTTCAGATATAGTTGCCGATTGGCATTTTAAAAATAGGTGCCGATAGGCATTTCAGATATAGATGCCGATAGGCATTTTAAATATAGGTGCCGATAGGCATTCCAGATACGGTTGCCGATAGGTATTTCAAATGTAGGTGCCGATAGGCATTTCAGATATAGTTGCCAATTGGCATCTTAAAAATAGGTGCCGATAGGCATTTCAGATATAGAAACCGATAGGCATTTCAAATATAGGTGCCGATAGGCATTTCAGATATAGGTGCCGATAGGCATTTCAGATATAGTTGCCGATTGGCATTTTAAAAATAGGTGCCGATAGGCATTTCAGATGTAGTTTCCGATAGGCATTTCAAAAATAGGTGCCGATAGGCATTTCAGATATAGGTGCCGATAGGCATATCACATATAGTTGCCAATAGGCATTTAAAATATAGGTGTCGATAGGCATTTCAGACATAAATGCCGAAAGGCATTTCAGATATAGGTGCCGATAGGCATTTCTGATGTGGTTGCCGATAGGCATTTCTAATATAGGTGCTGATAGGCATTTCAGATATAGTTTCCGATAGGCATTTCAAAAATAGGTGCCGATGGGCATTTCAGATATAGAAGCCGATAGGCATTTCAAATATAGGTGCCGATAAGCATTCCAGATATGGTTGCCGATAGGCATTTCAAACATAAGTGCCGATAGGCATTTCAGATATAGGTGCCCATAGGCATTTCAGATATAGTTGCCGATTGGCATTTTAAAAATAGGTGCCGATAGGCATTTCAGATATAGAGGCCGATAGGCATTTCAAATATAGGTGCCGATAGGCATTCCAGATATGGTTGCCGATAGGCATTTCAAATATAGGTGCTGATAGGCATTTCAGATGTAGTTTCCGATAGGCATTTCAAAAATAGGTGCCGATAGGCATTTCAGATATAGGTGCCGATAGGCATTTCAGATATAGGTGCCGATAGGCATTTCAGATATAGTTGCCGATTGGCATTTTAAAAATAGGTGCCGATAGGCATTTCAGATATAGAAGCCGATAGGTATTTCAAATATAGGTGTCGATAGGCATTTCAGATATAAATGCCGAAAGGCATTTCAGATATAGGTGCCGATAGGCATTTCAGATGTGGTTGCCGATTGGCATTTTAAAAATAGGTGCCGATAGGCATTTCAGATATAGAAGCCGATAGGCATTTCAAATATAGGTGCCGATAGGCATTCCAGATATGGTTGCCGATAGGCATTTCAAATATAGGTGCTGATAGGCATTTCAGATGTAGTTTCCGATAGGCATTTCAAAAATAGGTGCCGATAGGCATTTCAGATATAGGTGCCGAAAGGCATTTCAGATATAGTTGCCGATTGGCATTTTAAAAATAGGTGCCGATAGGCATTTCAGATGTATTTTACGATAGGCATTTCAAAAATAGGTGCCGATAGGCATTTCAGATATAGGTGCCGATAGGCATATCAGATATAGTTGCCGATAGGCATTTAAAATATAGGTGCCGATAGGCATTTCAAATATAGGTGTCGATAGGCATTTCAGACATAAATGCCGAAAGGCATTTCAGATATAGGTGCCGATAGGCATTACTGATGTGGTTGCCGATTGGCATTTTAAAAAAAGGTGCCGATAGGCATTTCAGATATAGAAGCCGATAGGCATTTCAAATATAGGTGCCGATAGGCATTCCAGATATAGTTGCCGATAGGCATTTCAAATATAGGTGCTGATAGGCATTTCAGATGTAGTTTTCGATAGGCGTTTCAAAAATTGGTGCCGATAGGCATTTCAGATATAGGTGCCGATAGGCATTTCAGATATAGTTGCCGATTGCCACTTTAAAAATAGGTGCCAATAGGCATTTCAGATATAGAAGCTGATAGGTATTTCAAATATAGGTGTCGATAGGCATTTCAGATATCGTTGCCGATAGGCATTTCAAATATAGGTGCTGATAGGAATTTCAGATGTAGTTTCCGATAGGCCTATCAAAAATAGGTGCCGATAGGCATTTTAGATATAGGTGCCGATAGGCATTTCAGATATAGTTGCCGATTGGCATTTTAAAAATAGGTGCCGATAGGCATTTCAGATATAGAAGCCGATAGGCATTTCAAATATAGGTGCCGATAGGCATTCCAGATACGGTTGCCGATAGGCATTTCAAATATAGGTGCCGATGGGCATTTCAGATATAGGTACCGATAGGCACTTCAGATATAGTTGCCGATTGGCATTTTAAAAATAGGTGCCGATAGGCATTTCAGATATAGAAGCCGATAGGCATTTTAAATATAGGTGCCGATAGGCATTCCAGATATGGTTGCCGATAGGCATTTCAAATATATGTGCTGATAGGCATTTCAGATGTAGTTTCCGATAGGCATTTCAAAAATAGGTGCCGATAGGCATTTCAGATATAGGTGCCGATAGGCATTTCAGATATAGTTGCCGATTGGCATTTTAAAAAAAGGTGCTGATAGGCATTTCAGATATGAGTGCCGATAGGCATTTCAGATATAGGTGCCGATAGGCATTTCTGATGTGGTTGCCGATTGGCATTTTAAAAATAGGTGCCGATAGGCATTTCAGATATAGAAGCCGATAGGCATTTCAAATATAGGTGCCGATAGGCACTCCAGATATGGTTGCCGATAGGCATTTCAAATATAGGTGCTGATAGGCATTTCAGATGTAGTTTCCGATAGGCATTTAAAAAATAGGTGCCGATAGGCATTTCAGATATAGGTGCCGAAAGGCATTTCAGATATAGTTGCCGATTGGCATTTTAAAAATAGGTGCCGATAGGCATTTCAGATGTATTTTACGATAGGCATTTCAAAAATAGGTGCCGATAGGCATTTCAGATATAGGTGCCGATAGGCATATCAGAGATAGTTGCCGATAGGCATTTAAAATATAGGTGCCGATAGGCATTACTGATGTGGTTGCCGATTGGCATTTTAAAAATAGTTGCCAATAAGCATTTCAGATATAGAAGCCGATAGGCATTTCAAATATAGGTGCCGATAAAACATTCCAGATATAGTTGCCGATAGGCATTTCAAATATAGGTGCTGATAGGCATTTCAGATGTAGTTTCCGATAGGCCTATCAAAAATAGGTGCCGATAGGCATTTCAAATATAGGTGCCGATAGGCATTTCAGATATAGTTGCCGATTGGCATTTTAAAAATAGGTGCCGATAGGCATTTCAATATAGAAGCCTGATAGGTATTTCAAATATAGGTGTCGATAGGCATTTCAGATATGGTTGCCGATAGGCATTTCAAATATAGGTGCTGATAGGCATTTCAGATGTAGTTTCCGATAGGCATTTCAAAAATAGGTGCCGATAGTCACTTCAGATATAGGTGCCGATAGGCATTTCAGATATAGTTGCCGATTGGCATTTTAAAAATAGGTGCCGATAGGCATTTCAGATATAGATGCCGATAGGCATTTTAAATATAGGTGCCGATAGGCATTCCAGATACGGTTGCCGATAGGTATTTCAAATGTAGGTGCCGATAGGCATTTCAGATATAGTTGCCAATTGGCATCTTAAAAATAGGTGCCGATAGGCATTTCAGATATAGAAACCGATAGGCATTTCAAATATAGGTGCCGATAGGCATTTCAGATATAGGTGCCGATAGGCATTTCAGATATAGTTGCCGATTGGCATTTTAAAAATAGGTGCCGATAGGCATTTCAGATGTAGTTTCCGATAGGCATTTCAAAAATAGGTGCCGATAGGCATTTCAGATATAGGTTGCCGATAGGCATATCACATATAGTTGCCAATAGGCATTTAAAATATAGGTGTCGATAGGCATTTCAGACATAAATGCCGAAAGGCATTTCAGATATAGGTGCCGATAGGCATTTCTGATGTGGTTGCCGATAGGCATTTCTAATATAGGTGCTGATAGGCATTTCAGATATAGTTTCCGATAGGCATTTCAAAAATAGGTGCCGATGGGCATTTCAGATATAGAAGCCGATAGGCATTTCAAATATAGGTGCCGATAAGCATTCCAGATATGGTTGCCGATAGGCATTTCAAACATAGGTGCTGATAGGCATTTCAGATGTAGTTTCCGATAAGCATTTCAAAAATAAGTGCCGATAGGCATTTCAGATATAGGTGCCGATAGGCATTTCAGATATAGTTGCCGATTGGCATTTTAAAAATAGGTGCCGGTAGGCATTTCAGATATAGAAGCCGATAGGCATTTCAAATATAGGTGCCGATAGGCATTCCAGATATGGTTGCCGATAGGCATTTCAAATATAGGTGCTGATAGGCATTTCAGATGTAGTTTCCGATAGGCATTTCAAAAATAAGTGCCGATAGGCATTTCAGATATAGGTGCCGATAGGCATTTCAGATATAGTTGCCGATTGGCATTTTAAAAATAGGTGCCGATAGGCATTTCAGATATAGAGGCCGATAGGCATTTCAAATATAGGTGCCGATAGGCATTCCAGATATGGTTGCCGATAGGCATTTCAAATATAGGTGCTGATAGGCATTTCAGATGTAGTTTCCGATAGGCATTTCAAAAATAGGTGCCGATAGGCATTTCAGATATAGGTGCCGATAGGCATTTCAGATATAGTTGCCGATTGGCATTATAAAAATAGGTGCCGATAGGCATTCCAGATTTAGAAGCCGATAGGCATTTCAAATATAGGTGCCGATAGGCATTCCAGATATGGTTGCCGATAGGCATTTCAAATATAGGTGCTAATAGGTATTTCAGATGTAGTTTGCGATAGGCATTTCAAAAATAGGTGCCGATTGGCATTTCAGTTATAGATGCCGATAAGCATATCAGATATAGTTGCCAATTGGCATTTTAAATATAGGTGCCGATAGGCATTTCAAATATAGAAGCCGATAGGCATTTCAAATATAGGTGCCGATAGGCATTCCAGATATGGTTGCCGATAGGAATTTCAAATATAGATGCTGATAAGCATTTCGGATGTAGTTTCCGATAGGCATTTCAAAAATAGGTGCCGATAGGCATTTCAGATATAGGTGCCGATAGGCACTTCAGATATAGTTGCCGATTGGCATTTTAAAAATAGGTGCTGATAGGAATTTCAGATATAGAAGCCGATAGGCAGTTCAAATATAGGTGCCGATAGGCATTCCAGATATGGTTGCCAATAGGTATTTCAAATATAGGTGCTGATAGGCATTTCAGATGTAGTTTCCGATAGGCATTTCAAAAATAGGTGCCGATAGGCATATCAGATATAGGTGCCGATAGGCATTTCAGATATAGTTGCCGATTGGCATTTTAAAAATAGGTGCCGATAGGCATTTCAGATGTATTTTACGATAGGCATTTCAAAAATAGGTGCCGATAGGCATTTCAGATATAGGTGCCGATAGGCATATCAGAGATAGTTGCCGATAGGCATTTAAAATATAGGTGCCGATAGGCATTTCAAATATAGGTGTCGATAGGCATCTCAGACATAAATGCCGAAAGGCATTTCAGATATAGGTGCCGATAGGCATTACTGATGTGGTTGCCGATTGGCATTTTAAAAATAGTTGCCAATAAGCATTTCAGATATAGAAGCCGATAGGCATTTCAAATATAGGTGCCGATAAAACATTCCAGATATAGTTGCCGATAGGCATTTCAAATATAGGTGCTGATAGGCATTTCAGATGTAGTTTCCGATAGGCCTATCAAAAATAGGTGCCGATAGGCATTTCAAATATAGGTGCCGATAGGCATTTCAGATATAGTTGCCGATTGGCATTTTAAAAATAGGTGCCGATAGGCATTTCAAATATAGAAGCTGATAGGTATTTCAAATATAGGTGTCGATAGGCATTTCAGATATAGTTGCCGATAGGCATTTCAAATATAGGTGCTGATAGGCATTTCAGATGTAGTTTCCGATAGGCCTATCAAAAATAGGTGCCGATAGTCACTTCAGATATAGGTGCCGATAGGCATTTCAGATATAGTTGCCGATTGGCATTTTAAAAATAGGTGCCGATAGGCATTTCAGATATAGATGCCGATAGGCATTTTAAATATAGGTGCCGATAGGCATTCCAGATACGGTTGCCGATAGGTATTTCAAATGTAGGTGCCGATAGGCATTTCAGATATAGTTGCCAATTGGCATCTTAAAAATAGGTGCCGATAGGCATTTCAGATATAGAAACCGATAGGCATTTCAAATATAGGTGCCGATAGGCATTTCAGATATAGGTGCCGATAGGCATTTCAGATATAGTTGCCGATTGGCATTTTAAAAATAGGTGCCGATAGGCATTTCAGATGTAGTTTCCGATAGGCATTTCAAAAATAGGTGCCGATAGGCATTTCAGATATAGGTGCCGATAGGCATATCACATATAGTTGCCAATAGGCATTTAAAATATAGGTGTCGATAGGCATTTCAGACATAAATGCCGAAAGGCATTTCAGATATAGGTGCCGATAGGCATTTCTGATGTGGTTGCCGATAGGCATTTCTAATATAGGTGCTGATAGGCATTTCAGATATAGTTTCCGATAGGCATTTCAAAAATAGGTGCCGATGGGCATTTCAGATATAGAAGCCGATAGGCATTTCAAATATAGGTGCCGATAAGCATTCCAGATATGGTTGCCGATAGGCATTTCAAACATAAGTGCCGATAGGCATTTCAGATATAGGTGCCGATAGGCATTTCAGATATAGTTGCCGATTGGCATTTTAAAAATAGGTGCCGATAGGCATTTCAGATATAGAGGCCGATAGGCATTTCAAATATAGGTGCCGATAGGCATTCCAGATATGGTTGCCGATAGGCATTTCAAATATAGGTGCTGATAGGCATTTCAGATGTAGTTTCCGATAGGCATTTCAAAAATAGGTGCCGATAGGCATTTCAGATATAGGTGCCGATAGGCATTTCAGATATAGTTGCCGATTGGCATTATAAAAATAGGTGCCGATAGGCATTCCAGATTTAGAAGCCGATAGGCATTTCAAATATAGGTGCCGATAGGCATTCCAGATATGGTTGCCGATAGGCATTTTAAATATAGGTGCTAATAGGTATTTCAGATGTAGTTTGCGATAGGCATTTCAAAAATAGGTGCCGATTGGCATTTCAGTTATAGATGCCGATAAGCATATCAGATATAGTTGCCAATTGGCATTTTAAAAATAGGTGCCGATAGGCATTTCAAATATAGAAGCCGATAGGCATTTCAAATATAGGTGCCGATAGGCATTCCAGATATGGTTGCCGATAGGAATTTCAAATATAGATGCTGATAAGCATTTCGGATGTAGTTTCCGATAGGCATTTCAAAAATAGGTGCCGATAGGCATTTCAGATATAGGTGCCGATAGGCACTTCAGATATAGTTGCCGATTGGCATTTTAAAAATAGGTGCTGATAGGCATTTCAGATATAGAAGCCGATAGGCAGTTCAAATATAGGTGCCGATAGGCATTCCAGATATGGTTGCCAATAGGTATTTCAAATATAGGTGCTGATAGGCATTTCAGATGTAGTTTCCGATAGGCATTTCAAAAATAGGTGCCGATAGGCATATCAGATATAGGTGCCGATAGGCATTTCAGATATAGTTGCCGATTGGCATTTTAAAAATAGGTGCCGATAGGCATTTCAGATATAGAAGCCGATAGGCATTTTAAATATAGGTGCCTATAGGCATTCCAGATATGGTTGCCGATAGGCATTTCAAATATAGGTGCTGATAGGCATTTCAGATGTAGTTTCCGATAGGCATTTCAAAAATAGGTGCCGATAGGCATTTCAGATATAGGCGCCGATAGGCATTTCAGATATAGTTGCCGATTGGCATTTTAAAAAAAGGTGCTGATAGGCATTTCAGATATGGGTGCCGATAGGCATTTCAGATATGGGTGCCGATAGGCATTTCAGATATAGTTGCCGATTGGCATTTTAAAAATAGGTGCCGATAGGCATTTTTAAAATACGTGCCGATAGGCATTTCAGATATAGAAACCGATAGGCATTTCAAATATAGGTGCCGATAGGCATTCCAGATATGGTTGCCGATAGGCATTTCAAATATAGGTGCTGATAGGCATTTCAGAAGTAGTTTCCGATAGGCATTTCAAAAATAGGTGCCGATAGGCATTTCAGATATAGGTGGCGATAGGCATTTCAGATATAGGTGCCGATAGGCATTTTAGATATAGTTGCCGATTGGCATTTTAAAAATAGGTGCCGATAGGCATTTCAGATATAGAAGCCGATAGGTATTTTAAATATAGGTGTCGATAGGCATTTCAGATATAAATGCCGAAAGGCATTTCAGATATAGGTGCCGATAGGCATTTCTGATGTGGTTGCCGATTGGCATTTTAAAAATAGGTGCCGATAGGCATTTCAGATATAGAAGTCGATAGGCATTTCAAATATAGGTGCCGATAGGCATTCCAGATATGGTTGCCGATAGGCATTTCAAATATAGGTGCTGATAGGCATTTCAGATGTAGTTTCCGATAGGCATTTCAAAAATAGGTGCTGATAGGCATTTCAGATATAGGTGCCGAAAGGCATTTCAGATATAGTTGCCGATTGGCATTTTAAAAATAGGTGCCGATAGGCATTTCAGATGTATTTTACGATAGGCATTTCAAAAATAGGTGCCGATAGGCATTTCAGATATAGGTGCCGATAGGCATATCAGATATAGTTGCCGATAGGCATTTAAAATATAGGTGCCGATAGGCATTTCAAATATAGGTGTCGATAAGCATTTCAGACATAAATGCCGAAAGGCATTTCAGATATAGGTGCCGATAGGCATTACTGATGTGGTTGCCGATTGGCATTTTAAAAATAGGTGCCAATAGGCATTTCAGATATAGAAGCCGATAGGCATTTCAAATATAGGTGCCGATAGGCATTCCAGATATAGTTGCCGATAGGCATTTCAAATATAGGTGCTGATAGGCATTTCAGATGTTGTTTCCGATAGGCATTTCAAAAATTGGTGCCGATAGGCATTTCAGATATAGTTGCCGATTGCCACTTTAAAAATAGGTGCCGATAGGCATTTCAGATATAGAAGCTGATAGGTATTTCAAATATAGGTGTCGATAGGCATTTCAGATATGGTTGCCGATAGGCATTTCAAATATAGGTGCTGATAGGAATTTCAGATGTAGTTTCCGATAGGCCTATCAAAAATAGGTGCCGATAGGCATTTCAGATATAGGTGCCGATAGGCATTTCAGATATAGTTGCCGATTGGCATTTTAAAAATAGGTGCCGATAGGCATTTCAGATATAGAAGCCGATAGGCATTTCAAATATAGGTGCCGATAGGCATTCCAGATACGGTTGCCGATAGGCATTTCAAATATAGGTGCCGATGGGCATTTCAGATATAGGTACCGATAGGCACTTCAGATATAGTTGCCGATTGGCATTTTAAAAATAGGTGCCGATAGGCATTTCAGATATAGAAGCCGATAGGCATTTTAAATATAGGTGCCGATAGGCATTCCAGATATGGTTGCCGATAGGCATTTCAAATATATGTGCTGATAGGCATTTCAGATGTAGTTTCCGATAGGCATTTCAAAAATAGGTGCCGATAGGCATTTCAGATATAGGTGCCGATAGGCATTTCAGATATAGTTGCCGATTGGCATTTTAAAAAAAGGTGCTGATAGGCATTTCAGATATGGGTGCCGATAGGCATTTCAGATATAGGTGCCGATAGGCATTTCTGATGTGGTTGCCGATTGGCATTTTAAAAATAGGTGCCGATAGGCATTTCAGATATAGAAGCCGATAGGCATTTCAAATATAGGTGCCGATAGGCATTCCAGATATGGTTGCCGATAGGCATTTCAAATATAGGTGCTGATAGGCATTTCAGATGTAGTTTCCGATAGGCATTTAAAAAATAGGTGCCGATAGGCATTTCAGATATAGGTGCCGAAAGGCATTTCAGATATAGTTGCCGATTGGCATTTTAAAAATAGGTGCCGATAAGCATTTCAGATGTATTTTACGATAGGCATTTCAAAAATAGGTGCCGATAGGCATTTCAGATATAGGTGCCGATAGGCATATCAGATATAGTTGCCGATAGGCATTTAAAATATAGGTGCCGATAGGCATTTCAAATATAGGTGTCGATAGGCATTTCAGACATAAATGCCGAAAGGCATTTCAGATATAGGTGCCGATAGGCATTACTGATGTGGTTGCCGATTGGCATTTTAAAAATAGTTGCCAATAGGCATTTCAGATATAGAAGCCGATAGGCATTTCAAATATAGGTGCCGATAAAACATTCCAGATATAGTTGCCGATAGGCATTTCAAATATAGGTGCTGATAGGCATTTCAGATGTAGTTTCCGATAGGCATTTTAAAAATTGGTGCCGATAGGCATTTCAGATATAGTTGCCGATTGCCACTTTAAAAATAGGTGCCGATAGGCATTTCAGATATAGAAGCCGATAGGTTTTTCAAATATAGGTGTCGATTGGCATTTCAGATTTAGTTGCCGATAGGCATTTCAAATATAGGTGCTGATAGGCATTTCAGATATGGTTGCCGATAGGCATTTCAAATATAGGTGCTGATAGGCATTTCAGATGTAGTTTTCGATAGGCCTATCAAAAATAGGTGCCGATAGGCATTTCAAATATAGGTGCCGATAGGCATTTCAGATATAGTTGCCGATTGGCATTTTAAAAATAAATGCCGATAGGCATTTCAGATATAGAAGCTGATAGGTATTTCAAATATAGGTGTCGATAGGCATTTCAGATATAGTTGCCGATAGGCATTTCAAATATAGGTGCTGATAGGCATTTCAGATGTAGTTTCCGATAGGCCTATCAAAAATAGGTGCCGATAGGCATTTCAGATATAGGTGCCGATAGGCATTTCAGATATAGTTGCCGATTGGCATTTTAAAAATAGGTGCCGATAGGCATTTCAGATATAGATGCCGATAGGCATTTTAAATATAGGTGCCGATAGGCATTCCAGATACGGTTGCCGATAGGCATTTCAAATGTAGGTGCCGATAGGCATTTCAGATATAGTTGCCAATTGGCATCTTAAAAATAGGTGCCGATAGGCATTTCAGATATAGAAACCGATAGGCATTTCAAATATAGGTGCCGATAGGCATTCCAGATATGGTTGCCGATAGGCATTTCAAATATAGGTGCTGATAGGCATTTCAGATGTAGTTTCCGATAGGCATTTCAAAAATAGGTGCCGATAGGCATTTCAGATATAGGTGCCGATAGGCATTTCAGATATAGTTGCCGATTGGCATTTTAAAAATAGGTGCCGATAGGCATTTCAGATGTAGTTTCCGATAGGCATTTCAAAAATAGGTGCCGATAGGCATTTCAGATATAGTTTCCGATAGGCATTTCAAAAATAGGTGCCGATGGGCATTTCAGATATAGGTGCCGATAGGCACTTCAGATATAGTTGCCGACTGGCATTTTAAAAATAGGTGCCGATAGGCATTTCAGATATAGAAGCCGATAGGTATTTCAAATATAGGTGTCGATAGGCATTTCGGATATGGTTGCCGATAGGCATTTCAAATATAGGTGCAGATAGGCATTTAAGATGTAGTTTCCGAAAGGCATTTAAAAAACAGGTGCCGATAGGCATTTCAGATATAGGTGCCGATAGGCATTTCAGATATAGTTGTCGATTGGCATTTTAAAAATAGGTGCCGATAGGCATTTCAGATATAGAAGCCGATAGGCATTTCAAATATAGGTGCCGATAAGCATTACAGATATGGTTGCCGATAGGCATTTCAAACATAGGTGCTGATAGGCATTTCAGATGTAGTTTCCGATAAGCATTTCAAAAATAAGTGCCGATAGGCATTTCAGATATAGGTGCCGATAGGCATTTCAGATATAGTTGCCGATTGGCATTTTAAAAATAGGTGCCGATAGGCATTTCAGATATAGAAGCCGATAGGCATTTCAAATATAGGTGCCGATAGGCATTCCAGATATGGTTGCCGATAGGCATTTCAAATATAGGTGCTGATAGGCATTTCAGATGTAGTTTCCGATAGGCATTTCAAAAATAAGTGCCGATAGGCATTTCAGATATAGGTGCCGATAGGCATTTCAGATATAGTTGCCGATTGGCATTTTAAAAATAGGTGCCGATAGGCATTTCAGATATAGAAGCCGATAGGCATTTCAAATATACGTGCCGATAGGCATTCCAGATATGGTTGCCGATAGGCATTTCAAATATAGGTGCTGATAGGCATTTCAGATGTAGTTTCCGATAGGCATTTCAAAAATAGGTGCCGATAGGCATTTCAGATATAGGTGCCGATAGGCATTTCAGATATAGTTGCCGATTGGCATTATAAAAATAGGTGCCGATAGGCATTTCAGATTTAGAAGCCGATAGGCATTTCAAATATAGGTGCCGATAGGCATTCCAGATAAGGTTGCCGATAGGCATTTCAAATATAGGTGCTAATAGGCATTTCAGATGTAGTTTGCGATAGGCATTTCAAAAATAGGTGCCGATTGGCATTTCAGTTATAGATGCCGATAAGCATATCAGATATAGTTGCCAATTGGCATTTTAAAAATAGGTGCCGATAGGCATTTCAAATATAGAAGCCGATAGGCATTTCAAATATAGGTGCTGATAGGCATTTCGGATGTTGTTTCCGATAGGCATTTTAAAAATAGGTGCCGATAGGCATTTCAGATATAGGTGCCGATAGGCACTTCAGATATAGTTGCCGATTGGCATTTTAAAAATAGATGCTGATAGGCATTTCAGATATAGAAGCCGATAGGCAGTTCAAATATAGGTGCCGATAGGCATTCCAGATATGGTTGCCAATAGGTATTTCAAATATAGGTGCTGATAGGCATTTCAGATGTAGTTTCCGATAGGCATTTCAAAAATAGGTGCCGATAGGCATATCAGATATTGGTGCCGATAGGCATTTCAGATATAGTTGCCGATTGGCATTTTAAAAATAGGTGCCGATAGGCATTTCAGATATAGAAGCCGATAGGCATTTTAAATATAGGTGCCTATAGGCATTCCAGATATGGTTGCCGATAGGCATTTCAAATATAGGTGCTGATAGGCATTTCAGATGTAGTTTCCGATAGGCATTTCAAAAATAGGTGCCGATAGGCATTTCAGATATAGGCGCCGATAGGCATTTCAGATATAGTTGCCGATTGGCATTTTAAAAAAAGGTGCTGATAGGCATTTCAGATATGGGTGCCGATAGGCATTTCAGATATGGGTGCCGATAGGCATTTCAGATATAGTTGCCAATTGGCATTTTAAAAATAGGTGCCGATAGGCATTTTTAAAATACGTGCCGATAGGCATTTCAGATATAGAAGCCGATAGGCATTTCAAATATAGGTGCCGATAGGCATTCCAGATATGGTTGCCGATAGGCATTTCAAATATAGGTGCTGATAGGCATTTCAGAAGTAGTTTCCGATAGGCATTTCAAAAATAGGTGCCGATAGGCATTTCAGATATAGGTGCCGATAGGCATTTCAGATATAGGTGCCGATAGGCATTTCAGATATAGTTGCCGATTGGCATTTTAAAAATAGGTGCCGATAGGCATTTCAGATATAGAAGCCGATAGGTATTTCAAATATAGGTGTCGATAGTCATTTCAGATATAAATGCCGAAAGGCATTTCAGATATAGTTGCCGATAGGCATTTCTGATGTGGTTGCCGATTGGCATTTTAAAAATAGGTGCCGATAGGCATTTCAGATATAGAAGTCGATAGGCATTTCAAATATAGGTGCCGATAGGCATTCCAGATATGGTTGCCGATAGGCATTTCAAATATAAGTGCTGATAGGCATTTCAGATGTAGTTTCCGATAGGCATTTCAAAAATAGGTGCCGATAGGCATTTCAGATATAGGTGCCGAAAGGCATTTCAGATATAGTTGCCGATTGGCATTTTAAAAATAGGTGCCGATAGGCATTTCAGATGTATTTTACGATAGGCATTTCAAAAATAGGTGCCGATAGGCATTTCAGATATAGGTGCCGATAGGCATATCAGATATAGTTGCCGATAGGCATTTAAAATATAGGTGCCGATAGGCATTTCAAATATAGGTGTCGATAGGCATTTCAGACATAAATGCCGAAAGGCATTTCAGATATAGGTGCCGATAGGCATTACTGATGTGGTTGCCGATTGGCATTTTAAAAATAGGTGCCAATAGGCATTTCAGATATAGAAGCCGATAGGCATTTCAAATATAGGTGCCGATAGGCATTCCAGATATAGTTGCCGATAGGCATTTCAAATATAGGTGCTGATAGGCATTTCAGATGTAGTTTCCGATAGGCATTTCAAAAATTGGTGCCGATAGGCATTTCAGATATAGGTGCCGATAGGCATTTCAGATATAGTTGCCGATTGCCACTTTAAAAATAGGTGCCGATAGGCATTTCAGATATAGAAGCTGATAGGTATTTCAAATATAGGTGTCGATAGGCATTTCATATATGGTTGCCGATAGGCATTTCAAATATAGGTGCTGATAGGAATTTCAGATGTAGTTTCCGATAGGCCTATCAAAAATAGGTGCCGATAGGCATTTCAGATATAGGTGCCGATAGGCATTTCAGATATAGTTGCTGATTGGCATTTTAAAAATAGGTGCCGATAGGCATTTCAGATATAGAAGCCGATAGGCATTTCAAATATAGGTGTCGATAGGCATTCCAGATACGGTTGCCGATAGGCATTTCAAATATAGGTGCCGATAGGCATTTCAGATATAGTTGCCAATTGGCATCCTAAAAATAGGTGCCGATAGGCATTTCAGATATAGAAGCCGATAGGCATTTCAAATATAGGTGCCGATAGGCATTCCAGATATGGTTGCCGATAGGCATTTCAAATATAGGTGCTGATAGGCATTTCAGATGTAGTTTCCGATAGTCATTTCAAAAATAGGTGCCGATAGGCATTTCAGATATAGGTGCCGATAGGCATTTCAGATATAGTTGCCGATTGGCATTTTTTAAAATAGGTGCCAATAGGCATTTCAGATGTAGTTTCCGATAGGCATTTCAAAAATAGGTGCCGATAGGCATTTCAGATATAGGTGCCGATAGGCATATCAGATATAGTTGCCAATAGGCAATTAAAATATAGGTGCCGGTAGGCATTTCAAATATAGGTGTCGATATGCATTTCAGATATAAATGCCGAAAGTCATTTCAGATATAGGTGCCGATAGGCATTTCTGATGTGGTTGCCGATAGGCATTTCTAATATAGGTGCTGATAGGCATTTCAGACATAGTTTCCGATAGGCATTTCAAAAATAGGTGCCGATGGGCATTTCAGATATAGGTACCGATAGGCACTTCAGATATAGTTGCCGATTGGCATTTTAAAAATAGGTGCCGATAGGCATTTCAGATATAGAAGCCGATAGGTATTTCAAATATAGGTGTCGATAGGCATTTCAGATATGGTTGCCGATAGGCATTTTAAATATAGGTGCAGATAGGCATTTCAGATGTAGCTTCCGAAAGGCATTTAAAAAATAGGTGCCGATAGGCATTTCAGATATAGTTGCCGATAGGCATTTCAGATATAGTTGTCGATTGGCATTTTAAAAATAGGTGCCGATAGGCATTTCAGATATATATGCCGATAGGCATTTTAAATATAGGTGCCGATAGGCATTCCAGATACGGTTGCCGATAGGCATTTCAAATGTAGGTGCCGATAGGCATTTCAGATATAGTTGCCAATTGGCATCTTAAAAATAGGTGCCGATAGGCATTTCAGATATAGAAACCGATAGGCATTTCAAATATAGGTGCCGATAGGCATTCCAGATATGGTTGCCGATAGGCATTTCAAATATAGGTGCTGATAGGCATTTCAGATGTAGTTTCCGATAGGCATTTCAAAAATAGGTGCCGATAGGCATTTCAGATATAGGTGCCGATAGGCGTTTCAGATATAGTTGCCGATTGGCATTTTAAAAACAGGTGCCGATAGGCATTTCAGATGTAGTTTCCGATAGGCATTTCAAAAATAGGTGCCGATAGGCATTTCAGATATAGGTGCCGATAGGCATATCACATATAGTTGCCAATAGGCATTTAAAATATAGGTGTCGATAGGCATTTCAGACATAAATGCCGAAAGGCATTTCAGATATAGGTGCCGATAGGCATTTCTGATGTGGTTGCCGATAGGCATTTCTAATATAGGTGCTGATAGGCATTTCAGATATAGTTTCCGATAGGCATTTCAAAAATAGGTGCCGATGGGCATTTCAGATATAGGTGCCGATAGGCACTTCAGATATAGTTGCCGATTGGCATTTTAAAAATAGGTGCCGATAGGCATTTCAGATATAGAAGCCGATAGGTATTTCAAATATAGGTGTCGATAGGCATTTCAGATATGGTTGCCGATAGGCATTTCAAATATAGGTGCAGATAGGCATTTCAGATGTAGTTTCCAAAGGCATTTAAAAAATATGTGCCGATAGGCATTTCAGATATAGGTGCCGATAGGCATTTCAGATATAGTTGTCGATTGGCATTTTAAAAATAGGTGCCGATAGGCATTTCAGATATAGAAGCCGATAGGCATTTCAAATATAGGTGCCGATAAGCATTCCAGATATGGTTGCCGATAGGCATTTCAAACATAGGTGCTGATAGGCATTTCAGATGTGGTTTCCGATAGGCATTTCAAAAATAAGTGCCGATAGGCATTTCAGATATAGGTGCCGATAGGCATTTCAGATATAGTTGCCGATTGGCATTTTAAAAATAGGTGCCGATAGGCATTTCAGATATAGAAGCCGATAGGCATTTCAAATATAGGTGCCGATAGGCATTCCAGATATGGTTGCCGATAGGCATTTCAAATATAGGTGCTGATAGGCATTTCAGACGTAGTTTCCGATAGGCATTTCAAAAATAGGTGCCGATAGGCATTTCAGATATAGGTGCCGATAGGCATTTCAGATATAGTTGCCGATTGGCATTATAAAAATAGTTGCCGATAGGCATTTCAGATTTAGAAGCCGATAGGCATTTCAAATATAGGTGCCGATAGGCATTCCAGATATGGTTGCCGATAGGCATTTCAAATATAGGTGCTAATAGGCATTTCAGATGTAGTTTGCGATAGGCATTTCAAAAATAGGTGCCGATTGGCATTTCAGTTATAGATGCCGATAAGCATATCAGATATAGTTGCCGATTGGCATTTTAAAAATAGGTGCCGATAGGCATTTCAAATATAGAAGCCGATAGGCATTTCAAATATAGGTGCCGATAGGCATTCCAGATATGGTTGCCGATAGGCATTTCAAATATAGGTGCTGATAAGCATTTCGGATGTAGTTTCCGATAGGCATTTCAAAAATAGGTGCCGATAGGCATTTCAGATATAGGTGCCGATAGGCACTTCAGATATAGTTGCCGATTGGCATTTTAAAAATAGGTGCTGATAGGCATTTCAGATATAGAAGCCGATAGGCAGTTCAAATATAGGTGCCGATAGGCATTCCAGATATGGTTGCGAAATAAGTATTTCAAATATAGGTGCTGATAGGCATTTCAGATGTAGTTTCCGATAGGCATTTCAAAAATAGGTGCCGATAGGCATATCAGATATAGGTGCCGATAGGCATTTCAGATATAGTTGCCGATTGGCATTTTAAAAATAGGTGCCGATAGGCATTTCAGATATAGAAGCCGATAGGCACTTTAAATATAGGTGCCTATAGGCATTCCAGATATGGTTGCCGATAGGCATTTCAAATATAGGTGCTGATAGGCATTTCAGATGTAGTTTCCGATAGGCATTTCAAAAATAGGTGCCGATAGGCATTTCAGATATAGGCGCCGATAGGCATTTCAGATATAGTTGCCGATTGGCATTTTAAAAAAGGTGCTGATAGGCATTTCAGATATGGGTGCCGATAGGCATTTCAGATATGGGTGCCGATAGGCATTTCAGATATAGTTGCCGATTGGCATTTTAAAAATAGGTGCCGATAGGCATTTTTAAAATACGTGCCGATAGGCATTTCAGATATAGAAGCCGATAGGCATTTCAAATATAGGTGCCGATAGGCATTCCAGATATGGTTGCCGATAGGCATTTCAAATATAGGTGCTGATAGGCATTTCAGAAGTAGTTTCCGATAGGCATTTCAAAAATAGGTGCCGATAGGCATTTCAGATATAGGTGCCGATAGGCATTTCAGATATAGGTGCCGATAGGCATTTTAGATATAGTTGCCGATTGGCATTTTAAAAATAGGAGCCGATAGGCATTTCAGATATAGAAGCCGATAGGTATTTCAAATATAGGTGTCGATAGGCATTTCAGATATAAATGCCGAAAGGCATTTCAGATATAGGTGCCGATAGGCATTCCAGATATGGTTGCCGATAGGCATTTCAAATATAGGTGCTGATAGGCATTTCAGATGTAGTTTCCGATAGGCATTTCAAAAATAGGTGCCGATAGGCATTTCAGATATAGGTGCCGAAAGGCATTTCAGATATAGTTGCCGATTGGCATTTTAAAAATAGGTGCCGATAGGCATTTCAGATGTATTTTACGATAGGCATTTCAAAAATAGGTGCCGATAGGCATTTCAGATATAGGTGCCGATAGGCATATCAGATATAGTTGCCGATAGGCATTTAAAATATAGGTGCCGATAGGCATTTCAAATATAGGTGCTGATAGGAATTTCAGATGTAGTTTCCGATAGGCCTATCAAAAATAGGTGCCGATAGGCATTTCAGATATAGGTGCCGATAGGCATTTCAGATATAGTTGCTGATTGGCATTTTAAAAATAGGTGCCGATAGGCATTTCAGATATAGAAGCCGATAGGCATTTCAAATATAGGTGCCGATAGGCATTCCAGATACGGTTGCCGATAGGCATTTCAAATATAGGTGCCGATAGGCATTTCAGATATAGTTGCCAATTGGCATCCTAAAAATAGGTGCCGATAGGCATTTCAGATATAGAAGCCGATAGGCATTTCAAATATAGGTGCCGATAGGCATTCCAGATTTGGTTGCCGATAGGCATTTCAAATATAGGCGCTGATAGGCATTTCAGATGTAGTTTCCGATAGGCATTTCAAAAATAGGTGCCGATAGGCATTTCAGATATAGGTGCCGATAGGCATTTCAGATATAGTTGCCGATTGGCATTTTAAAAATAGGTGCCGATAGGCATTTCAGATGTAGTTTCCGATAGGCATTCCAAAAATAGGTGCCGATAGGCATTTCAGATATAGGTGCCGATAGGCATAGCAGATATAGTTGCCAATAGGCAATTAAAATATAGGTGCCGATAGGCATTTCAAATATAGGTGTCGATAGGCATTTCAGATATAAATGCCGAAAGGCATTTCAGATATAGGTGCCGATAGGCATTTCAAATATAGGTGTCGATAGGCATTAATTCAGATATGGTTGCCGATAGGCATTTCAAATATAGGTGCAGATAGGCATTTCAGATGTAGCTTCCGAAAGGCATTTAAAAAATAGGTGCCAATAGGCATTTCAGATATAGTTGCCGATAGGCATTTCAGATATAGTTGCCGATAGGTATTTCAAAAATAAGTGCCGATAGGCATTTCAGATATAGGTGCCGATAGGCATTTCAGATATAGTTGCCAATTGGCATTTTAAAAACAGGTGCCGATAGGCATTTCAGATATAGAAGCCGATAGGCATTTCAAATATAGGTGCCGATAGGCATTCCAGATATGGTTGCCGATAGGCATTTCAAATATAGGTGCTGATAGGCATTTCAGATGTAGTTTCCGATAGGCATTTCAAAAATAGGTGCCGATGGGCATTTCAGATATAGGTGCCGATAGGCATTTCAGATATAGTTGCCGATTGGCATTTTAAAAATAGGTGCCGATAGGCATTTTTAAAATACGTGCCGATAGGCATTTCAGATATAGAAGCCGATAGGCATTTCAAATATAGGTGCCGATAGGCATTCAAGATATGGTTGCCGATAGGCATTTAAAATATAGGTGCTGATAGGCATTTCAAAAGTAGTTTCCGATAGGCATTTCAAAAATAGGTGCCGAAAGGCATTTCAGATATAGGTGCCGATAGGCATTTCTGATGTGTTTGCCGATTGGCATTTTAAAAATAGGTGCCGATAGGCATTTCAGATATATAAGCCGATAGGCATTTCAAATATAGGTGCCGATAGGCATATCAGATATAGTTGCCGATAGGCATTTAAAATATAGGTGCCGATAGGCATTTCAAATATAGGTGTCGATAGGCATTTCAGACATAAATGCCGACAGGCATTTCAGATATAGGTGCCGATAGGCATTACTGATGTGGTTGCCGATTGGCATTTTAAAAATAGGTGCCAATAGGCATTTCAGATATAGAAGCCGATAGGCATTTCAAATATAGGTGTCGATAGGCATTTCAGATATGGTTGCCGATAGGCATTTCAAATATAGGTGCAGATAGGCAATTCAGATGTAGTTTCCGAGAGGCATTTAAAAAATAGGTGCCGATAGGCATTTCAGATATAGGTGCTCTTAGGCATTTCAGATATAGTTGTCGATTGGCATTTTAAAAATAGGTGCCGATAGGCATTTCAGATATAGAAGTCGATAGGCATTTCAAATATAGGTGCCGATAAGCATTCCATATATGGTTGCCGATAGGCATTTCAAACATAGGTGCTGATAGGCATTTCAGATGTAGTTTCCGATAAGCATTTCAAAAATAAGTGCCGATAGGCATTTAAGATATAGGTGCCGATAGGCTTTCAGATATAGTTGCCGATTGGCATTTTAAAAATAGGTGCCGATAGGCATTTTTAAAATACGTGCCGATAGGCATTTCAGATATAGGAGCCGATGGGCATTTCAAATATAGGTGCCGATAGGCATTCCAGATATGGTTGCCGATAGGCATTTCAAATATAGGTGCTGATAGGCATTTCAGAAGTAGTTTCCGATAGGCATTTCAAAAATAGTTGCCGATAGGCATTTCAGATATAGGTGCCGATAGGCATTTCAGATATAGGTGCCGATAGGCATTTCAGATATAGTTGCCGATTGGCATTTTAAAAATAGGTGCCGATAGGCATTTTAGATATAGAAGCCGATAGGTATTTCAAATATAGGTGTCGATAGGCATTTCAGATATAAATGCCGAAAGGCATTTCAGATATAGGTGCCGATAGGCATTTCTGATGTGGTTGCCGATTGGCATTTTAAAAATAGGTGCCGATAGGCATTTCAGATATAGAAGCCGATAGGCATTTCAAATATAGGTGCCTATAGGCATTCCAGATATGGTTGCCGATAGGCATTTCAAATATAGGTGCTGATAGGCATTTCAGATGTAGTTTCCGATAGGCATTTCAAATATAGGTGCCGATAGGCATTTCAGATATAGGTGCCGAAAGGCATTTCAGATATAGTTGCCGATTGGCATTTTAAAAATAGGTGCCGATAGGCATTTCAGATGTATTTTACGATAGGCATTTCAAAAATAGGTGCCGATAGGCATTTCAGATATAGGTGCCGATAGGCATATCAGATATAGTTGCCGATAGGCATTTAAAATATAGGTGCCGATAGGCATTTCAAATATAGGTGCTGATAGGAATTTCAGATGTAGTTTCCGATAGGCCTATCAAAAATAGGTGCCGATAGGCATTTCAGATATAGGTGCCGATAGGCATTTCAGATATAGTTGCTGATTGGCATTTTAAAAATAGGTGCCGATAGGCATTTCAGATATAGAAGCCGATAGGCATTTCAAATATAGGTGCCGATAGGCATTCCAGATACGGTTGCCGATAGGCATTTCAAATATAGGTGCCGATAGGCATTTCAGATATAGTTGCCAATTGGCATCCTAAAAATAGGTGCCGATAGGCATTTCAGATATAGAAGCCGATAGGCATTTCAAATATAGGTGCCGATAGGCATTCCAGATTTGGTTGCCGATAGGCATTTCAAATATAGGCGCTGATAGGCATTTCAGATGTAGTTTCCGATAGGCATTTCAAAAATAGGTGCCGATAGGCATTTCAGATATAGGTGCCGATAGGCATTTCAGATATAGTTGCCGATTGGCATTTTAAAAATAGGTGCCGATAGGCATTTCAGATGTAGTTTCCGATAGGCATTCCAAAAATAGGTGCCGATAGGCATTTCAGATATAGGTGCCGATAGGCATAGCAGATATAGTTGCCAATAGGCAATTAAAATATAGGTGCCGATAGGCATTTCAAATATAGGTGTCGATAGGCATTTCAGATATAAATGCCGAAAGGCATTTCAGATATAGGTGCCGATAGGCATTTCAAATATAGGTGTCGATAGGCATTTCAGATATGGTTGCCGATAGGCATTTCAAATATAGGTGCAGATAGGCATTTCAGATGTAGCTTCCGAAAGGCATTTAAAAAATAGGTGCCAATAGGCATTTCAGATATAGTTGCCGATAGGCATTTCAGATATAGTTGCCGATAGGTATTTCAAAAATAAGTGCCGATAGGCATTTCAGATATAGGTGCCGATAGGCATTTCAGATATAGTTGCCAATTGGCATTTTAAAAACAGGTGCCGATAGGCATTTCAGATATAGAAGCCGATAGGCATTTCAAATATAGGTGCCGATAGGCATTCCAGATATGGTTGCCGATAGGCATTTCAAATATAGGTGCTGATAGGCATTTCAGATGTAGTTTCCGATAGGCATTTCAAAAATAGGTCCTGATAGGCATTTCAGATATAGGTGCCGATAGGCATTTCAGATATAGTTGCCGATTGGCATTTTAAAAATAGGTGCCGATAGGCATTTTTAAAATACGTGCCGATAGGCATTTCAGATATAGAAGCCGATAGGCATTTCAAATGTAGGTGCCGATAGGCATTCAAGATATGGTTGCCGATAGGCATTTAAAATATAGGTGCTGATAGGCATTTCAAAAGTAGTTTCCGATAGGCATTTCAAAAATAGGTGCCGAAAGGCATTTCAGATATAGGTGCCGATAGGCATTTCTGATGTGTTTGCCGATTGGCATTTTAAAAAAAGGTGCCGATAGGCATTTCAGATATATAAGCCGATAGGCATTTCAAATATAGGTGCCGATAGGCATATCAGATATAGTTGCCGATAGGCATTTAAAATATAGGTGCCGATAGGCATTTCAAATATAGGTGTCGATAGGCATTTCAGACATAAATGCCGACAGGCATTTCAGATATAGGTGCCGATAGGCATTACTGATGTGGTTGCCGATTGGCATTTTAAAAATAGGTGCCAATAGGCATTTCAGATATAGAAGCCGATAGGCATTTCAAATATAGGTGTCGATAGGCATTTCAGATATGGTTGCCGATAGGCATTTCAAATATAGGTGCAGATAGGCAATTCAGATGTAGTTTCCGAGAGGCATTTAAAAAATAGGTGCCGATAGGCATTTCAGATATAGGTGCTCTTAGGCATTTCAGATATAGTTGTCGATTGGCATTTTAAAAATAGGTGCCGATAGGCATTTCAGATATAGAAGTCGATAGGCATTTCAAATATAGGTGCCGATAAGCATTCCATATATGGTTGCCGATAGGCATTTCAAACATAGGTGCTGATAGCCATTTCAGATGTAGTTTCCGATAAGCATTTCAAAAATAAGTGCCGATAGGCATTTAAGATATAGGTGCCGATAGGCTTTCAGATATAGTTGCCGATTGGCATTTTAAAAATAGGTGCCGATAGGCATTTTTAAAATACGTGCCGATAGGCATTTCAGATATAGGAGCCGATGGGCATTTCAAATATAGGTGCCGATAGGCATTCCAGATATGGTTGCCGATAGGCATTTCAAATATAGGTGCTGATAGGCATTTCAGAAGTAGTTTCCGATAGGCATTTCAAAAATAGTTGCCGATAGGCATTTCAGATATAGGTGCCGATAGGCATTTCAGATATAGGTGCCGATAGGCATTTCAGATATAGTTGCCGATTGGCATTTTAAAAATAGGTGCCGATAGGCATTTTAGATATAGAAGCCGATAGGTATTTCAAATATAGGTGTCGATAGGCATTTCAGATATAAATGCCGAAAGGCATTTCAGATATAGGTGCCGATAGGCATTTCTGATGTGGTTGCCGATTGGCATTTTAAAAATAGGTGCCGATAGGCATTTCAGATATAGAAGCCGATAGGCATTTCAAATATAGGTGCCTATAGGCATTCCAGATATGGTTGCCGATAGGCATTTCAAATATAGGTGCTGATAGGCATTTCAGATGTAGTTTCCGATAGGCATTTCAAAAATAGGTGCCGATAGGCATTTCAGATATAGGTGCCGAAAGGCATTTCAGATATAGTTGCCGATTGGCATTTTAAAAATAGGTGCCGATAGGCATTTCAGATGTATTTTACGATAGGCATTTCAAAAATAGGTGCCGATAGGCATTTCAAATATAGGTGTCGATAGGCATTTCAGACATAAATGCCGAAAGGCATTTCAGATATAGGTGCCAATAGGCATTACTGATTTGGTTGCCGATTGGCATTTTAAAAATAGGTGCCAATAGGCATTTCAGATATAGAAGCCGATAGGCATTTCAAATATAGGTGCCGATGGGCATTCCAGATGTAGTTTCCGATAGGCATTTCAAAAATTGGTGCCGATAGGCATTTCAGATATAGGTGCCGGTAGGCATTTCAGATATAGTTGCCGATTGCCACTTTAAAAATAGGTGCCGATATGCATTTCAGATATAGAAGCCGATAGGTATTTCAAATATAGGTGTCGATAAGCATTCCAGATATGGTTGCCGATAGGCATTTCAAACATAGGTGCTGATAGGCATTTCAGATGTAGTTTCCGATAAGCATTTCAAAAATAAGTGCCGATAGGCATTTCAGATATAGGTGCCGATAGGCATTTCAGATATAGGTGCCGATAGGCATTTCAGATATGGGTGCCGATAGGCATTTCAGATATAGTTGTCGATTCGCATTTTAAAAATAGGTGCCGATAGGCATTTCAGATATAGAAGCCGATAGGCATTTCAAATATAGGTGCCGATAAGCATTCCAGATATGGTTGCTGATAGGCATTTCAAACATAGGTGCTGATAGGCATTTCAGATGTAGTTTCCGATAAGCATTTCAAAAATAAGTGCCGATAGGCATTTCAGATATAGGTGCCGATAGGCATTTCAGATATAGTTGCCGATTGGCATTTTAAAAATAGGTGCCGATAGGCATTTTAGATATAGAAGCCGATAGGCATTTCAAATATAGGTGCCGATAGGCATTCCAGATTTGGTTGCCGATAGGCATTTCAAATATAGGTGCTGATAGGCATTTCAGATGTAGTTTCCGATAGGCATTTCAAAAATAAGTGCCGATAGGCATTTCAGATATAGGTGCCGATAGGCATTTCAGATATAGTTGCCGATTGGCATTTTAAAAATAGGTGCCGATAGGGATTTCAAATATAGGTGCCGATAGGCATTCCAGATATGGATGCCGTTAGGCCTTTCAAATATAGGTGCTGATAGGCATTTCAGATGTAGTTTCCGATAGGCATTTCAAAAATAGGTGCCGATAGGCATTTCAGATATAGTTGCCGATTGGCATTATAAAAATAGGTGCCGATTGGCATTTCAGTTATAGATGCCGATAAGCATATCAGATATAGTTGCCAATTGGCATTTTAAAAATAGGTGCCGATAGGCATTTCAAATATAGAAGCCGATAGGCACTTCAAATATAGGTGCCGATAGGCATTCCAGATATGTTTGCCGATAGGCATTTCAAATATAGGTGCTGATAGGCATTTCAGATGTAGTTTCCGATAGGCATTTCAAAAATAGGTGCCGATAGGCATTTCAGATATAGGTGCCGATAGGCATTTCAGATATAGTTGCCGATTGGCATTTTAAAAATAGGTGCCGATAGGCATTTCAGATGTAGTTTCCGATAGGCATTTCAAAAATAGGTGCCGATAGGCATTTCAGATATAGGTGCCGATAGGCATATCAGATATAGTTGCCAATAGGCATTTAAAATATAGGTGCCGATAGGCATTTCAAATATAGGTGTCGATAGGCATTTCAGATATAAATGCCGAAAGGCATTTCAGATATAGGTGCCGATAGGCATTTCTGATGTGGTTGCCGATAGGCATTTCTAATATAGGTGCTGATAGGCATTTCAGACGTAGTTTCCGATAGGCATTTCAAAAATAGGTGCCGATGGGCATTTCAGATATAGGTACCGATAGGCACTTCAGATATAGTTGCCGATTGGCATTTTAAAAATAGGTGTCGATAGGCATTTCAGATATGGTTGCCGATAGGCATTTCAAATATAGGTGCAGATAGGCATTTCAGATGTAGTTTCCGAAAGGCATTTAAAAAATAGGTGCCGATAGGCATTTCAGATATAGTTGCCGATAGGCATTTCAGATATAGTTGTTGATTGGCATTTTAAAAATAGGTGCCGATAGGCATTTCAGATATAGAAGCCGATAGGCATTTCAAATATAGGTGCCGATAAGCATTCCAGATATGGTTGCCGATAGGCATTTCAAACATAGGTGCTGATAGGCATTTCAGATGTAGTTTCCGATAAGCATTTCAAAAATAAGTGCCGATAGGCATTTCAGATATAGGTGCCGATAGGCATTTCAGATATAGTTGCCGATTGGTATTTTAAAAATAGGTGCCGATAGGCATTTCAGATATAGAAGCCGATAGGCATTTCAAATATAGGTGCCGATAGGCATTCCAGATATGGTTGCCGATAGGCATTTCAAATATAGGTGCTGATAGGCATTTCAGATGTAGTGTCCGATAGGCATTTCAAAAATAAGTGCCGATAGGCATTTCAGATATAGGTGCCGATAGGCATTTCAGATATAGTTGCCGATTGGCATTTTAAAAATAGGTGCCGATAGGCATTTCAGATATAGAAGCCGATAGGCAGTTCAAATATAGGTGCTGATAGGCATTTCAGATGTAGTTTACGATAGGAATTTCAAAAATAGGTGCCGATAGGCATATCAGATATAGGTGCCGATAGGCATTTCAGATGTAGTTGCCGATTGGCATTTTAAAAATAGGTGCCGATAGGCATTTCAGATATAGAAGCCGATAGGCATTTTAAATATAGGTGCCGATAGGCATTCTAGATATGGTTGCCGATAGGCATTTCAAATATAGGTGCTGATAGGCATTTCAGATGTAGTTTCCGATAGGCATTTCAAAAATAGGTGCCGATAGGCATTTCAGATATAGGTGCCGATAGGCATTTTAGATATAGTTGCCGATTGGCATTTTAAAAAAAGGTGCTGATAGGCATTTCAGATATGGGTGCCGATAGGCATTTCAGATATGGGTGCCGATAGGCATTTCAGATATAGTTGCCGATTTGCATTTTAAAAATAGGTGCCGATAGGCATTTTTAAAATACGTGCCGATAGGCATTTCAGATATAGAAGCCGATAGGCATTTCAAATATAGGTGCCGATAGGCATTCCAGATATGGTTGCCGATAGGCATTTCAAATATAGGTGCTGATAGGCATTTCAGAAGTAGTTTCCGATAGGCATTTCAAAAATAGGTGCCGATAGGCATTTCAGATATAGGTGCCGATAGGCATTTCAGATATAGGTGCCGATAGGCATTTCAGATATAGTTGCCGATTGGCATTTTAAAAATAGGTGCCGATAGGCATTTCAGATATAGAAGCCGATAGGTATTTCAAATATAGGTGTCGATAGGCATTTCAGATATAAATGTTGAAAGGCATTTCAGATATAGGTGCCGATAGGCATTTCTGATGTGGTTGCCGATTGGCATTTTAAAAATAGGTGCCGATAGGCATTTCAGATATAGAAGCCGATAGGCATTTCAAATATAGGTGCCGATAGGAATTCCAGATATGGTTGCCGATAGGCATTTCAAATATAGGTGCTGATAGGCATTTCAGATGTAGTTTCCGATAGGCATTTCAAAAATAGGTGCCGATAGGCATTTCAGATATTGGTGCCGAAAGGCATTTCAGATATAGTTGCCGATTGGCATTTTAAAAATAGGTGCCGATAGGCATTTCAGATGCATTTTACGATAGGCATTTCAAAAATAGGTGCCGATAGGCATTTCAGATATAGGTGCCGATAGGCATATCAGATATAGTTGCCGATAGGCATTTAAAATATAGGTGCCGATAGGCATTTCAAATATAGGTGTCGATAGGCATTTCAGACATAAATGCCGAAAGGCATTTCAGATATAGGTGCCGATAGGCATTACTGATGTGGTTGCCGATTGGCATTTTAAAAATAGGTGCCAATAGGCATTTCAGATATAGAAGCCGATAGGCATTTCAAATATAGGTGCCGATAGGCATTCCAGATATAGTTGCCGATAGGCATTTCAAATATAGGTGCTGATAGGCATTTCAGATGTAGTTTCCGATAGGCATTTCAAAAATTGGTGCCGATAGGCATTTCAGATATAGGTGCCGATAGGCATTTCAGATATAGTTGCCGATTGCCACTTTAAAAATAGGTGCCGATAGGCATTTCAGATATAGAAGCTGATAGGTATTTCAAATATAGGTGTCGATAGGCATTTCAGATATGGTTGCCGATAGGCATTTCAAATATAGGTGCTGACAGGAATTTCAGATGTAGTTTCCGATAGGCCTATCAAAAATAGGTGCCGATAGGCATTTCAGATATAGGTGCCGATAGGCATTTCAGATATAGTTGCCGATTGGCATTTTAAAAATAGGTGCCGATAGGCATTTCAGATATGGGTGCCGATAGGCATTTCAGATATAGTTGCCGATTGGCATTTTAAAAATAGGTGCCGATAGGCATTTTTAAAATACGTGCCGATAGGCATTTCAGATATAGAAGCCGATAGGCATTTCAAATATAGGTGCCGATAGGCATTCCAGATATGGTTGCCGATAGGTATTTCAAATATAGGTGCTGATAGGCATTTCAGAAGTAGTTTCCGATAGGCATTTCAAAAATAGGTGCCGATAGGCATTTCAGATATAGGTGCCGATAGGCATTTCTGATGTGGTTGCCGATTGGCATTTTAAAAATAGGTGCCGATAGGCATTTCAGATATAGAAGCCGATAGGCATTTCAAATATAGGTGCCGATAGGCATTCCAGATATGGTTGCCGATAGGCATTTCAAATATAGGTGCTGATAGGCATTTCAGATGTAGTTTCCGATAGGCATTTAAAAAATAGGTGCCGATAGGCATTTCAGATATAGGTGCCGAAAGGCATTTCAGATATAGTTGCCGATTGGCATTTTAAAAATAGGTGCCGATAGGCATTTCAGATGTATTTTACGATAGGCATTTCAAAAATAGGTGCCGATAGGCATTTCAGATATAGGTGCCGATAGGCTTATCAGATATAGTTGCCGATAGGTATTTAAAATATAGTTGCCGATAGGCATTTCAAATATAGGTGTCGATAGGCATTTCAGACATAAATGCCGAAAGGCATTTCAGATATAGGTGCCGATAGGCATTACTGATGTAGTTGCCGATTGGCATTTTAAAAATAGTTGCCAATAGGCATTTCAGATATAGAAGCCGATAGGCATTTCAAATATAGGTGCCGATAGAACATTCCAGATATAGTTGCCGATAGGCATTTCAAATATAGGTGCTGATAGGCATTTCAGATGTAGTTTCCGATAGGCATTTTAAAAATTGGTGCCGATAGGCATTTCAGATATAGTTGCCGATTGCCACTTTAAAAATAGGTGCCGATAGGCATTTCAGATATAGAAGCCGATAGGTATTTCAAATATAGGTGTCGATTGGCATTTCAGATTTGGTTGCCGATAGGCATTCCAGATATGGTTGCCGATAGGCATTTCAAATATAGGTGCCGATAGGCATTTCAGATATAGTTGCCGATTGGCATTTTAAAAATAGGTGCCGATAGGCATTTCAGATATAGAAGCTGATAGGTATTTCAAATATAGGTGTCGATAGGCATTTCAGATATAGTTGCCGATAGGCATTTCAAATATAGGTGCTGATAGGCATTTCAGATGTAGTTTCCGATAGGCCTATCAAAAATAGGTGCCGATAGGCATTTCAGATATAGGTGCCGATAGGCATTTCAGATATAGTTGCCGATTGGCATTTTAAAAATAGGTGCCGATAGGCATTTCAGATATAGAAGCCGATAGGCATTTTAAATATAGGTGCCGATAGGCATTCCAGATACGGTTGCCGATAGGCATTTCAAATGTAGGTGCCGATAGGCATTTCAGATATAGTTGCCAATTGGCATCTTAAAAATAGGTGCCGATAGGCATTTCAGATATAGAAACCGATAGGCATTTCAAATATAGGTGCCGATAGGCATTCCAGATATGGTTGCCGATAGGCATTTCAAATATAGGTGCTGATAGGCATTTCAGATGTAGTTTCCGATAGGCATTTCAAAAATAGGTGCCGATAGGCATTTCAGATATAGGTGCCGATAGGCATTTCAGATATAGTTGCCGATTGGCATTTTAAAAATAGGTGCCGATAGGCATTTCAGATGTAGTTTCCGATAGGCATTCAAAAAATAGGTGCCGATAGGCATTTCAGATATAGGTGCCGATAGGCATATCACATATAGTTGCCAATAGGCATTTAAAATATAGGTGCCGATAGGCATTTCAAATATAGGTGTCGATAGGCATTTCAGATATAAATGCCGAAAGGCATTTCAGATATAGGTGCCGATAGGCATTTCTGATGTGGTTGCCGATAGGCATTTCTAATATAGGTGCTGATAGGCATTTCAGATATAGTTTCCGATAGGCATTTCAAAAATAGGTGCCGATGGGCATTTCAGATATAGGTGCCGATAGGCACTTCAGATATAGTTGCCGATTGGCATTTTAAAAATAGGTGCCGATAGGCATTTCAGATATAGAAGCCGATAGGTATTTCAAATATAGGTGTCGATAGGCATTTCAGATATGGTTGCCGATAGGCATTTCAAATATAGGTGCAGATAGGCATTTCAGATGTAGTTTCCGAAAGGAATTTAAAAAATAGGTGCCGATAGGCATTTCAGATATAGGTGCCGATAGGCATTTTAGATATAGTTGTCGATTGGCATTTTAAAAATAGGTGCCGATAGGCATTTCAGATATAGGAGCCGATAGGCATTTCAAATATAGGTGCCGATAAGCATTCCAGATATGGTTGCCGATAGGAATTTTAAACATAGGTGCTGATAGGCATTTCAGATGTAGTTTCCGATAAGCATTTCAAAAATAAGTGCCGATAGGCATTTCAGATATAGGTGCCGATAGGCATTTCAGATATAGTTGCCGATTGGCATTTTAAAAATAGGTGCCGATAGGCATTTCAGATATAGAAGCCGATAGGCATTTCAAATATAGGTGCCGATAGGCATTCCAGATATGGTTGCCGATAGGCATTTCAAATATAGGTGCTGATAGGCATTTCAGATGTAGTTTCCGATAGGCATTTGAAAAATAAGTGCCGATAGGCATTTCAGATATAGGTGCCGATAGGCATTTCAGATATAGTTGCCGATTGGCATTTTAAAAATAGGTGCCGATAGGCATTTCAGATATAGAAGCCGATAGGCATTTCAAATATAGGTGCCGATAGGCATTCCAGATATGGTTGCCGATAGGCATTTCAAATATAGGTGCTGATAGGCATTTCAGATGTAGTTTCCGATAGGCATTTCAAAAATAGGTGCCGATAGGCATTTCAGATATAGGTGCCGATAGGCATTTCAGATATAGTTGCCGATTGGCATTATAAAAATAGGTGCCGATAGGCATTTCAGATTTAGAACCCGATAGGCATTTCAAATATAGGTGCCGATAGGCATTCCAGATATGGTTGCCGATAGGCATTTCAAATATAGGTGCTAATAGGCATTTCAGATGTAGTTTGCGATAGGCATTTCAAAAATAGGTGCCGATTGGCATTTCAGTTATAGATGCCGATAAGCATATCAGATATAGTTGCCAATTGGCATTTTAAAAATAGGTGCCGATAGGCATTTCAAATATAGAAGCCGATAGGCATTTCAAATATAGGTGCCGATAGGCATTCCAGATATGGTTGCCGATAGGCATTTCAAATATAGGTGCTGATAGGCATTTCGGATGTAGTTTCCGATAGGCATTTCAAAAATAGGTGCCGATAGGCATTTCAGATATAGGTGCCGATAGGCACTTCAGATATAGTTGCCGATTGGCATTTTAAAAATAGGTGCCGATAGGCTTTTCAGATATAGAAGCCGATAGGCAGTTCAAATATAGGTGCCGATAGGCATTCCAGATATGGTTGCCAATAGGTATTTCAAATATAGGTGCTGATAGGCATTTCAGATGTAGTTTCCGATAGGCATTTCAAAAATAGGTGCCGATAGGCATATCAGATATAGGTGCCGATAGGCATTTCAGATATAGTTGCCGATTGGCATTTTAAAAATAGGTGCCGATAGGCATTTCAGATATAGAAGCCGATAGGCATTTGAAATATAGGTGCCTATAGGCATTCCAGATATGGTTGCCGATAGGCATTTCAAATATAGGTGCTGATAGGCATTTCAGATGTAGTTTCCGATAGGCATTTCAAAAATAGGTGCCGATAGGCATTTCAGATATAGGCGCCGATAGGCATTTTAGATATAGTTGCCGATTGGCATTTTAAAAAAAGGTGCTGATAGGCATTTCAGATATGGGTGCCAAAAGGCATTTCAGATATGGGTGCCGATAGGCATTTCAGATATAGTTGCCGATTGGCATTTTAAAAATAGGTGCCTATAGGCATTTTTAAAATACGTGCCGATAGGCATTTCAGATATAGAAGCCGATAGGCATTTCAAATATAGGTGCCGATAGGCATTCCAGATATGGTTGCCGATAGGCATTTCAAATATAGGTGCTGATACATAGATTAGATAGTTTTATAGATAGGCGACTTGACGTTCAAGGTCAAATTTTACATTTTAGTTCTGTCCCAGGTCACCACTGCAAGTGGCGCTGCTGATGCTATTTTACTGGTACCGCGAAATTCAAATTAATTTCTGTAGATTTTATAGGATAATGTTTATAGGTAGGTATAGGAAGATTGAAATAGTGAGTTTTTTTGAAAACTTTAGTTTATTTATAGTAATTTCTTAATTCTATGTACAGTTCTATTTCTAATAGAGTATTTTTTAAATCTAGTTAATGCTAATTTTTTAATATTATCGTTAGCAAATCTTACATCTAATTCACTTAATATATTATTTACATTACTTACATAAGTCCTTATGTAAAAATAAAAAAAAAATAATATAAAAAATGAGTAAATTGTGTTTTACACAAGTAAAATTGATTGGATGTCGGTCTACGTATTTGCAAACCCTCAGTTTATTTTGAATAACACAACTTTGTAAGTAATGGTGCATTACTTCATTACACACCGAATAAACGCTTGTGCACTGAGTACCTGGTCGTATTAAGGCTTCTATCATAGATAATCATAAATAATCATAAACGCATAGAAGTTCTATGCGTTTATGATTATCTGGCGGTTTTTATCATGCCTCTGGTGACTTTGTAATAATGGCGAGCCTTTGGTGATAAATCGACTATCCTTTTGGTGTCGCTTCCTTTCGAACTTTCTTCTAAAACCTAAATAAAAGAACGAACAACTTTGATAATCGATGGTTTGAAAGATAATCACATTTATTGTCTATATTTGATTGTTACATTTGTTTCAATATTCTCAATAACTCATTTAAGATTTATCTCATTTGCAAAATTAAAAAATTGCGATAATTTAAACTTTGTGGAGCTTATAATATAGTAGCTAAACAGTATGAAATTACTGGAATTTACGAAATACATTGAAAATGATTTTAGATCACAAGTGTAACTTACCTCGTGATTGCTTAGGACATGTAAAATAATCGTACTTTGAGATTTTTCACAGTTCGTCACAATAACGACCCATTCTTATATAAAATATTATTTTATAAATGATAAAACAATTTTTGAATGACAGTTTGTGAACTCTAGATTGATTACAATTTAAAATATAAACGTTTCCGTGGTTGCAAAAAATGAAAATCGCTCGAAGCGCCTTGCCGTGACCTGGGAACGATTTAAAATACAAATTCTAATAGAAATATACTGAGTGAACACAGCCTGTGCTGATAGGCATTTCAGAAGTAGTTTCCGATAGGCATTTCAAAAATAGGTGCCGATAGGCTTTTCAGATATAGGTGCCGATAGGCATTTCAGATATAGGTGCCGATAGGCATTTCAGATATAGTTGCCGATTGGCATTTTAAAAATAGGTGTCGATAGGCATTTCAGATATAGAAGCCTATAGGTATTTCAAATATAGGTGTCGATAGGCATTTCAGATATAAATGCCGAAAGGCATTTCAGATATAGGTGCCGATAGGCATTTCTGATGTGGTTGCCGATTGGCATTTTAAAAATAGGTGCCAATAGGCATTTCAGATATAGAAGTCGATAGGCATTTCAAATATAGGTGCCGAAAGGCATTTCAGATATTTGCCGATTGGCATTTTAAAAATAGGTGCCGATAGGCATTTCAGATGTATTTTACGATAGGCATTTCAAAAATAGGTGCCGATAGGCATTTCAGATATAGGTGCCGATAGGCATATCAGATATAGTTGCCGATAGGCATTTAAAATATAGGTGCCGATAGGCATTTCAAATATAGGTGTCGATAGGCATTTCAGACATAAATGCCGAAAGGCATTTCAGATATAGGTGCCGATAGGCATTACTGATGTGGTTGCCGATTGGCGTTTTAAAAATAGGTGCCAATAGGCATTTCAGATATAGAAGCCGATAGGCATTTCAAATATAGGTGCCGATAGGCATTCCAGATATAGTTGCCGATAGGCATTTCAAATATAGGTTCTGATAGGCATTTCAGATGTAGTTTCCGATAGGCATTTCAAAAATTGGTGCCGATAGGCATTTCAGATATAGGTGCCGATAGGCATTTCAGATATAGTTGCCGATTGCCACTTTAAAAATAGGTGCCGATAGGCATTTCAGATATAGAAGCTGATAGGTATTTCAAATATAGGTGTCGATAGGCATTTCAGATATGGTTGCCGATAGGCATTTCAAATATAGGTGCTGATAGGAATTTCAGATGTAGTTTCCGATCGGCCTATCAAAAATAGGTGCCGAGAGGCATTTCAGATATAGGTGCCGATAGGCATTTCAGATATAGTTGCTGATTGGCATTTTAAAAATAGGTGCCGATAGGCATTTCGGATATAGAAGCCGATAGGCATTTCAAATATAGGTGCCGATAGGCATTCCAGATATGGTTGCATATAGGCATTTCAAATATAGGTGCTGATAGGCATTTCAGATGTAGTTTCCGATAGGCATTTCAAAAATAGGTGCCGATAGGCATTTCAGATATAGGTGCCGATAGGCATTTCAGATATAGTTGCCGATTGGCATTTTAAAAATAGGTGCCGATAGGCATTTCAGATGTAGTTTCCGATAGGCATTTCAAAAATAGGTGCCGATAGGCATTCCAGATATGGTTGCCGATAGGCATTTCAAATATAGGTGCTGATAGGCATTTCAGATGTAGTTTCCGATAGGCATTTCAAAAATAGGTGCCGATAGGCATTTCAGATATAGGTGCCGATAGGCATATCAGATATAGTTGCCGATTGGCATTTTAAAAATAGCTGCCGATAGGCATTTCAGATATAGAAGATGATAGGCAGTTCAAATATAGGTGCCGATAGGCATTCCAGATATGGTTGCCAATAGGCATTTCAAATATAGGTGCTGATAGGCATTTCAGATGTAGTTTCCGATAGGAATTTCAAAAATAGGTGCCGATAGGCATATCAGATATAGGTGCCGATAGGCATTTCAGATATAGTTGCCGATTGGCATTTTAAAAATAGGTGCCGATAGGCATTTCAGATTTAGAAGCCGATAGGCATTTTAAATATAGGTGCCGAAAGGCATTCCAGATATGGTTGCCGATAGGCATTTCAAATATAGGTGCTGATAGGCATTTCAGATGTAGTTTCCGATAGGCATTTCAAAAATAGGTGCCGATAGGCATTTCAGATATAGGTGCCGATAGGCATTTCAGATATAGTTGCCGATTGGCATTTTAAAAAAAGGTGCTGATAGGCATTTCAGATATGGGTGCCGATAGGCATTTCAGATATGGGTGCCGATAGGCATTTCAGATATAGTTGCCGATTGGCATTTTAAAAATAGGTGCCGATAGGCATTTTTAAAATACGTGCCGATAGGCATTTCAGATATAAAAGCCGATAGGCATTTCAAATATATGTGCCGATAGGCATTCCAGATATGGTTGCCGATAGGCATTTCAAATATAGGTGCTGATAGGCATTTCAGAAGTAGTTTCCGATAGGCATTTCAAAAATAGGTGCCGATAGGCATTTCAGATATAGGTGCCGATAGGCATTTCTGATGTGGTTGCCGATTGGCATTTTAAAAATAGGTGCCGATAGGCATTTCAGATATAGAAGCCGATAGGCATTTCAAATATAGGTGCCGATAGGCATTCCAGATATGGTTGCCGATAGGCATTTCAAATATAGGTGCTGATAGGCATTTCAGATGTAGTTTCCGATAGGCATTTCAAAAATAGGTGCCGATAGGCATTTCAGATATAGGTGCCGAAAGGCAATACAGATATTGTTGCCGATTGGCATTTTAAAAATAGGTGCCGATAGGCATTTCAGATATAGTTGCCGATTGGCATTTTAAAAGTAGGTGTCGATAGGCATTTCAGATATAGAAGCCGATAGGCATTTCAAATATAGGTGCCGATAGGCATTCCAGATACGGTTGCCGATAGGCATTTCAAATAAAGGTGCCGATAGGCATTTCAGATATAGTTGCCAATTGGCATCTTAAAAATAGGTGTCGATAGGCATTTCAGATATAGAAGCCGATAGGCATTTCAAATATAGGTGCCGATAGGCATTCCAGGTATGGTTGCCGATAGGCATTTTAAATATAGGTGCTGATAGGCATTTCAGATGTAGTTTCCGATAGGCATTTCAAAAATAGGTGCCGATAGGCATTTCAGATATAGGTGCCGATAGGCATTTCAGATATAGTTGCCGATTGGCATTTTAAAAATAGGTGCCGATAGGCATTTCAGATGTAGTTTCCGATAGGCATTTCAAAAATAGGTGCCGATAGGCATTTCAGATATAGGTGCCGATAGGCATTTCAAATATAGGTGCAGATAGGCATTTCAGATGTAGTTTTCGATAGGCATTTCAAAAATAGGTGCCGATAGGCATTTCAGATATAGGTGCCGATAGGCACTTTAGATATAGTTGCCGATTGGCATTTTAAAAATAGGTGCCGATAGGCATTTCAGATATGGTTGCCAATAGGCATTTCAAATATAGGTGCTGATAGGCATTTCAGATGATGTTTTCGATAGGCATTTCAAAAATGGGTGCCGATAGGCATATCAGATATAGGTGCCGATAGGCATTTCAGATATAGAAGCCGATAGGCATTTTAAATATAGGTGCCGATAGGCATTCCAGATATGGTTGCCAATAGGCATTTCAAATATAGGTGCTGATAGGCATTTCAGATGATGTTTTCGATAGGCATTTCAAAAATGGGTGCCGATAGGCATATCAGATATAGGTGCCGATAGGCATTTCAGATATAGAAGCCGATAGGCATTTTAAATATAGGTGCCGATAGGCATTCCAGATATGGTTGCCGATAGGCATTTCAAATATAGGTGCTGATAGGCATTTCAGATGTAGTTTCCGATAGGCATTTCAAAAATAGGTGCCGATCGGCATTTCAGATATAGGCGCCGATAGGCATTTCAGATATAGTTGCCGATTGGCATTTTAAAAAAAGGTGCTGATAGGCATTTCAGATATGGGTGCCGATAGGCATTTCAGATATGGGTGCCGATAGGCATTTCAGATATAGTTGCCGATTGGCATTTTAAAAATAGGTGCCGATAGGCATTTTTAAAATACGTGCCGATAGGCATTTCAGATATAGAAGCCGATAGGCATTTCAAATATAGGTGCCGATAGGCATTCCAGATATGGTTGCCGATAGGCATTTCAAATATAGGTGCTGATAG
This sequence comes from Venustoraphidia nigricollis, assembly GCA_034508555.1. Classification (NCBI taxonomy): domain Eukaryota; kingdom Metazoa; phylum Arthropoda; class Insecta; order Raphidioptera; family Raphidiidae; genus Venustoraphidia; species Venustoraphidia nigricollis. Next base: position 284,625 of record JAVRKA010000186.1, on the reverse strand, counting down.
GCATTTCAGAAGTAGTTTCCGATAGGCATTTCAAAAATAGGTGCCGATAGGCATTTCAGATATAGGTGCCGATAGGCATTTCAGATATAGGTGCCGATAGGCATTTCAGATATAGTTGCCGATTGGCATTTTAAAAATAGGTGCCGATAGGCATTTCAGATATAGAAGCCGATAGGTATTTCAAATATAGGTGTCGATAGGCATTTCAGATATAAATGCCGAAAGGCATTTCAGATATAGGTGCCGATAGGCATTTCTGATGTGGTTGCCGATTGGCATTTTAAAAATAGGTGCCGATAGGCATTTCAGATATAGAAGCCGATAGGCATTTCAAATATAGGTGCCGATAGGCATTCCAGATATAGTTGCCGATAGGCATTTCAAATATAGGTGCTGATAGGCATTTCAGATGTAGTTTCCGATAGGCATTTCAAAAATAGGTGCCGATAGGCATTTCAGATATAGGTGCCGAAAGGCATTTCAGATATAGTTGCCGATTGGCATTTTAAAAATAGGTGCCGATAGGCATTTCAGATGTATTTTACGATAGGCATTTCAAAAATAGGTGCCGATAGGCATTTCAGATATAGGTGCCGATAGGCATATCAGATATAGTTTTTGATAGGCATTTAAAATATAGGTGCCGATAAGCATTTCAAATATAGGTGTCGATAGGCATTTCAGACATAAATGCCGAAAGGCATTTCAGATATAGGTGCCGATAGGTATTACTGATGTGGTTGCCGATTGACATTTTAAAAATAGGTGCCAATAGGCATTTCAGATATAGAAGCCGATAGGCATTTCAAATATAGGTGCCGGTAGGCATTCCAGATATAGTTGCCGATAGGCATTTCAAATATAGGTGCTGATAGGCATTTCAGATGTAGTTTCCGATAGGCATTTCAAAAATTGGTGCCGATAGGCATTTCAGATATAGGTGCCGATAGGCATTTCAGATATAGTTGCCGATTGCCACTTTAAAAATAGGTGCCGATAGGCATTTCAGATATAGAAGCTGATATGTATTTCAAATATAGGTGTCGATAGGCATTTCAGATATGGTTGCCGATAGGCATTTCAAATATAGGTGCTGATAGGAATTTCAGATGTAGTTTCCGATAGGCCTATCAAAAATAGGTGCCGATAGGCATTTCAGATGTAGGTGCCGATAGGCATTTCAGATATAGTTGCCGATTGGCATTTTAAAAATAGGTGCCGATAGGCATTTCAGATGTATTTTACGATAGGCATTTCAAAAATAGGTGCCGATAGGCATTTCAGATGTATTTTACGATAGGCATTTCAAAAATAGGTGCCGATAGGCATTTCAGATATAGGTGCCGATAGGCATATCAGATATAGTTGCCGATAGGCATTTAAAATATAGGTGCCGATAGGCATTTCAAATATAGGTGTCGATAGGCATTTCAGACATAAATGCCGAAAGGCATTTCAGATATAGGTGCCGATAGGCATTACTGATGTGGTTGCCGATTGGCATTTTAAAAATAGTTGCCAATAGGCATTTCAGATATAGGAGCCGATAGGCATTTCAAATATAGGTGCCGATAAAACATTCCAGATATAGTTGCCGATAGGCATTTCAAATATAGGTGCTGATAGGCATTTCAGATGTAGTTTCCGATAGGCATTTTAAAAATTGGTGCCGATAGGCATTTCAGATATAGTTGCCGATTGCCACTTTAAAAATAGGTGCCGATAGGCATTTCAGATATAGAAGCCGATAGGTATTTCAAATATAGGTGTCGATTGGCATTTCAGATTTGGTTGCCGATAGGCATTCCAAATATAGGTGCTGATAGGCATTCCAGATATGGTTGCCGATAGGCATTTCAAATATAGGTGCTGATAGGCATTTCAGATGTAGTTTCCGATAGGCCTATCAAAAATAGGTGCCGATAGGCATTTCAAATATAGGTGCCGATAGGCATTTCAGATATAGTTGCCGATAGGCATTTCAAATATAGGTGCTGATAGGCATTTCAGATGTAGTTTCCGATAGGCCTATCAAAAATAGGTGCCGATAGGCATTTCAGATATAGGTGCCGATAGGCATTTCAGATATAGTTGCCGATTGGCATTTTAAAAATAGGTGCCGACAGGCATTTCAGATATAGATGCCGATAGGCATTTTAAATATAGGTGCCGATAGGCATTCCAGATACGGTTGCCGATAGGCATTCCAAATGTAGGTGCCGATAGGCATTTCAGATATAGTTGCCAATTGGCATCTTAAAAATAGGTGCCGATAGGCATTTCAGATATAGAAACCGATAGGCATTTCAAATATAGGTGCCGATAGGCATTCCAGATATGGTTGCCGATAGGCATTTCAAATATAGGTGCTGATAGGCATTTCAGATGTAGTTTCCGATAGGCATTTCAAAAATAGGTGCCGATAGGCATTTCAGATATAGGTGCCGATAGGCATTTCAGATATAGTTGCCGATTGGCATTTTAAAAATAGGTGCCGATAGGCATTTCAGATGTAGTTTCCGATAGGCATTTCAAAAATAGGTGCCGATAGGCATTTCAGATATAGGTGCCGATAGGCATATCACATATAGTTGCCAATAGGCATTTAAAATATAGGTGCCGATAGGCATTTCAAATATAGGTGTCGATAGGCATTTCAGATATAAATGCCGAAAGGCATTTCAGATATAGGTGCCGATAGGCATTTCTGATGTGGTTGCCGATAGGCATTTCTGATATAGGTGCTGATAGGCATTTCAGATATAGTTTCCGATAGGCATTTCAAAAATAGGTGCCGATGGGCATTTCAGATATAGGTGCCGATAGGCACTTCAGATATAGTTACCGATTGGCATTTTAAAAATAGGTGCCGATAGGCATTTCAGATATAGAAGCGATAGGTATTTCAAATATAGGTGTCGATAGGCATTTCAGATATGGTTGCCGATAGGCATTTCAAATATAGGTGCAGATAGGCATTTCAGATGTAGTTTCCGAAAGGCATTTAAAAAATAGGTGCCGATAGGCATTTCAGATATAGGTGCCGATAGGCATTTCAGATATAGTTGTCGATTGGCATTTTAAAAAAGGTGCCGATAGGCATTTTAGATATAGAAGCCGATAGGCATTTCAAATATAGGTGCCGATAAGCATTCCAGATATGGTTGCCGATAGGCATTTCAAACATAGGTGCTGATAGGCATTTCAGATGTAGTTTCCGATAAGCATTTCAAAAATAAGTGCCGATAGGCATTTCAGATATAGGTGCCGATAGGCATTTCAGATATAGTTGCCGATTGGCATTTTAAAAATAGGTGCCGATAGGCATTTCAGATATAGAAGCCGATAGGCATTTCAAATATAGGTGCCGATAGGCATTTCAGATATGTTTGCCGATAGGCATTTCAAATATAGGCGCTGATAGGCATTTCAGATGTAGTTTCCGATAGGCATTTCAAAAATAAGTGCCGATAGGCATTTCAGATATAGGTGCCGATAGGCATTTCAGATATAGAAGCCGATAGGCATTTCAAATATAGGTGCCGATAGGCATTCCAGATATGGTTGCCGATAGGCATTTCAAATATAGGTGCTGATAGGCATTTCAGATGTAGTTTTCGATAGGCATTTCAAAAATAGGTGCCGATTGGCATTTCAGTTATAGATGCCGATAAGCATATCAGATATAGTTGCGAATTGGCATTTTAAAAATAGGTGCCGATAGGCATTTCAAATATAGAAGCCGATAGGCATTTCAAATATAGGTGCCGATAGGCATTCCAGATATGGTTGCCGATAGGCATTTCAAATATAGGTGCTGATAGGCATTTCGGATGTAGTTTCCGATAGGCATTTCAAAAATAGGTGCCGATAGGCATTTCAGATATAGGTGCCGATAGGCACTTCAGATATAGTTGCCGATTGGCATTTTAAAAATAGGTGCCGATAGGCATTTCAGATATAGAAGCCGATAGGCAGTTCAAATATAGGTGCCGATAGGCATTCCAGATATGGTTGCCAATAGGTATTTCAAATATAGGTGCTGATAGGCATTTCAGATGTATTTTCCGATAGGCATTTCAAAAATAGGTGCCGATAGGCATATCAGATATAGGTGCCGATAGGCATTTCAGATATAGTTGCCGATTGGCATTTTAAAAATAGGTGCCGATAGGCATTTCAGATATAGAAGCCGATAGGCATTTTAAATATAGGTGCCTATAGGCATACCAGATATGGTTGCCGATAGGCATTTCAAATATAGGTGCTGATAGGCATTTCAGATGTAGTTTCCGATAGGCATTTCAAAAATAGGTGCCGATAGGCATTTCAGATATAGGCGCCGATAGGCATTTCAGATATAGTTGCCGATTAGCATTTTAAAAAAAGGTGCTGATAGGCATTTCAGATATGGGTGCCGATAGGCATTTCAGATATGGGTGCCGATAGGCATTTCAGATATAGTTGCCAATTGGCATTTTAAAAATGGGTGCCGATAGGCATTTTTAAAATACGTGCCGATAGGCATTTCAGATATAGAAGCCGATAGGCATTTCAAATATAGGTGCCGATAGGCATTCCAGATATGGTTGCCGATAGGCATTTCAAATATAGGTGATGATAGGCATTTCAGAAGTAGTTTCCGATAGGCATTTCAAAAATAGGTGCCGATAGGCATTTCAGATATAGGTGCCGATAGGCATTTCAGATATAGGTGCCGATAGGCATTTCAGATATAGTTGCCGATTGGCATTTTAAAAATAGGTGCCGATAGGCATTTCAGATATAGAAGCCGATAGGTATTTCAAATATAGGTGTCGATAGGCATTTCAGATATAAATGCCGAAAGGCATTTCAGATATAGGTGCCGATAGGCATTTCTGATGTGGTTGCTGATTGGCATTTTAAAAATAGGTGCCGATAGGCATTTCAGATATAGAAGTCGATAGGCATTTCAAATATAGGTGCCGATAGGCATTCCAGATATGGTTGCCGATAGGCATTTCAAATATAGGTGCTGATAGGCATTTCAAAAATAGGTGCCGATAGGCATTTCAGATATAGGTGCCGAAAGGCATTTCAGATATAGTTGCCGATTGGCATTTTAAAAATAGGTGCCGATAGGCATTTCAGATGTATTTTACGATAGGCATTTCAAAAATAGGTGCCGGTAGGCATTTCAGATATAGGTGCCGATAGGCATATCAGATATAGTTGCCGATAGGCATTTAAATTATAGGTGCCGATAGGCATTTCAAATATAGGTGTCGATAGGCATTTCAGACATAAATGCCGAAAGGCATTTCAGATATAGGTGCCGATAGGCATTACTGATGTGGTTGCCGAATGGCATTTCAAATATAGGTGCTGATAGGCATTTCAAAAATAGGTGCCGATAGGCATTTCAGATATAGGTGCCGAAAGGCATTTCAGATATAGTTGCCGATTGGCATTTTAAAAATAGGTGCCGATAGGCATTTCAGATGCATTTTACGATAGGCATTTCAAAAATAGGTGCCGGTAGGCATTTCAGATATAGGTGCCAATAGGCATTTCAGATATAGAAGCCGAGTGGCATTTCAAATATAGGTGCCGATAGGCATTCCAGATATAGTTGCCGATAGGCATTTCAAATATAGGTGCTGATAGGCATTTCAGATGTAGTTTCCGATAGGCATTTCAAAAATTGGTGCCGATAGGGATTTCAGATATAGGTGCCGATAGGCATTTCAGATATAGTTGCCGATTGCCACTTTAAAAATAGGTGCCGATAGGCATTTCAGATATAGAAGCTGATAGGTATTTCAAATATAGGTGTCGATAGGCATTTCAGATATGGTTGCCGATAGGCATTTCAAATATAGGTGCTGATAGGAATTTCAGATGTAGTTTCCGATAGGCCTATCAAAAATAGGTGCCGATAGGCATTTCAGATATAGGTGCCGATAGGCATTTCAGATATAGTTGCTGATTGTCATTTTAAAAATAGGTGCCGATAGGCATTTCAGATATAGAAGCCGATAGGCATTTCAAATATAGGTGCCGATAGGCATTCCAGATACGGTTGCCGATAGGCATTTCAAATATAGGTGCCGATAGGCATTTCAGATATAGTTGCCAATTGGCATCCTAAAAATAGGTGCCGATAGGCATTTCAGATATAGAAGCCGATAGGCATTTCAAATATAGGTGCCGATAGGCATTCCAGATATGGTTGCCGATAGGCATTTCAAATATATGTGCTGATAGGCATTTCAGATGTAGTTTCCGATAGGCATTTCAAAAATAGGTGCCGATAGGCATTTCAGATATAAATGCCGATAGGCATATCAGATATAGTTGCCAATAGGCAATTAAAATATAGGTGCCGATAGGCATTTCAAATATAGGTGTCGATAGGCATTTCAGATATAAATGCCGAAAGGCATTTCAGATATAGGTGCCGATAGGCATTTCTGATGTGGTTGCCGATAGGCATTTCTAATATAGGTGCTGATAGGCATTTCAGACGTAGTTTCCGATAGGCATTTCAAAAATAGGTGCCGATGGGCATTTCAGATATAGGTACCGATAGGCACTTCAGATATAGTTGCCGATTGGCATTTTAAAAATAGGTGCCAATAGGCATTTCAGATATAGAAGCCGATAGGTATTTCAAATATAGGTGTCGATAGGCATTTCAGATATGGTTGCCGATAGGCATTTCAAATATAGGTGCAGATAGGCATTTCAGATGTAGCTTCCGAAAGGCATTTAAAAAATAGGTGCCGATAGGCATTTCAGATATAGTTGCCGATAGGCATTTCAGATATAGTTGTCGATTGGCATTTTAAAAATAGGTGCCGATAGGCATTTCAGATATAGAAGCCGATAGGCATTTCAAATATAGGTTCCGATAGGCATTCCAGATATGGTTGCCGATAGGCATTTCAAATATAGGTGCTGATAGGCATTTCAGATATAGTGTCCGATAGGCATTTCAAAAATAAGTGCCGATAGGCATTTCAGATATAGGTGCCGATAGGCATTTCAGATATAGTTGCCGATTGGCATTTTAAAAATAGGTGCCGATAGGCATTTCAGATATAGAAGCCGATGGGCATTTCAAATATAGGTGCCGATAGGCATTCCAGATATGGTTGCCGATAGGCATTTCAAATATAGGTGCTGATAGGCATTTCAGATGTAGTTTTCGATAGGCAGTTCAAAAATAGGTGCCGATAAGCATTTCAGATATAGGTGCCGATAGGCATTTCAGATATAGTTGCCGATTGGCATTTTAAAAAAAGGTGCCGATAGGCATTTTAAAAATACGTGCCGATAGGCATTTCAGATATAGAAGCCGATAGGCATTTCAAATATAGGTGCCGATAGGCATTCCAGATATGGTTGCCGATAGGCATTTAAAATATAGGTGCTGATAGGCATTTCAAAAGTAGTTTCCGATAGGCATTTCAAAAATAGGTGCCGATAGGCATTTCAGATATAGGTGCCGATAGGCATTTCTGATGTGTTTGCCGATTGGCATTTTAAAAATAGGTGCCGATAGGCATTTCAGATATAGAAGCTGATAGGCATTTCAAATATAGGTGCCGATAGGCATATCAGATATAGTTGCGGATAGGCATTTAAAATATAGGTGCCGATAGGCATTTCAAATATAGGTGTCGATAGGCATTTCAGATATGGTTGCCGATAGGCATTTCAAATATAGGTGCAGATAGGCAATTCAGATGTAGTTTCCGAAAGGCATTTAAAAAATAGGTGCCGATAGGCATTTCAGATATAGGTGCTCTTAGGCATTTCAGATATAGTTGTCGATTGGCATTTTAAAAATAGGTGCCGATAGGCATTTCAGATATAGAAGCCGATAGGCATTTCAAATATAGGTGCCGATAAGCATTCCATATATGGTTGCCGATAGGCATTTCAAACATAGGTGCTGATAGGCATTTCAGATGTAGTTTCCGATAAGCATTTCAAAAATAAGTGCCGATAGGCATTTCAGATATAGGTGCCGATAGGCATTTCAGATATAGTTGCCGATTGGCATTTCAAAAATAGGTGCCGATAGGCATTTTTAAAATACGTGCCGATAGGCATTTCAGATATAGAAGCCGATGGGCATTTCAAATATAGGTGCCGATAGGCATTCCAGATATGGTTGCCGATAGGCATTTCAAATATAGGTGCTGATAGGCATTTCAGAAGTAGTTTCCAATAGGCATTTCAAAAATAGTTGCCGATAGGCATTTCAGATATAGGTGCCGATAGGCATTTCAGATATAGGTGCCGATAGGCATTTCAGATATAGTTGCCGATTGGCATTTTAAAAATAGGTGCCGATAGGCATTTCAGATATAGAAGCCGATAGGTATTTCAAATATAGGTGTCGATAGGCATTTCAGATATAAATGCCGAAAGGCATTTCAGATATAGGTGCCGATAGGCATTTCTGATGTGGTTGCCGATTGGCATTTTAAAAATAGGTGCCGATAGGCATTTCAGATATAGGTGCCAAAAGGCATTTCAGATATAGTTGCCGATTGGCATTTTAAAAATAGGTGCCGATAGGCATTTCAGATGTATTTTACGATAGGCATTTCAAAAATAGGTGCCGATAGGTATTTCAGATATAGGTGCCGATAGGCATATCAGATATAGTTGCCGATAGGCATTTAAAATATAGGTGCCGATAGGCATTTCAAATATAGGTGTCTATAGGCATTTCAGACATAAATGCCGAAAGGCATTTCAGATATAAGTGCCAATAGGCATTACTGATGTGGTTGCCGATTGGCATTTTAAAAATAGGTGCCAATAGGCGTTTCAGATATAGAAGCCGATAGGCATTTCAAATATAGGTGCCGATGGGCATTCCAGATGTAGTTTCCGATAGGCATTTCAAAAATTGGTGCCGATAGGCATTTCAGATATAGGTGCCGGTAGGCATTTCAGATATAGTTGCCGATTGCCACTTTAAAAATAGGTGCCGATAGGCATTTCAGATATAGAAGCCGATAGGTATTTCAAATATAGGTGTCGATAAGCATTCCAGATATGGTTGCCGATAGGCATTTCAAACATAGGTGCTGATAGGCATTTCAGATGTAGTTTCAGATAAGCATTTCAAAAATAAGTGCCGATAGGCATTTCAGATATAGGTGCCGATAGGCATTTCAGATATAGGTGCCGATAGGCATTTCAGATATAGTTGTCGATTCGCATTTTAAAAATAGGTGCCGATAGGCATTTCAGATATAGAAGCCGATAGGCATTTCAAATATAGGTGCCGATAAGCATTCCAGATATGGTTGCTGATAGGCATTTCAAACATAGGTGCTGATAGGCATTTCAGATATAGTTGCCGATTGGCATTTTAAAAATAGGTGCCGATAGGCATTTCAGATATAGAAGCCGATAGGCATTTCAAATATAGGTGCCGATAGGCATTCCAGATATGGTTGCCAATAGGCATTTCGAATATAGGTGCTGATAGGCATTTCAGATGTAGTTTCCGATAGGAATTTCAAAAATAGGTGCCGATAGGCATATCAGATATAGGTGCCGATAGGCATTTCAGATATAGTTGCCGATTGGCATTTTAAAAATAGGTGCCGATAGGCATTTCAGATATAGAAGCCGATAGGCATTTTAAATATAGGTGCCGATAGGCATTCCAGATATGGTTGCCGATAGGCATTTCAAATATAGGTGCTGATAGGCATTTCAGATGTAGTTTCCGATAGGCATTTCAAAAATAGGTGCTGATAGGCATTTCAGATATAGGTGCCGATAGGCATTTCAGATATAGTTGCCGATTGGCATTTTAAAAAAAGGTGCTGATAGGCATTTCAGATATGGGTGCCGATAGGCATTTCAGATATGGGTGCCGATAGGCATTTCAGATATAGTTGCCGATTTGCATTTTAAAAATAGGTGCCGATAGGCATTTTTAAAATACGTGCCGATAGGCATTTCAGATATAGAAGCCGATAGGCATTTCAAATATAGGTGCCGATTGGCATTCCAGATAGGCACTTCAGATATAGTTGCCGATTGGCATTTTAAAAATAGGTGTCGATAGGCATTTCAGATATGGTTGCCGATAGGCATTTCAAATATAGGTGCAGATAGGCATTTCAGATGTAGTTTCCGAAAGGCATTTAAAAAATAGGTGCCGATAGGCATTTCAGATATAGTTGCCGATAGGCATTTCAGATATAGTTGTCGATTGGCATTTTAAAAAAAGGTGCCGATAGGCATTTCAGATATAGAAGCCGATAGGCATTTCAAATATAGGTGCCGATAAGCATTCCAGATATGGTTGCCGATAGGCATTTCAAACATAGCTGCTGATAGGCATTTCAGATGTAGTTTCCGATAAGCATTTCAAAAATAAGTGCTGATAGGCATTTCAGATATAGGTGCCGATAGGCATTTCAGATATAGTTGCCGATTGGTATTTTAAAAATAGGTGCCATAGGCATTTCAGATATAGAAGCCGATAGGCATTTCAAATATAGGTGCCGATAGGCATTCCAGATATGGTTGCCGATAGGCATTTCAAATATAGGTGCTGATAGGCATTTCAGATGTAGTGTCCGATAGGCATTTCAAAAATAAGTGCCGATAGGCATTTCAGATATAGGTGCCGATAGGCATTTCAGATATAGTTGCCGATTGGCATTTTAAAAATAGGTGCCGATAGGCATTTCAGATATAGAAGCCGATAGGCAGTTCAAATATAGGTGCCGATAGGCATTCCAGATATGGTTGCCAATAGGCATTTCGAATATAGGTGCTGATAGGCATTTCAGATGTAGTTTCCGATAGGAATTTCAAAAATAGGTGCCGATAGGCATATCAGATATAGGTGCCGATAGGCATTTCAGATATAGTTGCCGATTGGCATTTTAAAAATAGGTGCCGATAGGCATTTCAGATATAGAAGCCGATAGGCATTTTAAATATAGGTGCCGATAGGCATTCCAGATATGGTTGCCGATAGGCATTTCAAATATAGGTGCTGATAGGCATTTCAGATGTAGTTTCCGATAGGCATTTCAAAAATAGGTGCTGATAGGCATTTCAGATATAGGTGCCGATAGGCATTTCAGATATAGTTGCCGATTGGCATTTTAAGAAAAGGTGCTGATAGGCATTTCAGATATGGGTGCCGATAGGCATTTCAGATATGGGTGCCGATAGGCATTTCAGATATAGTTGCCGATTTGCATTTTAAAAATAGGTGCCGATAGGCATTTTTAAAATACGTGCCGATAGGCATTTCAGATATAGAAGCCGATAGGCATTTCAAAATAGGTGCCGATAGGCATTCCAGATATGGTTGCCGATAGGCATTTCAAATATAGTTGCTGATAGGCATTTCAGAAGTAGTTTCCGATAGGCATTTCAAAAATAGGTGCCGATAGGCATTTCAGATATAGGTGCCGATAGGCATTTCTGATGTGGTTGCCGATTGGCATTTTAAAAATAGGTGCCGATAGGCATTTCAGATATAGAAGCCGATAGGCATTTCAAATATAGGTGCCGATAGGCATTCCAGATATGGTTGCCGATAGACATTTCAAATATAGGTGCTGATAGGCATTTCAGAAGTTGTTTCCGATAGGCATTTCAAAAATAGGTGCCGATAGGCATTTCAGATATAGGTGCTGATAGGCATTTCTTATGTGTTTGCCGATTGGCATTTTAAAAATAGGTGCCGATAGGCATTTCAGATATAGAAGCCGATAGGCATTTCAAATATAGGTGCCGATAGGCATATCAGATATAGTTGCCGATAGGCATTTAAAATATAGGTGCCGATAGGCATTTCAAATATAGGTGTCGATAGGCATTTCAGACATAAATGCCGAAAGGCATTTCAGATATAGGTGCCGATAGGCATTACTGATGTGGTTGCCGATTGGCATTTTAAAAATAGGTGCCAATAGGCATTTCAGATATAGTTGCCGATTGGCATTTTAAAAAAAGGTGCTGATAGGCATTTCAGATATGGGTGCTGATAGGCATTTCAGATATGGGTGCCGATAAGCATTTCAGATATAGTTGCCGATTTGCATTTTAAAAATAGGTGCCGATAGGCATTTTTAAAATACGTGCCGATAGGTATTTCAGATATAGAAGCCGATAGGCATTTCAAAATAGGTGCCGATAGGCATTCCAGATATGGTTGCCGATAGGCATTTCAAATATAGGTGCTGATAGGCATTTCAGAAGTAGTTTCCGATAGGCATTTCAAAAATAGGTGCCGATAGGCATTTCAGATATAGGTGCCGATAGGCATTTCTGATGTGGTTGCCGATTGGCATTTTAAAAATAGGTGCCGATAGGCATTTCAGATATAGAAGCCGATAGGCATTTCAAATATAGGTGCCGATAGGCATTCCAGATATGGTTGCCGATAGACATTTCAAATATAGGTGCTGATAGGCATTTCAGAAGTTGTTTCCGATAGGCATTTCAAAAATAGGTGCCGATAGGCATTTCAGATATAGGTGCTGATAGGCATTTCTTATGTGTTTGCCGATTGGCATTTTAAAAATAGGTGCCGATAGGCATTTCAGATATAGAAGCCGATAGGCATTTAAAATATAGGTGCCGATAGGCATATCAGATATAGTTGCCGATAGGCATTTAAAATATAGGTGCCGATAGGCATTTCAAATATAGGTGTCGATAGGCATTTCAGACATAAATGCCGAAAGGCATTTCAGATATAGGTGCCGATAGGCATTACTGATGTGGTTGCCGATTGGCATTTTAAAAATAGGTGCCAATAGGCATTTCAGATATAGTTGCCGATTGGCATTTTAAAAAAAGGTGCTGATAGGCATTTCAGATATGGGTGCTGATAGGCATTTCAGATATGGGTGCCGATAAGCATTTCAGATATAGTTGCCGATTGGCATTTTAAAAATAGGTGCCGATAGGCATTTTTAAAATACGTGCCGATAGGCATTTCAGATATAGAAGCCGATGGGCATTTCAAATATAGGTGCCGATAGGCATTTTAGATATGGTTGCCGATAGGCATTTCAAATATAGGTGATGATAGGCATTTCAGATGTAGTTTCCGATAGGCATTTCAAAAATAGGTGCCGATAGGCATTTCAGATATAGGTGCCGATAGGCATTTCAGATATAGGTGCCGATAGGCATTTCAGATATAGTTGCCGATTGGCATTTTAAAAATAGGTGCCGATAGGCATTTCAGATATAGAAGCCGATAGGTATTTCAAATATAGGTGTCGATAGGCATTTCAGATATAAATGCCGAAAGGCATTTCAGATATAGGTGCCGATAGGCATTTCTGATGTGGTTGCCGATTGGCATTTTAAAAATAGGTGCCGATAGGCATTTTAGATATAGAAGCCGATAGGCATTTCAAATATAGGTGCCGATAGGCATTCCAGATATGGTTGCCGATAGGCATTTCAAATATAGGTGCTGATAGGCATTTCAGATGTAGTTTCCGATAGGCATTTCAAAAATAGGTGCCGATAGGCATTTCAGATATAGGTGCCGAAAGGCATTTCAGATATAGTTGCCGATTGGCATTTTAAAAATAGGTGCCGATAGGCATTTCAGATGTATTTTACGATAGGCATTTCAAAAATAGGTGCCGATAGGCATTTCAGATATAGGTGCCGATAGGCATATCAGATATAGTTGCCGATAGGCATTTAAAATATAGGTGCCGATAGGCATTTTAAATATAGGTGTCGATGGGCATTCCAGATATAGTTGCCGATAGGCATTTAAAATATAGGTGCTGATAGGCATTTCAGATGTAGTTTCCGATAGGCATTTCAAAAATTGTTGCCGATAGGCATTTCAGATATAGGTGCCGATAGGCATTTCAGATATAGTTGCCGATTGCCACTTTAAAAATAGGTGCCGATAGGCGTTTCAGATATAGAAGCCGATAGGTATTTCAAATATAGGTGTCGATAAGCATTCCAGATATGGTTGCCGATAGGCATTTCAAACATAGGTGCTGATAGGCATTTCAGATGTAGTTTCCGATAAGCATTTCAAAAATAAGTGCCGATAGGCATTTCAGATATAGGTGCCGATAGGCATTTCAGATATAGGTGCCGATAGGCATTTCAGATATAGGTGCCGATAGGCATTTCAGATATAGTTGTCGATTAGCATTTTAAAAATAGGTGCCGATAGGCATTTCAGATATAGAAACCGATAGGCATTTCAAATATAGGTGCCGATAAGCATTCCAGATATGGTTGCCGATAGGCATTTCAAACATAGGTGCTGATAGGCATTTCAGATGTAGTTTCCGATAGGCATTTCAAAAATAAGTGCCGATAGGCATTTCAGATATAGGTGCCGATAGGCATTTCAGATATAGTTGCCGATTGGCATTTTTAAAAGTGGTGCCGATAGGCATTTCAAATATAGGTGCCGATAGGCATTCCAGATATGGTTGCCGTTAGGCCTTACAAATATAGGTGCTGATAGGCATTTCAGATGTAGTTTCCGATAGGCATTTCAAAAATAGGTGCCGATAGGCATTTCAGATATAGGTGCCGATAGGCATTTCAGATATAGTTGCCGATTGGCATTATAAAAATAGGTGCCGATAGGCATTTCAGATTTAGAAGCCGGTAGGCATTTCAAATATAGGTGCCGATAGGCATTCCAGATATGGTTGCCGATAGGCATTTCAAATATAGGTGCTAATAGGCATTTCAGATGTAGTTTGCGATAGGCATTTCAAAAATAGGTGCCGATTGGCATTTCAGTTATAGATGCCGATAAGCATATCAGATATAGTTGCCAATTGGCATTTTAAAAATAGGTGCCGATAGGCATTTCAAATATAAAAGCCGATAGGCATTTCAAATATAGGTGCCGATAGGCATTCCAGATATGGTTGCCGATAGGCATTTCAAATATAGGTGCTGATAGGCATTTCAGATGTAGTTTCCGATAGGCATTTCAAAAATAGGTGCCGATAGGCATTTCAGATATAGGTGCCGATAGGCACATCAGATATAGTTGCCGATTGGCATCTTAAAAATAGGTGCCGATAGGCATTTCAGATATAGAAGCCGATAGGCAGTTCAAATATAGGTGCCGATAGGCATTCCAGATATGGTTGCCAATAGGCATTTCAAATATAGGTGCTGATAGGCATTTCAGATGTAGTTTCCGATAGGCTTTTCAAAATAGGTGCCGATAGGCATATCAGATATAGGTGCCGATAGGCATTTCAGATATAGTTGCCGATTGGCATTTTAAAAATAGGTGATGATAGGCATTTCAGATATAGAAGCCGATAGGCATTTTAAATATAGGTGCCGATAGGCATTCCAGATATGGTTGCCGATAGGCATTTCAAATATAGGTGCTGATAGGCATTTCAGATGTAGTTTCCGATAGGCATTTCAAAAATAGGTGCCGATAGGCATTTCAGATATAGGTGCCGATAGGCATTTCAGATATAGTTGCCGATTGGCATTTTAAAAAAAAGTGCTGATAGGCATTTCAGATATGGGTGCCGATAGGCATTTCAGATATGGGTGCCGATAGGCATTTCAGATATAGTTGCCGATTGGCATTTTAAAAATAGGTGCCGATAGGCATTTTTAAAATACGTGCCGATAGGCATTTCAGATATAGAAGCCGATAGGCATTTCAAATATAGGTGCTGATAGGCATTCCAGATATGGTTGCCGATAGGCATTTCAAATATAGGTGCCGATAGGCATTTCAGATATAGAAGCCGATAGGTATTTCAAATATAGGTGTCGATAGGCATTTCAGATTTGGTTGCCGATAGGCATTTCAAATATAGGTGCTGATAGGCATTCCAGATATGGTTGCCGATAGGCATTTCAGATATAGGTGCCGATAGGCATTTCAGATGTAGTTTCCGATAGGCCTATCAAAAATAGGTGCCGATAGGCATTTCAGATATAGGTGCCGATAGGCATTTCAGATATAGTTGCCGATTGGCATTTTAAAAATAGGTGCCGATAGGCATTTCAGATATAGAAGCTGATAGGTATTTCAAATATAGGTGTCGATAGGCATTTTAGATATGGTTGCCGATAGGCATTTCAAATATAGGTGCTGATAGGCATTTCAGATGTAGTTTCCGATAGGCCTATCAAAAATAGGTGCCGATAGGCATTTCAGATATAGGTGCCGATAGGCATTTCAGATATAGTTGCCGATTGGCATTTTAAAAATAGGTGCCGATAGGCATTTTAGATATAGAAGCCGATAGGCATTACAAATATAGGTGCCGATAGGCATTCCAGATACGGTTGCCGATAGGCATTTCAAATATAGGTGCCGATAGGCATTTCAGATATAGTTGCCAATTGGCATCTTAAAAATAGGTGCCGATAGGCATTTCAGATATAGAAGCCGATAGGCATTTCAAATATAGGTGCCGATAGGCATTTCAGATATAGGTGCCGATAGGCATTTCAAATATAGGTGCCGATAGGCATTTCAGATATAGTTGCCGATTGGCATTTTAAAAATAGGTGCCGATAAGCATTTCAGATATAGAAGCCGATAGATATTTCAAATATAGGTGTCGATAGGCATTTCAGATATAAATGCCGAAAGGCATTTCAGATATAGGTGCCGATAGGCATTTCTGATGTGTTTGCCGATTGGCATTTTAAAAATAGGTGCCGATAGGCATTTCAGATATAGAAGCCGATAGGCATTTCAAATATAGGTGCCGATAGGCATTCCAGATATGGTTGCCGATAGGCATTTCAAATATAGGTGCTGATAGGCATTTCAGATGTAGTTTCCGATAGGCATTTCAAAAATAGGTGCCGATAGGCATTTCAGATAAAGGTGCCGAAAGGCATTTCAGATATAGTTGCCGATTGCCATTTTAAAAATAGGTGCCGATAGCCATTTCAGATGTATTTTACGATAGGCATTTCAAAAATAGGTGTCGATAGGCATTTCAGATATAGGTGCCGATAGGCATATCAGATAAAGTTGCCGATAGGCATTTAAAATATAGGTGCCGACAGGCATTTCAAATATAGGTGTCGATAGGCATTTCAGACATAAATGCCGAAAGGCATTTCAGATATAGGTGCCGATAGGCATTACTGATGTGGTTGCCGATTAGCATTTTAAAAATAGGTGCCAATAGGCATTTCAGATATAGAAGCCGATAGGCATTTCAAATATAGGTGCCGATAGGCATTCCAGATATATATGCCGATAGGCATTTCAAATATAGGTGCTGATAGGCATTTCAGATATAGAAGCCGATAGGCATTTCAAATATAGGTGCCGATAGGCATTCCAGATATGGTTGCCGATAGGCATTTCAAATATAGGTGCTGATAGGCATTCCAGATATGGTTGCCGATAGGCATTTCAAATATAGGTGCTGATAGGCATTTCAGATGTATTTTCCGATAGGCCTATCAAAAATAGATACCGATAGGTATTTCAGATATAGGTGCCGATAGGCATTTCAGATATAGTTGCCGATTGGCATTTTAAAAATAGGTGCCGATAGGCATTTCAGATATAGAAGCTGATAGGTATTTCAAATATAGGTGTCGATAGGCATTTCAGATATGGTTGCCGATAGGCATTTCAAATATAGGTGCTGATAGGCATTTCAGATGTAATTTCCGATAGGCCTATCAAAAATAGGTGCCAATAGGCATTTCAGATATAGGTGCCGATAGGCATTTCAGATATAGTTGCCGATTGGCATTTTAAAAACAGGTGCCGATAGGCATTTCAGATATAGAAGCCGATAGGCATTTCAAATATAGGTGGCGATAGGCATTCCAGATACGGTTGCCGATAGGCATTTCAAATATAGGTGCCGATAGGCATTTCAGATATAGTTGCCAATTGGCATCTTAAAAATAGGTGCTGATAGGCATTTCAGATATAGAAGCCGATAGGCATTTCAAATATAGGTGCCGATAGGCATTCAAGATATGGTTGCCGATAGGCATTTCAAATATAGGTGCTGATAGGCATTTCAGATGTAGTTTCCGATAGGCATTTCAAAAATAGGTGCCGATAGGCATTTCAAATATAGGTGCCGATAGGCATTTCAGATATAGTTGCCGATTGGCATTTTAAAAATAGGTGCCGATAGGCATTTCAGATGTAGTTTCCGATAGGCATTTCAAAAATAGGTGCCGATAGGCATTTCAGATATAGGTGCCGATAGGCATATCAGATATAGTTGCCAATAGGCATTTAAAATATAGTTGCCGATAGGCATTTCAAATATAGGTGTCGATAGGCATTTCAGATATAAATGCCGAAAGGCATTTCAGATATAGGTGCCGATAGGCATTTCTGATGTGGTTGCCGATAGGCATTTCTAATATAGGTGCTGATAGGCATTTCAGATGTAGTTTCCGATAGGCATTTCAAAAATAGGTGCCGATTGGCATTTCAGATATGGTTGCCGATAGGCATTTCAAATATAGGTGCAGATAGGCATTTCAGATGTAGTTTCCGAAAGGCATTTAAAAAATAGGTGCCGATAGGCATTTCAGATATAGGTGCCGATAGGCATTTCAGATATAGTTGTCGATTGGCATTTTAAAAATAGGTGCCGATAGGCATTTCAGATATAGAAGCCGATAGGCATTTCAAATATAGGTGCCGATAAGCATTCCAGATATGGTTGCCGATAGGCATTTCAAACATAGGTGCTGATAGGCATTTCAGATGTAGTTTCCGATAAGCATTTCAAAAATAAGTGCCGATAGGCATTTCAGATATAGGTGCCGATAGGCATTTCAGATATAGTTGCCGATTGGCATTTTAAAAATAGGTGCCGATAGGCATTTCAGATATAGAAGCCGATAGGCATTTCAAATATAGGTGCCGATAGGCATTCCAGATATGGTTGCCGATAGGCATTTCAAATATAGGTGCTGATAGGCATTTCAGATGTAGTTTCCGATAGGCATTTCAAAAATAAGTGCCGATAGGCATTTCAGATATAGGTGCCGATAGGCATTTCAGATATAGTTGCCGACTGGCATTTTAAAAATAGGTACCGATAGGCATATCAGATATAGAAGCCGATAGGCATTTCAAATATAGGTCCGATAGGCATTCCAGATATGGTTGCCGATAGGCATTCCAATATAGGTGTTGATAGGCATTTCAGATGTAGTTTCCGATAATCATTTCAAAAATAGGTGCCGATAGGCATTTCAGATATAGGTGCCGATAGGCATTTCAGATATAGTTGCCGATTGGCATTATAAAAGTAGGTGCCGATAGGCATTTCAAATTTAGAAGCCGATAGGCATTTCAAATATATGTGCCGATAGGCATTCCAGATATGGTTGCCGATAGGCATTTCAAATATAGGTGCTAATAGGCATTTCAGATGTAGTTTGCGATAGGCATTTCAAAAATAGGTGCCGATTGGCATTTCAGTTATAGATGCCGATAAGCATACCAGATATAGTTGCCAATTGGCATTTTAAAAATAGGTGCCGATAGGCATTTCAAATATAGAAGCCGATAGGCATTTCAAATATAGGTGCCGATAGGCATTCCAGATATGGTTGCCGATAGGCATTTCAAATATAGGTGCTGATAGGCATTTCAGATGTAGTTTCCGATAGGCATTTCAAAAATAGGTGCCGATAGGCATTTCAGATATATGTGCCGATAGGCACTTCAGATATAGTTGCCGATTGGCATTTTAAAAATAGGTGCCGATAGGCATTTCAGATATAGAAGCCGATAGGCAGTTCAAATATAGGTGCCGATAGGCATTCCAGATATGGTTGCCAATAGGCATTTCAAATATAGGTGCTGATAGGCATTTCAGATGTAGTTTCTGATAGGCATTTCAAAAATAGGTGCCGATAGGCATTTCAGATATAGGTGCCGATAGGCATTTCAGATATAGGTGCCGATAGGCATTTCAGATATAGTTGCCGATTGGCATTTTAAAAATAGGTGCCGATAGGCATTTTTAAAATACGTGCCGATAGGCATTTCAGATATAGAAGCCGATAGGCATTTCAAATATAGTTGCCGATAGGCATTTCAGATATGGTTGCCGATAGGCATTTCAAATATAGGAGATGATAGGCATTTCAGAAGTAGTTTTCGATAGGCATTTCAAAAATAGGTGCCGTTAGGCATTTCAGATATAGGTGCCGATAGGCATTTCAGATATAGTTGCCGATTGGCATTATAAAAATAGGTGCCGATAGGCATTTCAGATTTAGAAGCCGATAGGCATTTCAAATATAGGTGCCGATAGGCATTCCAGATATGGTTGCCGATAGGCATTTCAAATATAGGTGCTGATAGGCATTTCAGAAGAAGTTTTTGATAGGCATTTCAAAAATAGGTGCCGATAGGCATTTCAGATATAGGTGCCGATAGGCATTTCAGATATAGGTGCCGATAGGCATTTCAGATATATTTGCCGATTGGCATTTTAAAAATAGGTGCCGATAGGCATTTCAGATATAGAAGCCGATAGGTATTTCAAATATAGGTGTCGATAGGCATTTCAGATATAAATGCCGAAAGGCATTTCAGATATAGGTGCCGATAGGCATTTCTGATGTGGTTGCCGATTGGCATTTTAAAAATAGGTGCCGATAGGCATTTCAGATATAGAAGCCGATAGGCATTTCAAATATAGGTGCCGATAGGCATTCCAGATATGGTTGCCGATAGGCATTTCAAATATAGGTGCTGATAGGCATTTCAGATGTAGTTTCCGATAGGCATTTCAAAAATAGGTGCCGATAGGCATTTCAGATATAGGTGCCGAAAGGTATTTCAGATATAGTTGCCGATTGGCATTTTAAAAATAGGTGCCGATAGGCATTTCAGATGTATTTTACGATAGGCATTTCAAAAATAGGTGCCGATAGGCATTTCAGATATAGGTGCCAATAGGCATATCAGATATAGTTGCCGATAGGCATTTAAAATATAGGTGCCGATAGGCATTTCAAATATAGGTGTCGATAGGCATTTCAGACATAAATGCCGAAAGGCATTTCACATATAGGTGCCAATAGGCATTACTGATGTGGTTGCCGATTGGCATTTTAAAAATAGGTGCTAATAGGCATTTCAGATATAGAAGCCGATAGGCATTTCAAATATAGGTGCCGATGGGCATTCCAGATATAGTTGCCGATAGGCATTTAAAATAAAGGTGCTGATAGGCATTTCAGATGTAGTTTCCGATAGGCATTTCAAAAATAGGTGCCGATAGGCATTTCAGATATAGGTGCCGATAGGCATTTCAGATATAGTTGCCGATTGGCATTTTAAAAATAGGTGCCGATAGGCATTTCAGATATAGAAGCTGATAGGTATTTCAAATATAGGTGTCGATAGGCATTTCAGATATAGTTGCCGATAGGCATTTCAAATATAGGTGCTGATAGGCATTTCAGATGTAGTTTCCGATAGGCATTTCAAAAATAGGTGCCGATAGGCATTTCAGATATAGAAGCCGATAGGCATTTTAAATATAGGTGCCGATAGGCATTCCAGATATGGTTGCCGATAGGCATTTCAAATATAGGTGCTGATAGGCATTTCAGATGTAGTTTCCGATAGGCATTTCAAAAATAGGTGCCGATAGGCATATCAGATATAGGTGCCGATAGGCATTTCAGATATAGTTGCCGATTGGCATTTTAAAAAAAGGTGCTGATAGGCAATTCAGATATGGGTGCCGATAGGCATTTCAGATATGGGTGCCGATAGGCATTTCAGATATAGTTGCCGATTGGCATTTTAAAAATAGGTGCCGATAGGCATTTCAGATATAGAAGCCGATAGGCATTTCAAATATAGGTGCCGATAGGCATTCCAGATATGGTTGCCGATAGGCATTTCAAATATAGGTGTTGATAGGCATTTCAGATGTAGTTTCCGATAGGCATTTAAAAAATAGGTGCCGATAGGCATTTCAGATATAGGTGCCGATAGGCATTTCAGATATAGTTGCCGATTGGCATTTTAAAAATAGGTGCCGATAGGCATTTCAGATATAGAAGCCGATAGGCATTTCAAATATAGGTGCCGATAGGCATTCCAGATATGGTTGCCGATAGGCATTTCAAATATAGGTGCTGATAGGCATTTCAGATGTAGTTTCCGATAGGCATTTCAAAAATAGGTGCCGATAGGCATTTCAGATATAGGTGCCGATAGGCATTTCAGATATAGTTGCCGATTGGCATTTCAAATATAGGTGCCGATAGGCATTCCAGATATGGTTGCCGATAGGCATTTCAAATATAGGTGCTGATAGGCATTTCAGAAGTAGTTTCCGATAGGCATTTCAAAAATAAGTGCCGATAGGCATTTCAGATATAGGTGCCGATAGGCATTTCAGATATAGGTGCCGATAGGCTTTTCAGATATAGTTGCCGATTGGGATTTTAAAAATAGGTGCCGATAGGCATTTCAGATATAGAAGCCGATAGGTATTTCAAATATAGGTGTCGATAGGCATTTCAGATATAAATGCCGAAAGGCATTTCAGATATAGGTGCCGAAAGGCATTTCTGATGTGGTTGCCGATTGGCATTTTAAAAATAGGTGCCGATAGGCATTTCAGATATAGGTGCCGAAAGGCATTTCAGATATAGTTGCCGATTGGCATTTTAAAAATAGGTGCCGATAGGCATTTCAGATGTATTTTACGATAGGCATTTCAAAAATAGGTGCCGATAGGCATTTCAGATATAGGTGCCGATAGGCATATCAGATATAGTTGCCGATAGGCATTTAAAATATAGGTGCCGATAGGCATTTCAAATATAGGTGTCGATAGGCATTTTGGACATAAATGCCGAAAGGCATTTCAGATATAAGTGCTGATACGCATTACTGATGTGGTTGCCGATTGGCATTTTAAAAATAGGTGCCAATAGGCATTTCAGATATAGAAGCCGATAGGCATTTCAAATATAGGTGCCGATAGGCATTCCAGATATAGTTGCCGATAGGCATTTCAAATATAGGTGCTGATAGGCATTTCAGATGTAGTTTCCGATAGGCATTTCAAAAATTGGTGCCGATAGGCATTTCAGATATAGGTGCCGATAGGCATTTCAGATATAGTTGCCGATTGCCACTTTAAAAATAGGTGCCGATAGGCATTTCAGATATAGAAGCCGATAGGTATTTCAAATATAGGTGTCGATAGGCATTTCAGATTTGGTTGCCGATAGGCATTTCAAATATAGGTGCTGATAGGCATTTCAGATGTAGTTTCCGATAGGCCTTTCAAAAATAGGTGCCGATAGGCATTTCAGATATAGGTGCCGATAGGCATTTCAGATATAGTTGCCGATAAGCATTTTAAAAATAGGTGCCGGTAGGCATTTCAGATATAGAAGCTGATAGGTATTTCAAATATAGGTATCGATAGGCATTTCAGATATGGTTGCCGATAGGCATTTCAAATATAGGTGCTGATAGGCATTTCAGATGTAGTTTCCGATAGGCCTATCAAAAATAGGTGCCGATAGGCATTTCAGATATAGGTGCCGATAGGCATTTCAGATATAGTTGCCGATTGGCATTTTAAAAATAGGTGCCGATAGGCATTTCAGATATAGAAGCCGATAGGCATTTCAAATATAGGTGCCGATAGGCATTCCAGATACGGTTGCCGATAGGCATTTCAAATATAGGTGCCGATAGGCATTTCAGATATAGTTGCCAATTGGCATCTTAAAAATAGGTGCCGATAGGCATTTCAGATATAGAAGCCGATAGGCATTTCAAATATAGGTGCCGATAGGCATTCCAGATATGGTTGCCGATAGGCATTTCAAATATAGGTGCTGATAGGCATTTCAGATGTACTTTCCGATAGGCATTTCAAAAATAGGTGCCGATAGGCATATTAGATATAGGTGCCGAAAGGCATTTCAGATATAGTTGCCGATTGGCATTTTAAAAATAGGTGCCGATAGGCATTTCAGATGTATTTTACGATAGGCATTTCAAAAATAGGTGCCGATAGGCATTTCAGATATAGGTGCCGATAGGCAAATCAGATAGAGTTGCCGATAGACATTTAAAATATAGGTGCCGATAGGCATTTCAAATATAGGTGTCGATAGGCATTTCAGACATAAATGCCGAAAGGCATTTCAGATATAGGTGCCGATACGCATTACTGATGTGGTTGCCGATTGGCATTTTAAAAATAGGTGCCAATAGGCATTTCAGATATAGAAGCCGATAGGCATTTCAAATATAGGTGCCGATAGGCATTCCAGATATAGTTGCCGATAGGCATTTCAAATATAGGTGCTGATAGGCATTTCAGATGTAGTTTCCGATAGGCATTTCAAAAATTGGTGCCGATAGGCATTTCAGATATAGGTGCCGATAGGCATTTCAGATATAGTTGCCGATTGCCACTTTAAAAATAGGTGCCGATAGGCATTTCAGATATAGAAGCCGATAGGTATTTCAAATATAGGTGTCGATAGGCATTTCAGATTTTGTTGCCGATAGGCATTTCAAATATAGGTGCTGATAGGCATTTCAGATGTAGTTTCCGATAGGCCTTTCAAAAATAGGTGCCGATAGGCATTTCAGATATAGGTGCCGATAGGCATTTCAGATATAGTTGCCGATAAGCATTTTAAAAATAGGTGCCGATAGGCATTTCAGATATAGAAGCTGATAGGTATTTCAAATATAGGTATCGATAGGCATTTCAGATATGTTTGCCGATAGGCATTTCAAATATAGGTGCTGATAGGCATTTCAGATGTAGTTTCCGATAGGCCTATCAAAAATAGGTGCCGATAGGCATTTCAGATATAGGTGCCGATAGGCATTTCAGATATAGTTGCCATTTGGCATTTTAAAAATAGGTGCCGATAGGCATTTCAGATATAGAGCCGATAGGCATTTCAAATATAGGTGCCGATAGGCTTTCCAGATACGGTTGCCGATAGGCATTTCAAATATAGGTGCCGATAGGCATTTCAGATATAGTTGCCAATTGGCATCTTAAAAATAGGTGCCGATAGGCATTTCAGATATAGAAGCCGATAGGCATTTCAAATATAGGTGCCGATAGGCATTCCAGATATGGTTGCCGATAGGCATTTCAAATATAGGTGCTAATAGGCATTTCAGATGTAGTTTCCGATAGGCATTTCAAAAATAGGTGCCGATAGGCATTTCAGATATAGGTGCCGAAAGGCATTTCAGATATAGTTGCCGATTGGCATTTTAAAAATAGGTGCCGATAGGCATCTCAGATGTATTTTACGATAGGCATTTAAAAAATAGGTGCCGATAGGCATTTCAGATATAGGTGCCGATAGGCATATCAGATATAGTTGCCGATAGGCATTTAAAATATAGGTGCTGATAGGCATTTCAAATATAGGTGTCGATAGGCATTTCAGACATAAATGCCGAAAGGCATTTCAGATATAGGTGCCGATACGCATTACTGATGTGGTTGCCGATTGGCATTTTAAAAATAGGTGCCAATAGGCATTTCAGATATAGAAGCCGATAGGCATTTCAAATATAGGTGCCGATAGGCATTCCAGATATAGTTGCCGATAGGCATTTCAAATATAGGTGCTGATAGGCATTTCAGATGTAGTTTCCGATAGGCATTTCAAAAATTGGTGCCGATAGGCATTTCAGATATAGGTGCCGATATGCATTTCAGATATAGTTGCCGATTGCCACTTTAAAAATAGGTGCCGATAGGCATTTAAGATATGGTTGCCGATAGGCATTTTAAATATAGGTGCTGATAGGCATTTCAGATGTAGTTTCCGAGAGGCCTATCAAAAATAGGTGCCGATAGGCATTTCAGATATAGTTGCCGATTGCCACTTTAAAAATAGGTGCCGATAGGCATTTCAGATATAGAAGCCGATAGGTATTTCAAATATAGGTGTCGATAGGCATTTCAGATTTGGTTGCCGATAGGCATTTCAAATATAGGTGCTGATAGGCATTCCAGATATGGTTGCCGATAGGCATTTCAAATATAGGTGCTGATAGGCATTTCAGATGTAGTTTCCGATAGGCCTATCAAAAATAGGTGCCGATAGGCATTTCAGATATAGGTGCCGATAGGCATTTCAGATATAGTTGCCGATTGGCATTTTAAAAATAGGTGCCGATAGGCATTTCAGATATAGAAACCGATAGGCATTTCAAATATAGGTGCCGATATGCATTCCAGATACGGTTGCTGATAGGCATTTCAAATATAGGTGCCGATAGGCATTTCAGATATAGTTGCCAATTGGCATCTTAAAAATAGGTGCCGATAGGCATTTCAGATATAGAAGCCGATAGGCATTTCAAATATAGGTGCCGATAGGCATTCCAGATATGGTTGCCGATAGGCATTTCAAATATAGGTGCTGATAGGCATTTCAGATGTAGTTTCCGATAGGCATTTTAAAAATAGGTGCCGATAGGCATTTCAGATATAGGTGCCGATAGGCATTTCAGATATAGTTGCCGATTGGCATTTTAAAAATAGGTGCCGATAGGCATTTCAGATATAGGTGCCGATAGGCATATCAGATATAGTTGCCAATAGGCATTTAAAATATAGGTGCCGATAGGCATTTCAAATATAGGTGTCGATAGGCATTTCAGATATAAATGCTAAAAGGCATTTCAGATATAGGTGCCGATAGGCATTTCTGATGTGGTTGCCGATAGGCATTTCTAATATAGGTGCTGATAGGCATTTCAGATGTAGTTTCCGATAGGCATTTCAAAAATAGGTGCCGATAGGCATTTCAGATATAGGTGCCGAAAGGCATTTCAGATATAGTTGCCGATTGGCATTTTAAAAATAGGTGCCGATAGGCATTTCAGATGTATTTTACGATAGGCATTTCAAAAATAGGTGCCGATAGGCATTTCAGATATAGGTGCCGATAGGCATATCAGATATAGTTGCCGATAGGCATTTAAAATATAGGTGCCGATAGGCAATTTAAATATAGGTGTCGATAGGCATTTCAGACATAAATGCCGATAGGCATTTCAAATATAGGTGCCGATAGGCATTTCAGATATAGGTGCCGATAGGCATTTCAAATATAGGTGCCGATAGGCATTTCAGATATAGTTGCCGATTGGCATTTTAAAAATAGGTGCCGATAGGCATTTCAGATATAGAAGCCGATAGATATTTCAAATATAGGTGTCGATAGGCATTTCAGATATAAATGCCGAAAGGCATTTCAGATATAGGTGCCGATAGGCATTTCTGATGTGGTTGCCGATTGGCATTTTAAAAATAGGTGCCGATAGGCATTTCAGATATAGAAGCCGATAGGCATTTCAAATATAGGTGCCGATAGGCATTCCAGATATGGTTGCCGATAGGCATTTCAAATATAGGTGCTGATAGGCATTTCAGATGTAGTTTCCGATAGGCATTTCAAAAATAGGTGCCGATAGGCATTTCAGATATAGGTGCCGAAAGGCATTTCAGATATAGCTGCCGATTGGCATTTTAAAAATAGGTGCCGATAGCCATTTCAGATGTATTTTACGATAAGCATTTCAAAAATAGGTGCCGATAGGCATTTCAGATATAGGTGCCGATAGGCATATCAGATATAGTTGCCGATAGGCATTTAAAATATAGGTGCCGACAGGCATTTCAAATATAGGTGTCGATAGGCATTTCAGACATAAATGCCGAAAGGCATTTCAGATATAGGTGCCGATAGGCATTACTGATGTGGTTGCCGATTAGCATTTTAAAAATAGGTGCCAATAGGCATTTCAGATATAGAAGCCGATAGGCATTTCAAATATAGGTGCCGATAGGCATTCCAGATTTGGTTGCCGATAGGCATTTGAAATATAGGTGCTGATAGGCATTCCAGATATGGTTGCCGATAGGCATTTCAAATATAGGTGCTGATAGGCATTTCAGATGTAGTTTCCGATAGGCCTATCAAAAATAGATACCGATAGGTATTTCAGATATAGGTGCCGATAGGCATTTCAGATATAGTTGCCGATTGGCATTTTAAAAATAGGTGCCGATAGGCATTTCAGATATAGAAGCTGATAGGTATTTCAAATATAGGTGTCGATAGGCATTTCAGATATGGTTGCCGATAGGCATTTCAAATATAGGTGCTGATAGGCATTTCAGATGTAATTTCCGATAAGCCTATCAAAAATAGGTGCCGATAGGCATTTCAGATATAGGTGCCGATAGGCATTTCAGATATAGTTGCCGATTGGCATTTTAAAAATAGGTGCCGATAGGCATTTCAGATATAGAAGCCGATAGTCATTTCAAATATAGGTGGCGATAGGCATTCCAGATACGGTTGCCGATAGGCATTTCAAATATAGGTGCCGATAGGCATTTCAGATATAGTTGCCAATTGGCATCTTAAAAATAGGTGCTGATAGGCATTTCAGATATAGAAGCCGATAGGCATTTCAAATATAGGTGCCGATAGGCATTCAAGATATGGTTGCCGATAGGCATTTCAAATATAGGTGCTGATAGGCATTTCAGATGTAGTTTCCGATAGGCATTTCAAAAATAGGTGCCGATAGGCATTTCAAATATAGGTGCCGATAATCATTTCAGATATAGTTGCCGATTGGCATTTTAAAAATAGGTGCCGATAGGCATTTCAGATGTAGTTTCCGATAGGCATTTCAAAAATAGGTGCCGATAGGCATTTCAGATATAGGTGCCGATAGGCATATCAGATATAGTAGCCAATAGGCATTTAAAATATAGTTGCCGATAGGCATTTCAAATATAGGTGTCGATAGGCATTTCAGATATAAATGCCGAAAGGCATTTCAGATATAGGTGCCGATAGGCATTTCTGATGTGGTTGCCGATAGGCATTTCTAATATAGGTGCTGATAGGCATTTCAGATGTAGTTTCCTATAGGCATTTCAAAAATAGGTGCCGATTGGCATTTCAGATATGGTTGCCGATAGGCATTTCAAATATAGGTGCAGATAGGCATTTCAGATGTAGTTTCCGAAAGGCATTTAAAAAATAGGTGCCGATAGGCATTTCAGATATAGGTGCCGGTAGGCATTTCAGATATAGTTGTCGATTGGCATTTTAAAAATAGGTGCCGATAGGCATTTCAGATATAGAAGCCGATAGGCATTTCAAATATAGGTGCCGATAAGCATTCCAGATATGGTTGCCGATAGGCATTTCAAACATAGGTGCTGATAGGCATTTCAGATGTAGTTTCCGATAAGCATTTCAAAAATAAGTGCCGATAGGCATTTCAGATATAGGTGCCGATAGGCATTTCAGATATAGTTGCCGATTGGCATTTTAAAAATAGGTGCCGATAGGCATTTCAGATATAGAAGCCGATAGGCATTTCAAATATAGGTGCCGATAGGCATTCCAGATATGGTTGCCGATAGGCATTTCAAATATAGGTGCTGATAGGCATTTCAGATGTAGTTTCCGATAGGCATTTCAAAAATAAGTGCCGATAGGCATTTCAGATATAGGTGCCGATAGGCATTTCAGATATAGTTGCCGATTGGCATTTTAAAAATAGGTGCCGCTAGGCATTTCAGATATAGAAGCCGATAGGCATTTCAAATATAGGTCCGATAGGCATTCCAGATATGGTTGCCGATAGGCATTCCAATATAGGTGCTGATAGGCATTTCAGATGTAGTTTCCGATAGGCATTTCAAAAATAGGTGCCGATAGGCATTTCAGATATAGGTGCCGATAGGCATTTCAGATATAGTTGCCGATTGGCATTATAAAAGTAGGTGCCGATAGGCATTTCAGATTTAGAAGCCGATAGGCATTTCAAATATAGGTGCCGATAGGCATTCCAGATATGGTTGCCGATAGGCATTTCAAATATAGGTGCTAATAGGCATTTCAGATGTAGTTTGCGATAGGCATTTCAAAAATAGGTGCCGATTGGCATTTCAGTTATAGATGCCGATAAGCATACCAGATATAGTTGCCAATTGGCATTTTAAAAATAGGTGCCGATAAGCATTTCAAATATAGAAGCCGATAGGCATTTCAAATATAGGTGCCGATAGGCATTCCAGATATGGTTGCCGATAGGCATTTCAAATATAGGTGCTGATAGGCATTTCAGATGTAGTTTCCGATAGGCATTTCAAAAATAGGTGCCGTCAGGCATTTCAGATATAGGTGCCGATAGGCATTTCAGATATAGTTGCCGATTTGCATTATATAAATAGGTGCCGATAGGCATTTCAGATTTAGAAGCCGATAGGCATTTCAAATATAGGTGCCGATAGGCATTCCAGATATGGTTGCCGATAGGCATTTCAAATATAGGTGCTGATAGGCATTTCAGAAGAAGTTTCCGATAGGCATTTCAAAAATAGGTGCCGATAGGCATTTCAGATATAGGTGCCGATAGGCATTTCAGATATAGGTGCCGATAGGCATTTCAGATATAGTTGCCGATTGGCATTTTAAAAATAGGTGCCGATAGGCATTTCAGATATAGAAGCCGATAGGTATTTCAAATATAGGTGTCGATAGGCATTTCAGATATAAATGCCGAAAGGCATTTCAGATATAAATGCCGAAAGGCATTTCAGATATAGGTGCCGATAGGCATTTCTGATGTGGTTGCCGATTGGCATTTTAAAAATAGGTGCCGATAGGCATTTCAGATGTATTTTACGATAGGCATTTCAAAAATAGGTGCCGATAGGCATTTCAGATATAGGTGCCGATAGGCATATCAGATATAGTTGCCGATAGGCATTTAAAATATAGGTGCCGATAGGCATTTCAAATATAGGTGTCGATAGGCATTTCAGACATAAATGCCGAAAGGCATTTCAGATATAGGTGCCAATAGGCATTACTGATGTGGTTGCCGATTGGCATTTTAAAAATAGGTGCTAATAGGCATTTCAGATATAGAAGCCGATAGGCATTTCAAATATAGGTGCCGATGGGCATTCCAGATATAGTTGCCGATAGGCATTTAAAATATAGGTGCTGATAGGCATTTCAGATGTAGTTACCGATAGGCATTTCAAAAATAGGTGCCGATAGGCATTTCAGACATAGGTGCCGATAGGCATTTCAGATATAGTTGCCGATTGGCATTTTAAAAATAGGTGCCGATAGGCATTTCAGATATAGAAGCTGATAGGTATTTCAAATATAGGTGTCGATAGGCATTTCAGATATAGTTGCCGATAGGCATTTCAAATATAGGTGCTGATAGGCATTTCAGATGTAGTTTCCGATAGGCATTTCAAAAATAGGTGCCGATAGGCATTTCAGATATAGAAGCCGATAGGCATTTTAAATATAGGTGCCGATAGGCATTCCAGATATGGTTGCCGACAGGCATTTCAAATATAGGTGCTGATAGGCATTTCAGATGTAGTTTCCGATAGGCATTTCAAAAATAGGTGCCGATAGGCATTTCAGATATAGGTGCCGATAGGCATTTCAGATATAGTTGCCGATTGGCATTTTAAAAAAAGGTGCTGATAGGCAATTCAGATATGGGTGCCGATAGGCATTTCAGATATGGGGCCGATAGGCATTTCAGATATAGTTGCCGATTGGCATTTTAAAAATAGGTGCCGATAGGCATTTCAGATATAGAAGCCGATAGGCATTTCAAATATAGGTGCCGATAGGCATTCCAGATATGGTTGCCGATAGGCATTTCAAATATAGGTGTTGATAGGCATTTCAGATGTAGTTTCCGATAGGCATTTAAAAAATAGGTGCCGATAGGCATTTCAGATATAGGTGCCGATAGGCATTTCAGATATAGTTGCCGATTGGCATTTTAAAAATAGGTGCCGATAGGCATTTCAGATATAGAAGCCGATAGGCATTTCAAATATAGGTGCCGATAGGCATTCCAGATATGGTTGCCGATAGGCATTTCAAATATAGGTGCTGATAGGCATTTCAGATGTAGTTTCCGATAGGCATTTCAAAAATAGGTGCCGATAGGCATTTCAGATATAGGTGCCGATAGGCATTTCAGATATAGTTGCCGATTGGCATTTTAAAAAAAGGTGCTGATAGGCAATTCAGATATGGGTGCGGCATTTCAGATATGGGTGCCGATAGGCATTTCAGATATAGTTGCCGATTGGCATTTTAAAAATAGGTGCCGATAGGCATTTTTAAAATACGTGCCGATAGGCATTTCAGATATAGAAGCCGATAGGCATTTCAAATATAGGTGCCGATAGGCATTCCAGATATGGTCGCCGATAGGCATTTCAAATATAGGTGCTGATAGGCATTTCAGAAGTAGTTTCCGATAGGCATTTCAAAAATAAGTGCCGATAGGCATTTCAGATATAGGTGCCGATAGGCATTTCAGATATAGGTGCCGATAGGCTTTTCAGATATAGTTGCCGATTGGCATTTTAAAAATAGGTGCCGATAGGCATTTCAGATATAGAAGCCGATAGGTATTTCAAATATAGGTGTCGATAGGCATTTCAGATATAAATGCCGAAAGGCATTTCAGATATAGGTGCCGATAGGCATTTCTGATGTGGTTGCCGATTGGCATTTTAAAAATAGGTGCCGATAGGCATTTCAGATATAGAAGCCGATAGGCATTTCAAATATAGGTGCCGATAGGCATTCCAGATATGGTTGCCGATAGGCATTTCAAATATAGGTGCTGATAGGCATTTCAGATGTAGTTTCCGATAGGCATTTCAAAAATAGGTGCCGATAGGCATTTCAGATATAGGTGCCGAAAGGCATTTCAGATATAGTTGCCGATTGGCATTTTAAAAATAGGTGCCGATAGGCATTTCAGATGTATTTTACGATAGGCATTTCAAAAATAGGTGCCGATAGGCATTTCAGATATAGGTGCCGATAGGCATATCAGATATAGTTGCCGATAGGCATTTCAAATATAGGTGTCGATAGGCATTTCAGACATAAATGCCGAAAGGCATTTCAGATATAAGTGCTGATACGCATTACAGATGTGGTTGCCGATTGGCATTTTAAAAATAGGTGCCAATAGGCATTTCAGATATAGAAGCCGATAGGCATTTCAAATATAGGTGCCGATAGGCATTCCAGATATAGTTGCCGAAAGGCATTTCAAATATAGGTGCTGATAGGCATTTCAGATGTAGTTTCCGATAGGCATTTCAAAAATTGGTGCCGATAGGCATTTCAGATATAGGTGCCGATAGGCATTTCAGATATAGTTGCCGATTGCCACTTTAAAAATAGGTACCGATAGGCATTTCAGATATAGAAGCCGATAGGTATTTCAAATATAGGTGTCGATAGGCATTTCAGATTTGGTTGCCGATAGGCATTTCAAATATAGGTGCTGATAGGCATTTCAGATGTAGTTTCCGATAGGCCTTTCAAAAATAGGTGGCGATAGGCATTTCAGATATAGGTGCCGATAGGCATTTCAGATATAGTTGCCGATAAGCATTTTAAAAATAGGTGCCGATAGGCATTTCAGATATAGAAGCTGATAGGTATTTCAAATATAGGTATCGATAGGCATTTCAGATATGGTTGCCGATAGGCATTTCAAATATAGGTGCTGATAGGCATTTCAGATGTAGTTTCCGATAGGCCTATCAAAAATAGGTGCCGATAGGCATTTCAGATATAGGTGCCGATAGGCATTTCAGATATAGTTGCCGATTGGCATTTTAAAAATAGGTGCCGATAGGCATTTCAGATATAGAAGCCGATAGGCATTTCAAATATAGGTGCCGATAGGCATTTCAGATATAGTTGCCAATTGGCATCTTAAAAATAGGTGCCGATAGGCATTTCAGATATAGAATCCGTAAGGCATTTCAAATATAGGTGCCGATAGGCATTCCAGATATGGTTGCCGATAGGCATTTCAAATATAGGTGCTGATAGGCATTTCAGATGTAGTTTCCGATAGGCATTTCAAAAATAGGTGCCGATAGGCATATTAGATATAGGTGCCGAAAGGCATTTCAGATATAGTTGCCGATTGGCATTTTAAAAATTGGTGCCGATAGGCATTTCAGATGTATTTTACGATAGGCATTTCAAAAATAGGTGCCGATAGGCATTTCAGATATAGGTGCCGATAGGTATTTCAAATATAGGTGTCGATAGGCATTTCAGATTTGGTTGCCGATAGGCATTTCAAATATAGGTGCTGATAGGCATTTCAGATGTAGTTTCCGATAGGCCTTTCAAAAATAGGTGCCGATAGGCATTTCAGATATAGGTGCCGATAGGCATTTCAGATATAGTTGCCGATAAGCATTTTAAAAATAGGTGCCGATAGGCATTTCAGATATAGAAGCTGATAGGTATTTCAAATATAGGTATCGATAGGCATTTCAGATATGGTTGCCGATAGGCATTTCAAATATAGGTGCTGATAGGCATTTCAGATGTAGTTTCCGATAGGCCTATCAAAAATAGGTGCCGATAGGCATTTCAGATATTGGTGCCGATAGGCATTTCAGATATAGTTGCCGATTGGCATTTTAAAAATAGGTGCCGATAGGCATTTCAGATTTAGAAGCCGATAGGCATTTCAAATATAGGTGCCGATAGGCATTTCAGATATAGTTGCCAATTGGCATCTTAAAAATAGGTGCCGATAGGCATTTCAGATATAGAAGCCGATAGGCATTTCAAATATAGGTGCCGATAGGCATTCCAGATATGGTTGCCGATAGGCATTTCAAATATAGGTGCTGATAGGCATTTCAGATGTAGTTTCCGATAGGCATTTCAAAAATAGGTGCCGATAGGCATTTCAGATATAGGTGCCGAAAGGCATTTCAGATATAGTTGCCGATTGGCATTTTAAAAATAGGTGCCGATAGGCATTTCAGATGTATTTTACGATAGGCATTTCAAAAATAGGTGCCGATAGGCATTTCAGATATAGGTGCCGATAGGCATATCAGATATAGTTGCCGATAGGCATTTCAAATATAGGTGTCGATAGGCATTTCAGACATAAATGCCGAAAGGCATTTCAGATATAAGTGCTGATACGCATTACAGATGTGGTTGCCGATTGGCATTTTAAAAATAGGTGCCAATAGGCATTTCAGATATAGAAGCCGATAGGCATTTCAAATATAGGTGCCGATAGGCATTCCAGATATAGTTGCCGAAAGGCATTTCAAATATAGGTGCTGATAGGCATTTCAGATGTAGTTTCCGATAGGCATTTCAAAAATTGGTGCCGATAGGCATTTCAGATATAGGTGCCGATAGGCATTTCAGATATAGTTGCCGATTGCCACTTTAAAAATAGGTACCGATAGGCATTTCAGATATAGAAGCCGATAGGTATTTCAAATATAGGTGTCGATAGGCATTTCAGATTTGGTTGCCGATAGGCATTTCAAATATAGGTGCTGATAGGCATTTCAGATGTAGTTTCCGATAGGCCTTTCAAAAATAGGTGGCGATAGGCATTTCAGATATAGGTGCCGATAGGCATTTCAGATATAGTTGCCGATAAGCATTTTAAAAATAGGTGCCGATAGGCATTTCAGATATAGAAGCTGATAGGTATTTCAAATATAGGTATCGATAGGCATTTCAGATATGGTTGCCGATAGGCATTTCAAATATAGGTGCTGATAGGCATTTCAGATGTAGTTTCCGATAGGCCTATCAAAAATAGGTGCCGATAGGCATTTCAGATATAGGTGCCGATAGGCATTTCAGATATAGTTGCCGATTGGCATTTTAAAAATAGGTGCCGATAGGCATTTCAGATATAGAAGCCGATAGGCATTTCAAATATAGGTGCCGATAGGCATTTCAGATATAGTTGCCAATTGGCATCTTAAAAATAGGTGCCGATAGGCATTTCAGATATAGAATCCGTAAGGCATTTCAAATATAGGTGCCGATAGGCATTCCAGATATGGTTGCCGATAGGCATTTCAAATATAGGTGCTGATAGGCATTTCAGATGTAGTTTCCGATAGGCATTTCAAAAATAGGTGCCGATAGGCATATTAGATATAGGTGCCGAAAGGCATTTCAGATATAGTTGCCGATTGGCATTTTAAAAATTGGTGCCGATAGGCATTTCAGATGTATTTTACGATAGGCATTTCAAAAATAGGTGCCGATAGGCATTTCAGATATAGGTGCCGATAGGTATTTCAAATATAGGTGTCGATAGGCATTTCAGATTTGGTTGCCGATAGGCATTTCAAATATAGGTGCTGATAGGCATTTCAGATGTAGTTTCCGATAGGCCTTTCAAAAATAGGTGCCGATAGGCATTTCAGATATAGGTGCCGATAGGCATTTCAGATATAGTTGCCGATAAGCATTTTAAAAATAGGTGCCGATAGGCATTTCAGATATAGAAGCTGATAGGTATTTCAAATATAGGTATCGATAGGCATTTCAGATATGGTTGCCGATAGGCATTTCAAATATAGGTGCTGATAGGCATTTCAGATGTAGTTTCCGATAGGCCTATCAAAAATAGGTGCCGATAGGCATTTCAGATATTGGTGCCGATAGGCATTTCAGATATAGTTGCCGATTGGCATTTTAAAAATAGGTGCCGATAGGCATTTCAGATATAGAAGCCGATAGGCATTTCAAATATAGGTGCCGATAGGCATTTCAGATATAGTTGCCAATTGGCATCTTAAAAATAGGTGCCGATAGGCATTTCAGATATAGAAGCCGATAGGCATTTCAAATATAGGTGCCGATAGGCATTCCAGATATGGTTGCCGATAGGCATTTCAAATATAGGTGCTGATAGGCATTTCAGATGTAGTTTCCGATAGGCATTTCAAAAATAGGTGCCGATAGGCATATTAGATATAGGTGCCGAAAGGCATTTCAGATATAGTTGCCGATTGGCATTTTAAAAATAGGTGCCGATAGGCATTTCAGATGTATTTTACGATAGGCATTTCAAAAATAGGTGCCGATAGGCATTTCAGATATAGGTGCCGATAGGCATATCAGATATAGTTGCCGATAGGCATTTAAAATATAGGTGCCGATAGGCATTTCAAATATAGGTGTCGATAGGCATTTCAGACATAAATGCCGAAAGGCATTTCAGATATAGGTGCCGATACGCATTACTGATGTGGTTGCCGATTGGCATTCTAAAAATAGGTGCCAATAGGCATTTCAGATATAGAAGCCGATAGGCATTTCAAATATAGGTGCCGATAGGCATTCCAGATATAGTTGCCGATAGGCATTTCAAATATAGGTGCTGATAGGCATTTCAGATGTAGTTTCCGATAGGCATTTCAAAAATTGGTGCCGATAGGCATTTCAGATATAGGTGCCGATAGGCATTTCAGATATAGTTGCCGATTGCCACTTTAAAAATAGGTGCCGATAGGCATTTCAGATATAGAAGCCGATAGGTATTTCAAATATAGGGTGTCGATAGGCATTTCAGATTTTGTTGCCGATAGGCATTTCAAATATAGGTTCTGATAGGCATTTCAGATGTAGTTTCCGATAGGCCTTTCAAAAATAGGTGCCGATAGGCATTTCAGATATAGGTGCCGATAGGCATTTCAGATATAGTTGCCGATAAGCATTTTAAAAATAGGTGCCGATAGGCATTTCAGATATAGAAGCTGATAGGTATTTCAAATATAGGTATCGATAGGCATTTCAGATATGGTTGCCGATAGGCATTTCAAATATAGGAGCTGATAGGCATTTCAGATGTAGTTTCCGATAGGCCTATCAAAAATAGGTGCCGATAGGCATTTCAGATATAGGTGCCGATAGGCATTTCAGATATAGTTGCCGATTGGCATTTTAAAAATAGGTGCCGATAGGCATTTTAGATATAGAAGCCGATAGGCATTTCAAATATAGGTGCCGATAGGCATTCCAGATACGGTTGCCGATAGGCATTTCAAATATAGGTGCCGATAGGCATTTCAGATATAGTTGCCAATTGGCATCTTAAAAATAGGTGCCGATAGGCATTTCTGATATAGAAGCCGATAGGCATTTCAAATATAGGTGCCGATAGGCATTCCAGATATGGTTGCCGATAGGCATTTCAAATATAGGTGCTAATAGGCATTTCAGATGTAGTTTCCGATAGGCATTTCAAAAATAGGTGCCGATAGGCATTTCAGATATAGGTGCCGAAAGGCATTTCAGATATAGTTGCCGATTGGCATTTTAAAAATAGGTGCCGATAGGCATTTCAGATGTATTTTACGATAGGCATTTCAAAAATAGGTGCCGATAGGCATTTCAGATATAGGTGCCGATAGGCATATCAGATATAGTTGCCGATAGGCATTTAAAATATAGGTGCCGATAGGCATTTCAAATATAGGTGTCGATAGGCATTTCAGACATAAATGCCGAAAGGCATTTCAGATATAGGTGCCGATACGCATTACTGATGTGGTTGCCGATTGGCATTTTAAAAATAGGTGCCAATAGACATTTCAGATATAGAAGCCGATAGGCATTTCAAATATAGGTGCCGATAGGCATTCCAGATATAGTTGCCGATAGGCATTTCAAATATAGGTGCTGATAGGCATTTCAGATGTAGTTTCTGATAGGCATTTCAAAAATTGGTGCCGATAGGCATTTCAGATATAGGTGCCGATAGGCATTTCAGATATAGTTGCCGATTGCCACTTTAAAAATAGGTGCCGATAGGCATTTCAGATATAGAAGCCGATAGGTATTTCAAATATAGGTGTCGATAGGCATTTCAGATTTGGTTGCCGATAGGCATTTCAAATATAGGTGCTGATAGGCATTTCAGATGTAGTTTCCGATAGGCCTTTCAAAAATAGGTGCCGATAGGCATTTCAGATATAGGTTCCGATAGGCATTTCAGATATATTTGCCGATAGGCATTTTAAAAATAGGTGCCGATAGGCATTTCAGATATAGAAGCTGATAGGTATTTCAAGTATAGGTATCGATAGGCATTTAAGATATGGTTGCCGATAGGCATTTCAAATATAGGTGCTGATAGGCATTTCAGATGTAGTTTCCGAGAGGCCTATCAAAAATAGGTGCCGATAGGCATTTCAGATATAGGTGCCGATAGGCATTTCAGATATAGTTGCCGATTGCCACTTTAAAAATAGGTGCCGATAGGCATTTCAGATATAGAAGCCGATAGGTATTTCAAATATAGGGTGTCGATAGGCATTTCAGATTTTGTTGCCGATAGGCATTTCAAATATAGGTTCTGATAGGCATTTCAGATGTAGTTTCCGATAGGCCTTTCAAAAATAGGTGCCGATAGGCATTTCAGATATAGGTGCCGATAGGCATTTCAGATATAGTTGCCGATAAGCATTTTAAAAATAGGTGCCGATAGGCATTTCAGATATAGAAGCTGATAGGTATTTCAAATATAGGTATCGATAGGCATTTCAGATATGGTTGCCGATAGGCATTTCAAATATAGGAGCTGATAGGCATTTCAGATGTAGTTTCCGATAGGCCTATCAAAAATAGGTGCCGATAGGCATTTCAGATATAGGTGCCGATAGGCATTTCAGATATAGTTGCCGATTGGCATTTTAAAAATAGGTGCCGATAGGCATTTTAGATATAGAAGCCGATAGGCATTTCAAATATAGGTGCCGATAGGCATTCCAGATACGGTTGCCGATAGGCATTTCAAATATAGGTGCCGATAGGCATTTCAGATATAGTTGCCAATTGGCATCTTAAAAATAGGTGCCGATAGGCATTTCTGATATAGAAGCCGATAGGCATTTCAAATATAGGTGCCGATAGGCATTCCAGATATGGTTGCCGATAGGCATTTCAAATATAGGTGCTAATAGGCATTTCAGATGTAGTTTCCGATAGGCATTTCAAAAATAGGTGCCGATAGGCATTTCAGATATAGGTGCCGAAAGGCATTTCAGATATAGTTGCCGATTGGCATTTTAAAAATAGGTGCCGATAGGCATTTCAGATGTATTTTACGATAGGCATTTCAAAAATAGGTGCCGATAGGCATTTCAGATATAGGTGCCGATAGGCATATCAGATATAGTTGCCGATAGGCATTTAAAATATAGGTGCCGATAGGCATTTCAAATATAGGTGTCGATAGGCATTTCAGACATAAATGCCGAAAGGCATTTCAGATATAGGTGCCGATACGCATTACTGATGTGGTTGCCGATTGGCATTTTAAAAATAGGTGCCAATAGACATTTCAGATATAGAAGCCGATAGGCATTTCAAATATAGGTGCCGATAGGCATTCCAGATATAGTTGCCGATAGGCATTTCAAATATAGGTGCTGATAGGCATTTCAGATGTAGTTTCTGATAGGCATTTCAAAAATTGGTGCCGATAGGCATTTCAGATATAGGTGCCGATAGGCATTTCAGATATAGTTGCCGATTGCCACTTTAAAAATAGGTGCCGATAGGCATTTCAGATATAGAAGCCGATAGGTATTTCAAATATAGGTGTCGATAGGCATTTCAGATTTGGTTGCCGATAGGCATTTCAAATATAGGTGCTGATAGGCATTTCAGATGTAGTTTCCGATAGGCCTTTCAAAAATAGGTGCCGATAGGCATTTCAGATATAGGTTCCGATAGGCATTTCAGATATATTTGCCGATAGGCATTTTAAAAATAGGTGCCGATAGGCATTTCAGATATAGAAGCTGATAGGTATTTCAAGTATAGGTATCGATAGGCATTTAAGATATGGTTGCCGATAGGCATTTCAAATATAGGTGCTGATAGGCATTTCAGATGTAGTTTCCGAGAGGCCTATCAAAAATAGGTGCCGATAGGCATTTCAGATATAGGTGCCGATAGGCATTTCAGATATAGTTGCCGATTGCCACTTTAAAAATAGGTGCCGATAGGCATTTCAGATATAGAAGCCGATAGGTATTTCAAATATAGGTGTCGATAGGCATTTCAGATTTGGTTGCCGATAGGCATTTCAAATATAGGTGCTGATAGGCATTCCAGATATGGTTGCCGATAGGCATTTCAAATATAGGTGCTGATAGGCATTTCAGATGTAGTTTCCGATAGGCCTATCAAAAATAGGTGCCGATAGGCATTTCAGATATAGGTGCCGATAGGCATTTCAGATATAGTTGCCGATTGGCATTTTAAAAATAAGTGCTGATAGGCATTTCAGATATAGAAACCGATAGGCATTTCAAATATAGGTGCCGATAGGCATTCCAGATACGGTTGCTGATAGGCATTTCAAATATAGGTGCCGATAGGCATTTCAGATATAGTTGCCAATTGGCATCTTAAAAATAGGTGCCGATAGGCATTTCAGATATAGAAGCCGATAGGCATTTCAAATATAGGTGCCGATAGGCATTCCAGATATGGTTGCCGATAGGCATTTCAAATATAGGTGCTGATAGGCATTTCAGATGTAGTTTCCGATAGGCATTTCAAAAATAGGTGCCGATAGGCATTTCAGATATAGGTGCCGATAGGCATTTCAGATATAGTTGCCGATTGGCATTTTAAAAATAGGTGCCGATAGGCATTTCAGATGTAGTTTCCGATAGGCATTTCAAAAATAGGTGCCGATAGGCATTTCAGATATAGGTGCCGATAGGCATATCGGATATAGTTGCCAATAGGCATTTAAAATATAGGTGCCGATAGGCATTTCAAATATAGGTGTCGATAGGCATTTCAGATATAAATGCTAAAAGGCATTTCAGATATAGGTGCCGATAGGCATTTCTGATGTGGTTGCCGATAGGCATTTCTAATATAGGTGCTGATAGGCATTTCAGATGTAGTTTCCGATAGGCATTTCAAAAATAGGTGCCGATGGGCATTTCAGATATAGGTGCCGATAGGCACTTCAGATATAGTTGCCGATTGGCATTTTAAAAATAGGTGCCGATAGGCATTTCAGATATAGAAGCCGATAGGTATTTCAAATATAGGTGCAGATAGGCATTTCAGATGTAGTTTCCGAAAGGCATTAAAAAATTGGTGCCGATAGGCATTTCAGATATAGGTGCCGATAGGCATTTCAGATATAGTTGTCGATTGGCATTTTAAAAATAGGTGCCGATAGTCATTTCAGATATAGAAGCCGATAGGCATTTCAAATATAGGTGCCGATAAGCATTCCAGATATGGTTGCCGATAGGCATTTCAAACATAGGTGCTGATAGGCATTTCAGATGTAGTTTCCAATAAGCATTTCAAAAATAAGTGCCGATAGGCAATTCAGATATAGGTGCCGATAGGCATTTCAGATATAGTTGCCGATTGGCATTTTAAAAATAGGTGCCGATAGGCATTTCAGATATAGAAGATGATAGGCATTTCAAATATAGGTGCCGATAGGCATTCCAGATATGGTTGCTGATAGGCATTTCAAATATAGGTGCTGATAGGCATTTCAGATGTAGTTTCCGATAGGCATTTCAAAAATAAGTGCCGATAGGCATTTCAGATATAGGTGCCGATAGGCATTTCAGATATAGTTGCCGATTGGCATTTAAAAAATAGGTGCCGATAGGCATTTCAGATATAGAAGCCGATAGGCATTTCAAATATAGGTGCCGATAGGCATTCCAGATATGGTTGCCGATAGGCATTTCAAATATATGTGCTGATAGGCATTTCAGATGTAGTTTCCGATAGGCATTTCAAAAATAGGTGCCGATAGGCATTTCAGATATAGGTGCCGATAGGCATTTCAGATATAGTTGCCGATTGGCATTATAATAATAGGTGCCGATAGGCATTTCAGATTTAGAAGCCGATAGGCATTTCAAATATAGATGCCGATAGGCATTCCAGATATGGTTGCCGATAGGCATTTCAAATATAGGTGCTAATAGGCATTTCAGATGTAGTTTGCGATAGGCATTTCAAAAATAGGTGCCGAATGGCATTTCAGTTATAGATGCCGATAAGCATATCAGATATAGTTGCCAATTAGCATTTAAAAATAGGTGCCGATAGGCATTTCAAATATAGAAGCCGATAGGCATTTCAAATATAGGTGTTGATAGGAATTCCAGATATGGTTGCCGATAGGCATTTCAAATATAGGTGCTGATAGGCATTTCAGATGTAGTTTCCGATAGGCATTTCAAAAATAGGTGCCGATAGGCATTTCAGATATAGGTGCCGATAGGCACTTCAGATATAGTTGCCGATTGGCATTTTAAAAATAGGTGCCGATAGGCATTTCAGATATAGAAGCCGATAGGCAGTTCAAATATAGGTGCCGATAGGCATTCCAG
The DNA here is from genome assembly GCA_034508555.1 of Venustoraphidia nigricollis. NCBI lineage: Eukaryota > Metazoa > Arthropoda > Insecta > Raphidioptera > Raphidiidae > Venustoraphidia > Venustoraphidia nigricollis. The sequence continues at coordinate 241,294 of JAVRKA010000186.1, read as the reverse complement.
ATATGGTTACCGATAGGCATTTCAAATATAGGTGCTGATAGGCATTTCAGAAGTAGTTTCCGATAGGCATTTCAAAAATAGGTGCCGTTAGGCATTTCAGATATAGGTGCCGATAGGCATTTCAGATATAGGTGCCGATAGGCATTTTATATATAGTTGCCGATTGGCATTTTAAAAATAGGTGCCGATAGGCATTTTTAAAATACGTGCCGATAGGCATTTCAGATATAGAAGCCGATAGGCATTTCAAATATAGGTGTTGATAGGAATTCCAGATATGGTTGCCGATAGGCATTTCAAATATAGGTGCTGATAGGCATTTCAGATGTAGTTTCCGATAGGCATTTCAAAAATAGGTGCCGATAGGCATATCAGATATAGTTGCCGATAGGCATTTCAGATATAGTTGCCGATTGGCATTTTAAAAATAGGTGCCGATAGGCATTTTTAAATTACGTGCCGATAGGCATTTCAGATATAGAAGTTGATAGGCATTTTAAATATAGGTGCCGATAGGCATTCCAGATATGGTTACCGATAGGCATTTCAAATATAGGTGCTGATAGGCATTTCAGAAGTAGTTTCCGATAGGCATTTCAAAAATAGGTGCCGTTAGGCATTTCAGATATAGGTGCCGATAGGCATTTCAGATATAGGTGCCGATAGGCATTTTATATATAGTTGCCGATTGGCATTTTAAAAATAGGTGCCGATAGGCATTTCAAATATAGGTGTCGATAGGCATTTCAGATATAAATGCCGAAAGGCATTTCAGATATAGGTGCCGATAGGCATTTCTGAAGTGGTTGCCGATTGGCATTTTAAAAATAGGTGCCGATAGGCATTTCAGATATAGAAGCCGATAGGCATTTAAAATATAGGTGCTAATAGGCATTTCAGATGTAGTTTGCGATAGGCATTTCAAAAATAGGTGCCGATTGGCATTTCAGTTATAGATGCCGATAAGCATATCAGATATAGTTGCCAATTAGCATTTAAAAATAGGTGCCGATAGGCATTTCAAATATAGAAGCCGATAGGCATTTCAAATATAGGTGTTGATAGGAATTCCAGATATGGTTGCCGATAGGCATTTCAAATATAGGTGCTGATAGGCATTTCAGATGTAGTTTCCGATAGGCATTTCAAAAATAGGTGCCGATAGGCATTTCAGATATAGGTGCCGATAGGCACTTCAGATATAGTTGCCGATTGGCATTTTAAAAATAGGTGCCGATAGGCATTTCAGATATAGAAGCCGATAGGCAGTTCAAATATAGGTGCCGATAGGCATTCCAGATATGGTTACCGATAGGCATTTCAAATATAGGTGCTGATAGGCATTTCAGAAGTAGTTTCCGATAGGCATTTCAAAAATAGGTGCCGTTAGGCATTTCAGATATAGGTGCCGATAGGCATTTCAGATATAGGTGCCGATAGGCATTTTATATATAGTTGCCGATTGGCATTTTAAAAATAGGTGCCGATAGGCATTTTTAAAATACGTGCCGATAGGCATTTCAGATATAGAAGCCGATAGGCATTTCAAATATAGGTGTTGATAGGAATTCCAGATATGGTTGCCGATAGGCATTTCAAATATAGGTGCTGATAGGCATTTCAAAAGTAGTTTCCGATAGGCATTTCAAAAATAGGTGCCGATAGGCATATCAGATATAGTTGCCGATAGGCATTTCAGATATAGTTGCCGATTGGCATTTTAAAAATAGGTGCCGATAGGCATTTTTAAAATACGTGCCGATAGGCATTTCAGATATAGAAGTTGATAGGCATTTTAAATATAGGTGCCGATAGGCATTCCAGATATGGTTACCGATAGGCATTTCAAATATAGGTGCTGATAGGCATTTCAGAAGTAGTTTCCGATAGGCATTTCAAAAATAGGTGCCGTTAGGCATTTCAGATATAGGTGCCGATAGGCATTTCAGATATAGGTGCCGATAGGCATTTTATATATAGTTGCCGATTGGCATTTTAAAAATAGGTGCCGATAGGCATTTCAGATATAGAAGCCGATAGGTATTTCAAATATAGGTGTCGATAGGCATTTCAGATATAAATGCCGAAAGGCATTTCAGATATAGGTGCCGATAGGCATTTCTGAAGTGGTTGCCGATTGGCATTTTAAAAATAGGTGCCGATAGGCATTTCAGATATAGAAGCCGATAGGCATTTAAAATATAGGTGCTGATAGGCATTTAAGATGTAGTTTCCGATAGGCATTTCAAAAATAGGTGCCGATAGGCATTTCAGATATAGGTGCCGAAAGGCATTTCAGATATAGTTGCCGATTGGCATTTTAAAAACAGGTGCCGATAGGCATTTCAGATATAGGTGCCGATAGGCATATCAGATATAGTTGCCGATAGGCATTTAAAATATAGGTGCCGATAGGCATTTCAAATATAGGTGTCGATAGGCATTTCAGACATAAATGCCGAAAGGAATTTCAGATATAGGTGCCGATAGGCATTACTGATGTGGTTGCCGATTGGCATTTGAAAAATAGGTGCCAATAGGCATTTCAGATATAGAAGCCGATAGGCATTTCAAATATAGGTGCCGATAGGCATTCCAGATATAGTTGCCGATAGGCATTTCAAATATAGGTGCTGATAGGCATTTCAGATGTAGTTTCCGATAGGCATTTCAAAAATTGGTGCCGATAGGCATTTCAGATATAGGTGCCGATAGGCATTTCAGATATAGTTGCCGATTGCCACTTTAAAAATAGGTGCCGATAGGCATTTCAGATATAGAAGCCGATAGGTATTTCAAATATAGGTGTCGATAGGCATTTCAGATTTAGTTGCCGATAGGCATTTCAAATATAGGTGCTGATAGGCATTCCAGATATGGTTGCCGATAGGCATTTCAAATATAGGTGCTGATAGGCATTTCAGATGTAGTTTCCGATAGGCCTATCAAAAATAGGTGCTGATAGGCATTTCAGATATAGGTGCCGATAGGCATTTCAGATATAGTTGCCAATTGGAATTTTAAAAATAGGTGCCGATAGGCATTTCAGATATAGAAGCTGATAGGTATTTTAAATATAGGTGTCGATGGGCATTTCAGATATGGTTGCCGATAGGCATTTCAAATATAGGTGCTGATAGGCATTTCAGATGTAGTTTCCGATAGGCCTATCAAAAATAGGTGCCGATAAGCATTTCAGATATAGGTGCCGATAGGCATTTCAGATATAGGTGCCGATAGGCATTTCAGATATAGTTGCCGATTGGCATTTTAAAAATAGGTGCCGATAGGCATTTCAGATATAGAAGCCGATAGGTATTTCAAATATAGGTGTCGATAGGCATTTCAGATATAAATGCCGAAAGGCATTTCAGATATAGGTGCCGATAGGCATTTCTGAAGTGGTTGCCGATTGGCATTTTAAAAATAGGTGCCGATAGGCATTTCAGATATAGAAGCCGATAGGCATTTAAAATATAGGTGCCGATAGGCATTCCAGATATGGTTGCCGATAGGCATTTAAAATATAGGTGCTGATAGGCATTTCAGATGTAGTTTCCGATAGGCATTTCAAAAATAGGTGCCGATAGGCATTTCAGATATAGGTGCCGAAAGGCATTTCAGATATAGTTGCCGATTGGCATTTTAAAAATAGGTGCCGATAGGCATTTCAGATGTATTTTACGATAGGCATTTCAAAAATAGGTGGCGATAGGCATTTCAGATATAGGTGCCGATAGGCATATCAGATATAGTTGCCGATAGGCATTTAAAATATAGGTGCCGATAGGCATTTCAAATATAGGTGTCGATAGGCATTTCAGACATAAATGCCGAAAGGAATTTCAGATATAGGTGCCGATAGGCATTACTGATGTGGTTGCCGATTGGCATTTGAAAAATAGGTGCCAATAGGCATTTCAGATATAGAAGCCGATAGGCATTTCAAATATAGGTGCCGATAGGCATTCCAGATATAGTTGCTGATAGGCATTTCAAATATAGGTGCTGATAGGCATTTCAGATGTAGTTTCCGATAGGCATTTCAAAAATTGGTGCCGATAGGCATTTCAGATATAGGTGCCGATAGGCATTTCAGATATAGTTGCCGATTGCCACTTTAAAAATAGGTGCCGATAGGCATTTCAGATATAGAAGCCGATAGGTATTTCAAATATAGGTGTCGATAGGCATTTCAGATTTAGTTGCCGATAGGCATTTCAAATATAGGTGCTGATAGGCATTCCAGATATGGTTGCCGATAGGCATTTCAAATATAGGTGCTGATAGGCATTTCAGATGTAGTTTCCGATAGGCCTATCAAAAATAGGTGCTGATAGGCATTTCAGATATAGGTGCCGATAGGCATTTCAGATATAGTTGCCAATTGGAATTTTAAAAATAGGTGCCGATAGGCATTTCAGATATAGAAGCTGATAGGTATTTTAAATATAGGTGTCGATGGGCATTTCAGATATGGTTGCCGATAGGCATTTCAAATATAGGTGCTGATAGGCATTTCAGATGTAGTTTCCGATAGGCCTATCAAAAATAGGTGCCGATAGGCATTTCAGATATAGGTGCCGATAGGCATTTCAGATATAGTTGCCGATTGGCATTTTTAAAATAGGTGCCGATAGGCATTTCAGATATAAAAGCCGTTAGGCATTTCAAATATAGGTGCCGATAGGCATTCCAGATACGGTTGCCGATAGGCATTTCAAATATAGGTGCCGATAGGCATTTCAGATATAGTTGCCAATTGGCATCTTAAAAATAGGTGCCGATAGGCATTTCAGATATAGAAGCCGATAGGAATTTCAAATATAGGTGCCGATAGGCATTCCAGATATGGTTGCCGATAGGCATTTCAAATATAGGTGTTGATATGCATTTCAGATGTAGTTTCCGATAGGCATTTCAAAAATAGGTGCCGATAGGCATTTCAGATATAGGTGCCGATAGGCATTTCAGATATAGTTGCCGATTGGCATTTTAAAAATAGGTGCCGATAGGCATTTCAGATGTAGTTTCCGATAGGCATTTCAAAAATAGGTGCCGATAGGCATTTCAGATATAGGTGCCGATAGGCATATCAGATATAGTTGCCAATAGGCATTTAAAATATAGGTGCCGATAGGCATTTCAAATATAGGTGTCGATAGGCATTTCAGATATAAATGCCGAAAGGCATTTCAGATATAGGTGCCGATAGGCATTTCTAATGTGGTTGCCGATAGGCATTTCTAATATAGGTGCTGATAGGCATTTCAGATGTAGTTTCCGATAGGCATTTCAAAAATAGGTGCCGATGGGCATTTCAGATATAGGTGCCGATAGGCACTTCAGATATAGTTGCCGATTGGCATTTTAAAAATAGGTGCCGATAGGCATTTCAGATATAGGTGCAGATAGGCATTTCAGATGTAGTTTCCGAAAGGCATTTAAAAAATAGGTGCCGATAGGCATTTCAGATATAGGTGCCGATAGGCATTTCAGATATAGTTGTCGATTGGCATTTTAAAAATAGGTGCCGATAGGCATTTCAGATATAGAAGCCGATAGGCATTTCAAATATAGGTGCCGATAAGCATTCCAGATATGGTTGCCGATAGGCATTTCAAACATAGGTGCTGATAGGCATTTCAGATGTAGTTTCCGATAAGCATTTCAAAAATAAGTGCCGATAGGCATTTCAGATATAGGTGCCGATAGGCATTTCAGATATAGTTGCCGATTGGCATTTTAAAAATAGGTGCCGATAGGCATTTCAGATATAGAAGCCGATAGACATTTCAAATATAGATGCCGATAGGCATTCCAGATATGGTTGCCGATAGGCATTTCAAATATAGGTGCTGATAGGCATTTCAGATGTAGTTTCCGATAGGCATTACAAAAATAAGTGCCGATAGACATTTCAGATATAGGTGCCGATAGGCATTTCAGATATAGTTGCCGATTGGCATTTTAAAAATAGGTGCTGATAGGCATTTCAGATATAGAAGCCGATAGGCATTTCAAATATAGGTGCTGATAGGCATTTCAGATGTTGTTTCCGATAGGCATTTCAAAAATAGGTGCCGATAGGCATTTCAGATATAGGTGCCGATAGGCATTTCAGATATAGTTGCCGATTGGCATTATAAAAATAGGTGCCGATAGGCATTTCAGATTTAGAAGCCGATAGGCATTTCAAATATAGGTGCCGATAGGCATTCCAGATATGGTTGCCGATAGGCATTTCAAATATAGGTGCTAATAGGCATTTCAGATGTAGTTTGCGATAGGCATTTCAAAAATAGGTGCCGATTGGCATTTCAGTTATAGATGCCGATAAGCATATCAGATATAGTTGCCAATTGGCATTTTAAAAATAGGTGCCGATAGGCATTTCAAATATAGAAGCCGATAGGCATTTCAAATATATGTGCCGATAGGCATTCCAGATATGGTTGCCGATAGGCATTTCAAATATAGGTGCTGATAGGCATTTCAGATGTAGTTTCCGATAGGCATTTCAAAAATAGGTGCCGATAGGCATTTCAGATATAGGTGCCGATAGGCACTTCAGATATAGTTGCCGATTGGCATTTTGAAAATAGGTGCCGATAGGCATTTCAGATATAGAAGCCGATAGGCAGTTCAAATATAGGTGCCGATAGGCATTCCAGATATGGTTGCCAATAGGCATTTCAAATATAGGTGCTGATAGGCATTCCAGATGTAGTTTCCGATAGGCATTTCAAAAATAGGTGCCGATAGGCATATCAGATATAGGTGCCGATAGGCATTTCAGATATAGTTGCCGATTGGCATTTTAAAAATAGGTGCCGATAGGCATTTCAGATATAAAAGCCGATAGGCATTTTAAATATAGGTGCCGATAGGCATTCCAGATATGGTTGCCGATAGGCATTTCAAATATAGGTGCTGATAGGCATTTCAGATGTAGTTTCCGATAGGCATTTCAAAAATAGGTGCCGATAGGCATTTCAGATATAGGTGCCGATAGGCATTTCAGATATAGTTGCCGATTGGCATTTTAAAAAAAGTTGCTGATAGGCATTTCAGATATGGGTGCCGATAGGCATTTCAGATATGGATGCCGATAGGCATTTCAGATATAGTTGCCGATTGGCATTTTAAAAATAGGTGCCGATAGGCATTTTTAAAATACGTGCCGATAGGCATTTCAGATATAGAAGCCGATAGGCATTTCAAATATAGGTGCCGATAGGCATTCCAGATATGGTTGCCGATAGGCATTTCAAATATAGGTGCTGATAGGCATTTCAGAAGTAGTTTCCGATAGGCATTTTAAAAATAGGTGCCGATAGGCATTTCAGATATAGGTGCCGATAGGCATTTCAGATATAGTTGCCGATTGGCATTTTAAAAATAGGTGCCGATAGGCATTTCAGATATAGAAGCCGATAGGTATTTCAAATATAGGTGTCGATAGGCATTTCAGATATAAATGCCGAAAGCCATTTCAGATATAGGTGCCGATAGGCATTTCTGATGTGGTTGCCGATTGGCATTTTAAAAATAGGTGCCGATAGGCATTTCAGATATAGAAGCCGATAGGCATTTCAAATATAGGTGCCGATAGGCATTCCAGATATGGTTGCCGATAGGCATTTCAAATATAGGTGCTGATAGGCATTTTAGATGTAGTTTCCGATAGGCATTTCAAAAATAGGTGCCAATAGGCATATCAGATATAGGTGCCGAAAGGCATTTCAGATATAGTTGCCGATTGGCATTTTAAAAATAGGTGCCGATAGGCATTTCAGATGTATTTTACGATAGGCATTTCAAAAATAGGTGCCGATAGGCATTTCAGATATATGTGCCGATAGGCATATCAGATATAGTTGCCGATAGGCATTTAAATTATAGGTGCCGATAGGCATTTCAAATATAGGTGTCGATAGGCATTTCAGACATAAATGCCGAAAGGCATTTCAGATATAGGTGCTGATAGGCATTACTGATGTGGTTGCCGATTGGCATTTTAAAAATAGGTGCCAATGGGCATTTCAGATATAGAAGCCGGTAGGCATTTCAAATATGGGTGCCGATAGGCATTCCAGATATAGTTGCCGATAGGCATTTCAAATATAGGTGCTGATAGGCATTTCAGATGTAGTTTCCGATAGGCATTTCAAAAATAGGTGCCGATAGGCATTTCAGATATAGGTGCCGATAGGCATTTCAGATATAGTTGCCGATTGGCATTTTAAAAATAGGTGCCGATAGGCATTTCAGATGTAGTTTCCGATAGGCATTTCAAAAATAGGTGCCGATAGGCATTTCAGATATAGGTGCCGATAGGCATATCAGATATAGTTGCCAATAGGCATTTAAAATATAGGTGCCGATAGGCATTTCAAATATAGGTGTCGATAGGCATTTCAGATATAAATGCCGAAAGGCATTTCAGATATAGGTGCCGATAGGCATTTCAGATATAGTTGTCGATTGGCATTTTAAAAATAGGTGCCGATAGGCATTTCAGATATAGAAGCCGATAGGCATTTCAAATATAGGTGCCGATAAGCATTCCAGATATGGTTGCCGATAGGCATTTCAAACATAGGTGCTGATAGGCATTTCAGATGTAGTTTCCGATAAGCATTTCAAAAATAAGTGCCGATAGGCATTTCAGATATAGGTGCCGATAGGCATTTCAGATATAGTTGCCGATTGGCATTTTAAAAATAGGTGCCGATAGGCATTTCAGATATAGAAGCCGATAGACATTTCAAATATAGATGCCGATAGGCATTCCAGATATGGTTGCCGATAGGCATTTCAAATATAGGTGCTGATAGGCATTTCAGATGTAGTTTCCGATAGGCATTACAAAAATAAGTGCCGATAGACATTTCAGATATAGGTGCCGATAGGCATTTCAGATATAGTTGCCGATTGGCATTTTAAAAATAGGTGCTGATAGGCATTTCAGATATAGAAGCCGATAGGCATTTCAAATATAGGTGCTGATAGGCATTTCAGATGTTGTTTCCGATAGGCATTTCAAAAATAGGTGCCGATAGGCATTTCAGATATAGGTGCCGATAGGCATTTCAGATATAGTTGCCGATTGGCATTATAAAAATAGGTGCCGATAGGCATTTCAGATTTAGAAGCCGATAGGCATTTCAAATATAGGTGCCGATAGGCATTCCAGATATGGTTGCCGATAGGCATTTCAAATATAGGTGCTAATAGGCATTTCAGATGTAGTTTGCGATAGGCATTTCAAAAATAGGTGCCGATTGGCATTTCAGTTATAGATGCCGATAAGCATATCAGATATAGTTGCCAATTGGCATTTTAAAAATAGGTGCCGATAGGCATTTCAAATATAGAAGCCGATAGGCATTTCAAATATATGTGCCGATAGGCATTCCAGATATGGTTGCCGATAGGCATTTCAAATATAGGTGCTGATAGGCATTTCAGATGTAGTTTCCGATAGGCATTTCAAAAATAGGTGCCGATAGGCATTTCAGATATAGGTGCCGATAGGCACTTCAGATATAGTTGCCGATTGGCATTTTGAAAATAGGTGCCGATAGGCATTTCAGATATAGAAGCCGATAGGCAGTTCAAATATAGGTGCCGATAGGCATTCCAGATATGGTTGCCAATAGGCATTTCAAATATAGGTGCTGATAGGCATTCCAGATGTAGTTTCCGATAGGCATTTCAAAAATAGGTGCCGATAGGCATATCAGATATAGGTGCCGATAGGCATTTCAGATATAGTTGCCGATTGGCATTTTAAAAATAGGTGCCGATAGGCATTTCAGATATAAAAGCCGATAGGCATTTTAAATATAGGTGCCGATAGGCATTCCAGATATGGTTGCCGATAGGCATTTCAAATATAGGTGCTGATAGGCATTTCAGATGTAGTTTCCGATAGGCATTTCAAAAATAGGTGCCGATAGGCATTTCAGATATAGGTGCCGATAGGCATTTCAGATATAGTTGCCGATTGGCATTTTAAAAAAAGTTGCTGATAGGCATTTCAGATATGGGTGCCGATAGGCATTTCAGATATGGATGCCGATAGGCATTTCAGATATAGTTGCCGATTGGCATTTTAAAAATAGGTGCCGATAGGCATTTTTAAAATACGTGCCGATAGGCATTTCAGATATAGAAGCCGATAGGCATTTCAAATATAGGTGCCGATAGGCATTCCAGATATGGTTGCCGATAGGCATTTCAAATATAGGTGCTGATAGGCATTTCAGAAGTAGTTTCCGATAGGCATTTTAAAAATAGGTGCCGATAGGCATTTCAGATATAGGTGCCGATAGGCATTTCAGATATAGTTGCCGATTGGCATTTTAAAAATAGGTGCCGATAGGCATTTCAGATATAGAAGCCGATAGGTATTTCAAATATAGGTGTCGATAGGCATTTCAGATATAAATGCCGAAAGGCATTTCAGATATAGGTGCCGATAGGCATTTCTGATGTGGTTGCCGATTGGCATTTTAAAAATAGGTGCCGATAGGCATTTCAGATATAGAAGCCGATAGGCATTTCAAATATAGGTGCCGATAGGCATTCCAGATATGGTTGCCGATAGGCATTTCAAATATAGGTGCTGATAGGCATTTTAGATGTAGTTTCCGATAGGCATTTCAAAAATAGGTGCCAATAGGCATATCAGATATAGGTGCCGAAAGGCATTTCAGATATAGTTGCCGATTGGCATTTTAAAAATAGGTGCCGATAGGCATTTCAGATGTATTTTACGATAGGCATTTCAAAAATAGGTGCCGATAGGCATTTCAGATATATGTGCCGATAGGCATATCAGATATAGTTGCCGATAGGCATTTAAATTATAGGTGCCGATAGGCATTTCAAATATAGGTGTCGATAGGCATTTCAGACATAAATGCCGAAAGGCATTTCAGATATAGGTGCTGATAGGCATTACTGATGTGGTTGCCGATTGGCATTTTAAAAATAGGTGCCAATGGGCATTTCAGATATAGAAGCCGGTAGGCATTTCAAATATGGGTGCCGATAGGCATTCCAGATATAGTTGCCGATAGGCATTTCAAATATAGGTGCTGATAGGCATTTCAGATGTAGTTTCCGATAGGCATTTCAAAAATTGGTGCCGATAGGCATTTCAGATATAGGTGCGAATAGGCATTTCAGATATAGTTGCCGATTGCCACTTTAAAAATAGGTGCCGATAGGCATTTCAGATATAGAAGCCGATAGGTATTTCAAATATAGGTGTCGATGGGCATTTCAGATTTGGTTGCCGATAGGCATTTCAAATATAGGTGCTGATAGGCATTCCAGATATGGTTGCCGATAGGCATTTCAAATATAGGTGCTGATAGGCATTTCAGATGTAGTTTCCGATAGGCCTATCAAAAATAGGTGCCGATAAGCATTTCAGATATAGAAGCCGATAGGTATTTCAAATATAGGTGTCGATGGGCATTTCAGATTTGGTTGCCGATAGGCATTTCAAATATAGGTGCTGATAGGCATTCCAGATATGGTTGCCGATAGGCATTTCAAATATAGGTGCTGATAGGCATTTCAGATGTAGTTTCCGATAGGCCTATCAAAAATAGGTGCCGATAGGCATTTCAGATATAGGTGCCGATAGGCATTTCAGATATAGTTGCCGATTGGCATTTTAAAAATAGGTGCCGATAGGCATTTCAGATATAGAAGCCGATAGACATTTCAAATATAGGTGCCGATAGGCATTCCAGATACGGTTGCCGATAGGCATTTCAAATATAGGTGCCGATAGGCATTTGAGATATAGTTGCCAATTGGCATCTTAAAAATAGGTGCCGATATTCAGATATAGAAGCCGATAGGCATGTCAAATATAGGTGCCGATAGGCATTCCAGATACGGTAGCCGATAGGCATTTCAAATATAGGTGCCGATAGGCATTCCAGATATGGTTGCCGATAGGCATTTCAAATATAGGTGCTGATAGGCATTTCAGATGTAGTTTCCGATAGGCATTTCAAAAATAGGTGCCGATAGGCATTTCAGATATAGGTGCCGATAGGCATTTCAGATATAGTTGCCGATTGGCATTTTAAAAATAGGTGCCGATAGGCATATCAGATGTAGTTTCCGATAGGCATTTCAAAAATAGGTGCCGATAGGCATTTCAGATATAGGTGCCGATAGGCATATCAGATATAGTTGCCAATAGGCATTTAAAATATAGGTGCCGATAGGCATTTCAAATATAGGTGTCGATAGGCATTTCAGATATAAATGCCGAAAGGCACTTCAGATATAGGTGCCGATAGGCATTTCTGATGTGGTTGCCGATAGGCATTTCTAATATAGGTGCTGATAGGCATTTCAGATGCAGTTTCCGATAGGCATTTCAAAAATAGGTGCCGATGGGCATTTCAGATATAGGTGCCGATAGGCACTTCAGATATAGTTGCCGATTGGCATTTTAAAAATTGGTGCCGATAGGCATTTCAGATATAGAAGCCGATAGGTATTTCAAATATAGGTGTCGATAGGCATTGCAGATGTAGTTTCCGAAAGGCATTTAAAAAATAGGTGCCGATAGGCATTTCAGATATAGGTGCCGATAGGCATTTCAGATATAGTTGCCGATTGGCATTTTAAAAATAGGTGCCGATAGGCATATCAGATATAGAAGCCGATAGGCATTTCAAATATAGGTGCCGATAGGCATTCCAGATATGGTTGCCGATAGGCATTTCAAATATAGGTGCTGATAGGCATTTCAGATGTAGTTTCCGATAGGCATTCCAAAATAAGTGCCGATAGGCATTTCAGATATAGGTGCCGATAGGCATTTCAGATATAGTTGCCGATTGGCATTTTAAAAATAGGTGCCGATTGGCATTTCAGATATAGAAGCCGATAGGCATTTCAAATATAGGTGCCGATAGGCATTCAAGATATGTTTGCCGATAGGCATTTCAAATATAGGTGCTGATAGGCATTTCAGATGTAGTTTCCGATAGGCATTTCAAAAATAGGTGCCGATAGGCATTTCAGATATAGGTGCCGATAGGCATTTCAGATATAGTTGCCGATTGGCATTATAAAAATAGGTGCCGATAGGCATTTCAGATATAGAAGCCGATAGGCAGTTCAAATATAGGTGCCGATAGGCATTCCAGATATGGTTGCCGATAGGCATTTCAAATATAGGTGCTAATAGGCATTTCAGATGTAGTTTGCGATAGGCATTTCAAAAATAGGTGCCGATTGGCATTTCAGTTATAGATGCCGATAAGCATATCAGATATAGTTGCCAATTGGCATTTTAAAAATAGGTGCCGATAGGCATTTCAAATATAGAAGCCGATAGGCATTTCAAATATAGGTGCCGATAGGCATTCCAGATATGGTTGCCGATAGGCATTTCAGATATAGGTGCCGATAGGCACTTCAGATATAGTTGCCGATTGGCATTTTAAAAAAAGGTGCTGATAGGCATTTCAGATATGGGTGCCGATAGGCATTTCAGATATGGGTGCCGATAGGCATTTCAGATATAGTTGCCGATTAACATTTTAAAAATAGGTGCCGATAGGCATTTTTAAAATACGTGCCGATAGGCATTTCAGATATAGAAGCCGATAGGCATTTCAAATATAGGTGCCGATAGGCATTCCAGATATGGTTGCCGATAGGCATTTCAAATATAGGTGCTGATAGGCATTTCAGAAGTAGTTTCCGATAGGCATTTCAAAAATAGGTGCCGATAGGCATTTCAGATATAGGTGCCGATAGGCATTTCAGATATAGGTGCCGAAAGGCATTTCAGATATAATTGCCGATTGGCATTTTAAAAATAGGTGCCGATAGGCATTTCAGATATAGAAGCCGATAGGTATTTCAAATATAGGTGTCGATAGGCATTTCAGATATAAATGCCGAAAGGCATTTCAGATGTAGGTGCCGATAGGCATTTCTGATGTGGTTGCCGATAGGCATTTCTAATATAGGTGCTGATAGGCATTTCAGATATAGTTTCCGATAGGCATTTCAAAAATAGGTGCCGATGGGCATTTCAGAAATAGGTGCCGATAGGCACTTCAGATATAGTTGCCGATTGGCATTTTAAAAATAGGTGCAGATAGGCATTTCAGATATAGAAGCCGATAGGTATTACAAATATAGGTGTCGATAGGCATTTCAGATATGGTTGCCGATAGGCATTTCAAATATAGGTGCAGATAGGCATTTCAGATGTAGTTTCCGAAAGGCATTTAAAAATAGGTGCCGATAGGCATTTCAGATATAGGTGCCGATAGGCATTTCAGATATAGTTGTCGATTGCATTTTAAAAATAGTTGCCGATAGGAATTTCAGATATAGAAGCCGATAGGCATTTCAAATATAGGTGCCGATAAGCATTCCAGATATGGTTGCCGATAGGCATTTCAAACATAGGTGCTGATAGGCATTTCGCATGTAGTTTCCGATAAGCAATTCAAAAATAAGTGCCGATAGGCATTTCAGATATAGGTGCCGATAGGCATTTCAGATATAGTTGCCGATTGGCATTTTAAAAATAGGCGCCGATAGGCATTTCAGATATAGAAGCCGATAGGCATTTCAAATATAGGTGCCGATAGGCATTCCAGATATGGTTGCCGATAGGCATTTCAAATATAGGTGCTGATAGGCATTTCAGATGTAGTTTCCGATAGGCATTACAAAAATAAGTGCCGATAGACATTTCAGATATAGGTGCCGATAGGCATTTCAGATATAGTTGCCGATTGGCATTTTAAAAATAGGTGCCGATAGGCATCTCAGATATAGAAGCCGATAGGCATTTCAAATATAGGTGCCGATAGGCATTCCAGATATGGTTGCCGATAGGCATTTCAAATATAGGTGCTGATAGGCATTTCAGATGTAGTTTCCGATAGGCATTTCAAAAATAGGTGCCGATGGGCATTTCAGATATAGGTGCCGATAGGCACTTCAGATATAGTTGCCGATTGGCATTTTAAAATAGGTGTCGATAGGCATTTCAGATATAGAAGCCAATAGGTATTTCAAATATAGGTGTCGATAGGCATTGCAGATGTAGTTTCCGAAAGGCATTTAAAAAATAGGTGCCGATAGGCATTTCAGATACAGGTGCCGATAGGCATTTCAGATATAGTTGCCGATTGGCATTTTAAAAATAGGTGCCGATAGGCATTTCAGATATAGAAGCCGATAGGCATTTTAAATATAGGTGCCGATAGGCATTCCAGATATGGTTGCCGATAGGCATTTCAAATATAGGTGCTGATAGGCATTTCAGATGTAGTTTCCGATAGGCATTTCAAAAATAGGTGCCCATAGGCATTTCAGATATAGGTGCCGATAGGCATTTCAGATATAGTTGCCGATTGGCATTTTAAAAAAAGGTGCTGATAGGCATTTCAGATATGGGTGCCGATAGGCATTTCAGATATGGGTGCCGATAGGCATTTCATATATAGTTGCCGATTGGCATTTTAAAAATAGGTGCCGATAGGCATTTTTAAAATACGTGCCGATAGGCATTTCAGATATAGAAGCCGATAGGCATTTCAAATATAGGTGCCGATAGGCATTCCAGATATGGTTGCCGATAGGGATTTCAAATATAGGTGCTGATAGGCATTTCAGAAGTAGTTTCCAATAGGCATTTTCAAAAATAAGTGCCGATAGGCATTTCAGATATAGGTGCCGATAGGCATTTCAGATATAGGTGCCGATAGGCATTTCAGGTATAATTGCCGATTGGCATTTTAAAAATAGGTGCCGATAGGCATTTCAGATATAGAAGCCGATAGGTATTTCAAATATAGGTGTCGATAGGCATTTCAGATATAAATGCCGAAAGGCATTTCAGATATAGGTGCCGATAGGCATTTCTGATGTGGTTGCCGATTGGCATTTTAAAAATAGGTGCCGATAGGCATTTCAGATATAGAAGCCGATAGGCATTTCAAATATAGGTGCCGATAGGCATTTCAGATATGGTTGCCGATAGGCATTTCAAATATAGGTGCTGATAGGCATTTCAGATGTAGTTTCCGATAGGCATTTCAAAAATAGGTGCCGATAGGCATTTCAGATATAGGTGCCGAAAGGCATTTCAGATATAGTTGCCGTTAGGCATTTAAAATATAGGTGCCGATAGGCATTTCAAATATAGGTGTCGATAGGCATTACTGATGTGGTTGCCGATTGGCATTTTAAAAATAGGTGCCAATAGGCATTTCAGATATAGAAGCCGATAGGCATTTCAAATATATGTGCCGATAGGCATTCCAGATATAGTTGCCGATAGGCATTTCAAATATAGGTGCTGATAGGCATTTCAGATGTAGTTTCCCATAGGCATTTCAAAAATTGGTGCCGATAGGCATTTCAGATATAGGTGCCGATAGGCACTTCAGATATAGTTGCCGATTGGCATTTTAAAAATAGGTGCCGATAGGCATTTCAGATATAGAAGCCGATAGGCAGTTCAAATATAGGTGCCGATAGGCATTCCAGATATGGTTGCCAATAGGCATTTCAAATATAGGTGCTGATAGGCATTTCAGATGTAGTTTCCGATAGGCATTTCAAAAATAGGTGCCGATAGGCATATCAGATATAGGTGCCGATAGGCATTTCAGATATAGTTGCCGATTGGCATTTTAAAAAAAGGTGCTGATAGGCATTTCAGATATAGTTGCCGATTGGCATTTTAAAAATAGGTGCCGATAGGCATTTCAGACATAGGAGCCGATAGGCATTTTAAATATAGGTGCCGATAGGCATTCCAGATATGGTTGCCGATAGGCATTTCAAATATAGGTGCTGATAGGCATTTCAGATGTAGTTTCCGATAGGCATTTCAAAAATAGGTGCCGATAGGCATTTCAGATATAGGTGCCGATAGGCATTTCAGATATAGTTGCCGATTGGCATTTTAAAAAAAGGTGCTGATAGGCATTTCAGATATGGGTGCCGATAGGCATTTCAGATATGGATGCCGATAGGCATTTCAGATATAGTTGCCGATTGCCACTTTAAAAATAGGTGCCGATAGGCATTTCAGATATAGAAGCCGATAGGTATTTCAAATATAGGTGTCGATAGGCATTTCAGATTTGGTTGCCGATATGCATTTCAAATATAGGTGCTGATAGGCATTCCAGATATGGTTGCCGATAGGCATTTCAAATATAGGTGCTGATAGGCATTTCAGATGTTGTTTCCGATAGGCATTTTAAAAATAGGTGCCGATAGGCATTTCAGATATAGGTGCCGATAGGCATTTCAGATATAGTTGCCGATTGGCATTATAAAAATAGGTGCCGATAGGCATTTCAGATTTAGAAGCCGATAGGCATTTCAAATATAGGTGCCGATAGGCATTCCAGATATGGTTGCCGATAGGCATTTCAAATATAGGTGCTAATAGGCATTTCAGATGTAGTTTGCGATAGGCATTTCAAAAATAGGTGCCGATTGGCATTTCAGTTATAGATGCCGATAAGCATATCAGATATAGTTGCCAATTGGCATTTTAAAAATAGGTGCCGATAGGCATTTCAAATATAGAAGCCGATAGGCATTTCAAATATATGTGCCGATAGGCATTCCAGATATGGTTGCCGATAGGCATTTCAAATATAGGTGCTGATAGGCATTTCAGATGTAGTTTCCGATAGGCATTTCAAAAATAGGTGCCGATAGGCATTTCAGATATAGGTGCCGATAGGCACTTCAGATATAGTTGCCGATTGGCATTTTGAAAATAGGTGCCGATAGGCATTTCAGATATAGAAGTCGATAGGCAGTTCAAATATAGGTGCCGATAGGCATTCCAGATATGGTTGCCAATAGGCATTTCAAATATAGGTGCTGATAGGCATTCCAGATGTAGTTTCCGATAGGCATTTCAAAAATAGGTGCCGATAGGCATATCAGATATAGGTGCCGATAGGCATTTCAGATATAGTTGCCGATTGGCATTTTAAAAATAGGTGCCGATAGGCATTTCAGATATAAAAGCCGATAGGCATTTTAAATATAGGTGCCGATAGGCATTCCAGATATGGTTGCCGATAGGCATTTCAAATATAGGTGCTGATAGGCATTTCAGATGTAGTTTCCGATAGGCATTTCAAAAATAGGTGCCGATAGGCATTTCAGATATAGGTGCCGATAGGCATTTCAGATATAGTTGCCGATTGGCATTTTAAAAAAAGTTGCTGATAGGCATTTCAGATATGGGTGCCGATAGGCATTTCAGATATGGATGCCGATAGGCATTTCAGATATAGTTGCCGATTGGCATTTTAAAAATAGGTGCCGATAGGCATTTTTAAAATACGTGCCGATAGGCATTTCAGATATAGAAGCCGATAGGCATTTCAAATATAGGTGCCGATAGGCATTCCAGATATGGTTGCCGATAGGCATTTCAAATATAGGTGCTGATAGGCATTTCAGAAGTAGTTTCCGATAGGCATTTTAAAAATAGGTGCCGATAGGCATTTCAGATATAGGTGCCGATAGGCATTTCAGATATAGTTGCCGATTGGCATTTTAAAAATAGGTGCCGATAGGCATTTCAGATATAGAAGCCGATAGGTATTTCAAATATAGGTGTCGATAGGCATTTCAGATATAAATGCCGAAAGGCATTTCAGATATAGGTGCCGATAGGCATTTCTGATGTGGTTGCCGATTGGCATTTTAAAAATAGGTGCCGATAGGCATTTCAGATATAGAAGCCGATAGGCATTTCAAATATAGGTGCCGATAGGCATTCCAGATATGGTTGCCGATAGGCATTTCAAATATAGGTGCTGATAGGCATTTTAGATGTAGTTTCCGATAGGCATTTCAAAAATAGGTGCCGATAGGCATATCAGATATAGGTGCCGAAAGGCATTTCAGATATAGTTGCCGATTGGCATTTTAAAAATAGGTGCCGATAGGCATTTCAGATGTATTTTACGATAGGCATTTCAAAAATAGGTGCCGATAGGCATTTCAGATATATGTGCCGATAGGCATATCAGATATAGTTGCCGATAGGCATTTAAATTATAGGTGCCGATAGGCATTTCAAATATAGGTGTCGATAGGCATTTCAGACATAAATGCCGAAAGGCATTTCAGATATAGGTGCTGATAGGCATTACTGATGTGGTTGCCGATTGGCATTTTAAAAATAGGTGCCAATGGGCATTTCAGATATAGAAGCCGATAGGCATTTCAAATATGGGTGCCGATAGGCATTCCAGATATAGTTGCCGATAGGCATTTCAAATATAGGTGCTGATAGGCATTTCAGATGTAGTTTCCGATAGGCATTTCAAAAATTGGTGCCGATAGGCATTTCAGATATAGGTGCGAATAGGCATTTCAGATATAGTTGCCGATTGCCACTTTAAAAATAGGTGCCGATAGGGATTTCAGATATAGAAGCCGATAGGTATTTCAAATATAGGTGTCGATGGGCATTTCAGATTTGGTTGCCGATAGGCATTTCAAATATAGGTGCTGATAGGCATTCCAGATATGGTTGCCGATAGGCATTTCAAATATAGGTGCTGATAGGCATTTCAGATGTAGTTTCCGATAGGCCTATCAAAAATAGGTGCCGATAAGCATTTCAGATATAGAAGCCGATAGGTATTTCAAATATAGGTGTCGATGGGCATTTCAGATTTGGTTGCCGATAGGCATTTCAAATATAGGTGCTGATAGGCATTCCAGATATGGTTGCCGATAGGCATTTCAAATATAGGTGCTGATAGGCATTTCAGATGTAGTTTCCGATAGGCCTATCAAAAATAGGTGCCGATAGGCATTTCAGATATAGGTGCCGATAGGCATTTCAGATATAGTTGCCGATTGGCATTTTAAAAATAGGTGCCGATAGGCATTTCAGATATAGAAGCCGATAGACATTTCAAATATAGGTGCCGATAGGCATTCCAGATACGGTTGCCGATAGGCATTTCAAATATAGGTGCCGATAGGCATTTGAGATATAGTTGCCAATTGGCATCTTAAAAATATGTGCCGATATTCAGATATAGAAGCCGATAGGCATGTCAAATATAGGTGCCGATAGGCATTCCAGATACGGTAGCCGATAGGCATTTCAAATATAGGTGCCGATAGGCATTCCAGATATGATTGCCGATAGGCATTTCAAATATAGGTGCTGATAGGCATTTCAGATGTAGTTTCCGATAGGCATTTCAAAAATAGGTGCCGATAGGCATTTCAGATATAGGTGCCGATAGGCATTTCAGATATAGTTGCCGATTGGCATTTTAAAAATAGGTGCCGATAGGCATATCAGATGTAGTTTCCGATAGGCATTTCAAAAATAGGTGCCGATAGGCATTTCAGATATAGGTGCCGATAGGCATATCAGATATAGTTGCCAATAGGCATTTAAAATATAGGTGCCGATAGGCATTTCAAATATAGGTGTCGATAGGCATTTCAGATATAAATGCCGAAAGGCACTTCAGATATAGGCGCCGATAGGCATTTCTGATGTGGTTGCCGATAGGCATTTCTAATATAGGTGCTGATAGGCATTTCAGATGCAGTTTCCGATAGGCATTTCAAAAATAGGTGCCGATGGGCATTTCAGATATAGGTGCCGATAGGCACTTCAGATATAGTTGCCGATTGGCATTTTAAAAATTGGTGCCGATAGGCATTTCAGATATAGAAGCCGATAGGTATTTCAAATATAGGTGTCGATAGGCATTGCAGATGTAGTTGCCGAAAGGCATTTAAAAAATAGGTGCCGATAGGCATTTCAGATATAGGTGCCGATAGGCATTTCAGATATAGTTGCCGATTGGCATTTTAAAAATAGGTGCCGATAGGCATATCAGATATAGAAGCCGATAGGCATTTCAAATATAGGTGCCGATAGGCATTCCAGATATGGTTGCCGATAGGCTTTTCAAATATAGGTGCTGATAGGCATTTCAGATGTAGTTTCCGATAGGCATTCCAAAATAAGTGCCGATAGGCATTTCAGATATAGGTGCCGATAGGCATTTCAGATATAGTTGCCGATTGGCATTTTAAAAATAGGTGCCGATTGGCATTTCAGATATAGAAGCCGATAGGCATTTCAAATATAGGTGCCGATAGGCATTCAAGATATGTTTGCCGATAGGCATTTCAAATATAGGTGCTGATAGGCATTTCAGATGTAGTTTCCGATAGGCATTTCAAAAATAGGTGCCGATAGGCATTTCAGATATAGGTGCCGATAGGCATTTCAGATATAGTTGCCGATTGGCATTATAAAAATAGGTGCCGATAGGCATTTCTGATATAGAAGCCGATAGGCAGTTCAAATATAGGTGCCGATAGGCATTCCAGATATGGTTGCCGATAGGCATTTCAAATATAGGTGCTAATAGGCATTTCAGATGTAGTTTGCGATAGGCATTTCAAAAATAGGTGCCGATTGGCATTTCAGTTATAGATGCCGATAAGCATATCAGATATAGTTGCCAATTGGCATTTTAAAAATAGGTGCCGATAGGCATTTCAAATATAGAAGCCGATAGGCATTTCAAATATAGGTGCCGATAGGCATTCCAGATATGGTTGCCGATAGGCATTTCAGATATAGGTGCCGATAGGCACTTCAGATATAGTTGCCGATTGGCATTTTAAAAATAGGTGCCGATAGGCATTTCAGATATAGAAGCCGATAGGCAGTTCAAATATAGGTGCCGATAGGCATTCCAGATATGGTTGCCAATAGGCATTTCAAATATAGGTGCTGATAGGCATTTCAGATGTAGTTTCCGATAGGCATTTCAAAAATAGGTGCCGATAGGCATATCAGATATAGGTGCCGATAGGCATTTCAGATATAGTTGCCGATTGGCATTTTAAAAAAAGGTGCTGATAGGCATTTCAGATATGGGTGCCGATAGGCATTTCAGATATGGGTGCCGATAGGCATTTCAGATATAGTTGCCGATTAACATTTTAAAAATAGGTGCCGATAGGCATTTTTAAAATACGTGCCGATAGGCATTTCAGATATAGAAGCCGATAGGCATTTCAAATATAGGTGCCGATAGGCATTCCAGATATGGTTGCCGATAGGCATTTCAAATATAGGTGCTGATAGGCATTTCAGAAGTAGTTTCCGATAGGCATTTCAAAAATTGGTGCCGATAGGCATTTCAGATATAGGTGCCGATAGGCATTTCAGATATAGGTGCCGAAAGGCATTTCAGATATAATTGCCGATTGGCATTTTAAAAATAGGTGCCGATAGGCATTTCAGATATAGAAGCCGATAGGTATTTCAAATATAGGTGTCGATAGGCATTTCAGATATAAATGCCGAAAGGCATTTCAGATGTAGGTGCCGATAGGCATTTCTGATGTGGTTGCCGATAGGCATTTCTAATATAGGTGCTGATAGGCATTTCAGATATAGTTTCCGATAGGCATTTCAAAAATAGGTGCCGATGGGCATTTCAGAAATAGGTGCCGATAGGCACTTCAGATATAGTTGCCGATTGGCATTTTAAAAATAGGTGCAGATAGGCATTTCAGATATAGAAGCCGATAGGTATTACAAATATAGGTGTCGATAGGCATTTCAGATATGGTTGCCGATAGGCATTTCAAATATAGGTGCAGATAGGCATTTCAGATGTAGTTTCCGAAAGGCATTTAAAAAATAGGTGCCGATAGGCATTTCAGATATAGGTGCCGATAGGCATTTCAGATATAGTTGTCGATTGGCATTTTAAAAATAGTTGCCGATAGGAATTTCAGATATAGAAGCCGATAGGCATTTCAAATATAGGTGCCGATAAGCATTCCAGATATGGTTGCCGATAGGCATTTCAAACATAGGTGCTGATAGGCATTTCGCATGTAGTTTCCGATAAGCAATTCAAAAATAAGTGCCGATAGGCATTTCAGATATAGGTGCCGATAGGCATTTCAGATATAGTTGCCGATTGGCATTTTAAAAATAGGCGCCGATAGGCATTTCAGATATAGAAGCCGATAGGCATTTCAAATATAGGTGCCGATAGGCATTCCAGATATGGTTGCCGATAGGCATTTCAAATATAGGTGCTGATAGGCATTTCAGATGTAGTTTCCGATAGGCATTACAAAAATAAGTGCCGATAGACATTTCAGATATAGGTGCCGATAGGCATTTCAGATATAGTTGCCGATTGGCATTTTAAAAATAGGTGCCGATAGGCATCTCAGATATAGAAGCCGATAGGCATTTCAAATATAGGTGCCGATAGGCATTCCAGATATGGTTGCCGATAGGCATTTCAAATATAGGTGCTGATAGGCATTTCAGATGTAGTTTCCGATAGGCATTTCAAAAATAGGTGCCGATGGGCATTTCAGATATAGGTGCCGATAGGCACTTCAGATATAGTTGCCGATTGGCATTTTAAAATAGGTGTCGATAGGCATTTCAGATATAGAAGCCGATAGGTATTTCAAATATAGGTGTCGATAGGCATTGCAGATGTAGTTTCCGAAAGGCATTTAAAAAATAGGTGCCGATAGGCATTTCAGATACAGGTGCCGATAGGCATTTCAGATATAGTTGCCGATTGGCATTTTAAAAATAGGTGCCGATAGGCATTTCAGATATAGAAGCCGATAGGCATTTTAAATATAGGTGCCGATAGGCATTCCAGATATGGTTGCCGATAGGCATTTCAAATATAGGTGCTGATAGGCATTTCAGATGTAGTTTCCGATAGGCATTTCAAAAATAGGTGCCCATAGGCATTTCAGATATAGGTGCCGATAGGCATTTCAGATATAGTTGCCGATTGGCATTTTAAAAAAAGGTGCTGATAGGCATTTCAGATATGGGTGCCGATAGGCATTTCGAATATGGGTGCCGATAGGCATTTCATATTTAGTTGCCGATTGGCATTTTAAAAATAGGTGCCGATAGGCATTTTTAAAATACGTGCCGATAGGCATTTCAGATATAGAAGCCGATAGGCATTTCAAATATAGGTGCCGATAGGCATTCCAGATATGGTTGCCGATAGGGATTTCAAATATAGGTGCTGATAGGCATTTCAGAAGTAGTTTCCAATAGGCATTTTCAAAAATAGGTGCCGATAGGCATTTCAGATATAGGTGCCGATAGGCATTTCAGATATAGGTGCCGATAGGCATTTCAGGTATAATTGCCGATTGGCATTTTAAAAATAGGTGCCGATAGGCATTTCAGATATAGAAGCCGATAGGTATTTCAAATATAGGTGTCGATAGGCATTTCAGATATAAATGCCGAAAGGCATTTCAGATATAGGTGCCGATAGGCATTTCTGATGTGGTTGCCGATTGGCATTTTAAAAATAGGTGCCGATAGGCATTTCAGATATAGAAGCCGATAGGCATTTCAAATATAGGTGCCGATAGGCATTTCAGATATGGTTGCCGATAGGCATTTCAAATATAGGTGCTGATAGGCATTTCAGATGTAGTTTCCGATAGGCATTTCAAAAATAGGTGCCGATAGGCATTTCAGATATAGGTGCCGAAAGGCATTTCAGATATAGTTGCCGTTAGGCATTTAAAATATAGGTGCCGATAGGCATTTCAAATATAGGTGTCGATAGGCATTACTGATGTGGTTGCCGATTGGCATTTTAAAAATAGGTTCCAATAGGCATTTCAGATATAGAAGCCGATAGGCATTTCAAATATATGTGCCGATAGGCATTCCAGATATAGTTGCCGATAGGCATTTCAAATATAGGTGCTGATAGGCATTTCAGATGTAGTTTCCCATAGGCATTTCAAAAATTGGTGCCGATAGGCATTTCAGATATAGGTGCCGATAGGCACTTCAGATATAGTTGCCGATTGGCATTTTAAAAATAGGTGCCGATAGGCATTTCAGATATAGAAGCCGATAGGCAGTTCAAATATAGGTGCCGATAGGCATTCCAGATATGGTTGCCAATAGGCATTTTAAATATAGGTGCTGATAGGCATTTCAGATGTAGTTCCCGATAGGCATTTCAAAAATAGGTGCCGATAGGCATATCAGATATAGGTGCCGATAGGCATTTCAGATATAGTTGCCGATTGGCATTTTAAAAAAAGGTGCTGATAGGCATTTCAGATATAGTTGCCGATTGGCATTTTAAAAATAGGTGCCGATAGGCATTTCAGACATAGGAGCCGATAGGCATTTTAAATATAGGTGCCGATAGGCATTCCAGATATGGTTGCCGATAGGCATTTCAAATATAGGTGCTGATAGGCATTTCAGATGTAGTTTCCGATAGGCATTTCAAAAATAGGTGCCGATAGGCATTTCAGATATAGGTGCCGATAGGCATTTCAGATATAGTTGCCGATTGGCATTTTAAAAAAAGGTGCTGATAGGCATTTCAGATATGGGTGCCGATAGGCATTTCAGATATGGATGCCGATAGGCATTTCAGATATAGTTGCCGATTGCCACTTTAAAAATAGGTGCCGATAGGCATTTCAGATATAGAAGCCGATAGGTATTTCAAATATAGGTGTCGATAGGCATTTCAGATTTGGTTGCCGATATGCATTTCAAATATAGGTGCTGATAGGCATTCCAGATATGGTTGCCGATAGGCATTTCAAATATAGGTGCTGATAGGCATTTCAAATGTAGTTTCCGATAGGCCTATCAAAAATAGGTGCCGATAAGCATTTCAGATATAGGTGCCGATAGGCATTTCAGATATAGTTGCCGATTGGCATTTTAAAAATAGGTGCCGATAGGCATTTCAGATATAGAAGCTGATAGGTGTTTCAAATATAGGTGTCGATAGGCATTTCAGATATGGTTGCCGATAGGCATTTCAAATATAGGTGCTGATAGGCATTTCAGATGTAGTTTCCGATAGGCCTATCAAAAATAGGTGCCGATAGGCATTTCAGATATAGGTGCCGATAGGCATTTCAGATATAGTTGCCGATTGGCATTTTAAAAATAGGTGCCGATAGGCATTTCAGATATAGAAGCCGATAGGCATTTCAAATATAGGTGTTGATAGGCATTCCAAATACGGTTGCCGATAGGCATTTCAAATATAGGTGCCGATAGGCATTTGAGATATAGTTGCCAATTGGCATCTTAAAAATAGGTGCCGATATTCAGATATAAAAGCCGATAGGCATGTCAAATATAGGTGCCGATAGGCATTCCAGATACGGTAGCCGATAGGCATTTCAAATATAGGTGCCGATAGGCATTCCAGATATGGTTGCCGATAGGCATTTCAAATATAGGTGCTGATAGGCATTTCAGATGTAGTTTCCGATAGGCATTTCAAAAATAGGTGCCGATAGGCATTTCAGATATAGGTGCCGATAGGCATTTCAGATATAGTTGCCGATTGGCATTTTAAAAATAGGTGCCGATAGGCATATCAGATGTAGTTTCCGATAGGCATTTCAAAAATAGGTGCCGATAGGCATTTCAGATATAGGTGCCGATAGGCATATCAGATATAGTTGCCAATAGGCATTTAAAATATAGGTGCCGATAGGCATTTCTAATATAGGTGCTGATAGGCATTTCAGATGTAGTTTCCGATAGGCATTTCAAAAATAGGTGCCGATGGGCATTTCAGATATAGGTGCCGATAGGCACTTCAGATATAGTTGCCGATTGGCATTTTAAAAATAGGTGCCGATAGGCATTTCAGATATAGAAGCCGATAGGTATTTCAAATATAGGTGTCGATAGGCATTGCAGATGTAGTTTCCGAAAGGCATTTAAAAAATAGGTGCCGATAGGCATTTCAGATATAGGTGCCGATAGGCATTTCAGATATAGTTGCCGATTGGCATTTTAAAAATAGGTGCCGATAGGCATTTCAGATATAGAAGCCGATAGGCATTTTAAATATAGGTGCCGATAGGCATTCCAGATATGGTTGCCGATAGGCATTTCAAATATAGGTGCTGATAGGCATTTCAGATGTAGTTTCCGATAGGCATTTCAAAAATAGGTGCCCATAGGCATTTCAGATATAGGTGCCGATAGGCATTTCAGATATAGTTGCCGATTGGCATTTTAAAAAAATGTGCTGATAGGCATTTCAGATATGGGTGCCGATAGGCATTTCAGATATGGGTGCCGATAGGCATTTCAGATATAGTTGCCGATTGGCATTTTAAAAATAGGTGCCGATAGGCATTTTTAAAATACGTGCCGATAGGCATTTCAGATATAGAAGCCGATAGGCATTTCAAATATAGGTGCCGATAGGCATATCAGATATAGTTGCCGATAGGCATTTAAAATATAGGTGCCGATAGGCATTTCAAATATAGGTGTCGATAGGCATTTCAGACATAAATGCCGAAAGGCATTTCAGATATAGGTGCCGATAGGCATTACTGATGTGGTTGCCGATTGGCATTTTAAAAATAGGTGCCAATAGGCATTTCAGATATAGTTGCCGATTGGCATTTTAAAAAAAGGTGCTGATAGGCATTTCAGATATGGGTGCTGATAGGCATTTCAGATATGGGTGCCGATAAGCATTTCAGATATAGTTGCCGATTGGCATTTTAAAAATAGGTGCCGATAGGCATTTTTAAAATACGTGCCGATAGGCATTTCAGATATAGAAGCCGATGGGCATTTCAAATATAGGTGCCGATAGGCATTCCAGATATGGTTGCCGATAGGCATTTCAAATATAGGTGATGATAGGCATTTCAGATGTAGTTTCCGATAGGCATTTCAAAAATAGGTGCCGATAGGCATTTCAGATATAGGTGCCGATAGGCATTTCAGATATAGGTGCCGATAGGCATTTCAGATATAGTTGCCGATTGGCATTTTAAAAATAGGTGCCGATAGGCATTTCAGATATAGAAGCCGATAGGTATTTCAAATATAGGTGTCGATAGGCATTTCAGATATAAATGCCGAAAGGCATTTCAGATATAGGTGCCGATAGGCATTTCTGATGTGGTTGCCGATTGGCATTTTAAAAATAGGTGCCGATAGGCATTTTAGATATAGAAGCCGATAGGCATTTCAAATATAGGTGCCGATAGGCATTCCAGATATGGTTGCCGATAGGCATTTCAAATATAGGTGCTGATAGGCATTTCAGATGTAGTTTCCGATAGGCATTTCAAAAATAGGTGCCGATAGGCATTTCAGATATAGGTGCCGAAAGGCATTTCAGATATAGTTGCCGATTGGCATTTTAAAAATAGGTGCCGATAGGCATTTCAGATGTATTTTACGATAGGCATTTCAAAAATAGGTGCCGATAGGCATTTCAGATATAGGTGCCGATAGGCATATCAGATATAGTTGCCGATAGGCATTTAAAATATAGGTGCCGATAGGCATTTTAAATATAGGTGTCCATGGGCATTCCAGATATAGTTGCCGATAGGCATTTCAAATGTAGGTGCTGATAGGCATTTCAGATGTTGTTTCTGATAGGCATTTCAAAAATTGGTGCCGATAAGCATTTCAGATATAGGTGCCGATAGGCATTTCAGATATAGTTGCCGATTGCCACTTTAAAAATAGGTGCCGATAGGCATTTCAGATATAGAAGCCGATAGGTATTTCAAATATAGGTGTCGATAGGCATTTCAGATTTGGTTGCCGATAGGCATTTCAAATATAGGTGCTGATAGGCATTCCAGATATGGTTGCCGATAGGCATTTCAAATATAGGTGCTGATAGGCATTTCAGATGTATTTTCCGATAGGCCTATCAAAAATAGATACCGATAGGTATTTCAGATATAGGTGCCGATAGGCATTTCAGATATAGTTGCCGATTGGCATTTTAAAAATAGGTGCCGATAGGCATTTCAGATATAGAAGCTGATAGGTATTTCAAATATAGGTGTCGATAGGCATTTCAGATATGGTTGCCGATAGGCATTTCAAATATAGGTGCTGATAGGCATTTCAGATGTAGTTTCCGAAAGGCATTTAAACAATAGGTGCCGATAGGCATTTCAGATATAGGTGCCGATAGGCATTTCAGATATAGTTGTCGATTGGCATTTTAAAAATAGGTGCCGATAGGCATTTCAGATATAGAAGCCGATAGGCATTTCAAATATAGGTGCCGATAAGCATTCCAGATATGGTTGCCGATAGGCATTTCAAACATAGGTGCTGATAGGCATTTCAGATGTAGTTTCCGATAAGCATTTCAAAAATAAGTGCCGATAGGCATTTCAGATATAGGTGCCGATAGGCATTTCAGATATAGTTGCCGATTGGCATTTTAAAAATAGGTGCCGATAGGCATTTCAGATATAGAAGCCGATAGGCATTTCAAATATAGGTGCCGATAGGCATTCCAGATATGGTTGCCGATAGGCATTTCAAATATAGGTGCTGATAGGCATTTCAGATGTAGTTTCCGATAGGCATTTCAAAAATAAGTGCAGATAGGCATTTCAGATATAGGTGCCGATAGGCATTTCAGATATAGTTGCCGACTGGCATTTTAAAAATAGGTGCCGATAGGCATTTCAGATATAGAAGCCGATAGGCATTTCAAATATAGGTCCGATAGGCATTCCAGATATGGTTGCCGATAGGCATTCCAATATAGGTGCTGATAGGCATTTCAGATGTAGTTTCCGATAGGCATTTCAAAAATAGGTGCCGATAGGCATTTCAGATATAGGTGCCGATAGGCATTTCAGATATAGTTGCCGATTGGCATTATAAAAGTAGGTGCCGATAGGCATTTCAGATTTAGAAGCCGATAGGCATTTCAAATATAGGTGCCGATAGGCATTCCAGATATGGTTGCCGATAGGCATTTCAAATATAGGTGCTAATAGGCATTTCAGATGTAGTTTGCGATAGGCATTTCAAAAATAGGTGCCGATTGGCATTTCAGTTATAGATGCCGATAAGCATACCAGATATAGTTGCCAATTGGCATTTTAAAAATAGGTGCCGATAGGCATTTCAAATATAGAAGCCGATAGGCATTTCAAATATAGGTGCCGATAGGCATTCCAGATATGGTTGCCGATAGGCATTTCAAATATAGGTGCTGATAGGCATTTCAGATGTAGTTTCCGATAGGCATTTCAAAAATAGGTGCCGATAGGCATTTCAGATATATGTGCCGATAGGCACTTCAGATATAGTTGCCGATTGGCATTTTAAAAATAGGTGCCGATAGGCATTTCAGATATAGAAGCCGATAGGCAGTTCAAATATAGGTGCCGATAGGCATTCCAGATATGGTTGCCAATAGGCATTTCAAATATAGGTGCTGATAGGCATTTCAGATGTAGTTTCCGATAGGCATTTCAAAAATAGGTGCCGATAGGCATTTCAGATATAGGTGCCGATAGGCATTTCAGATATAGGTGCCGATAGGCATTTCAGATATAGTTGCCGATTGGCATTTTAAAAATAGGTGCCGATAGGCATTTTTAAAATACGTGCCGATAGGCATTTCAGATATAGAAGCCGATAGGCATTTCAAATATAGGTGCCGATAGGCATTTCAGATATGGTTGCCGATAGGCATTTCAAATATAGGAGATGATAGGCATTTCAGAAGTAGTTTTCGATAGGCATTTCAAAAATAGGTGCCGTTAGGCATTTCAGATATAGGTGCCGATAGGCATTTCAGATATAGTTGCCGATTGGCATTATAAAAATAGGTGCCGATAGGCATTTCAGATTTAGAAGCCGATAGGCATTTCAAATATAGGTGCCGATAGGCATTCCAGATATGGTTGCCGATAGGCATTTCAAATATAGGTGCTGATAGGCATTTCAGAAGAAGTTTTTGATAGGCATTTCAAAAATAGGTGCCGATAGGCATTTCAGATATAGGTGCCGATAGGCATTTCAGATATAGGTGCCGATAGGCATTTCAGATATAGTTGCCGATTGGCATTTTAAAAATAGGTGCCGATAGGCATTTCAGATATAGAAGCCGATAGGTATTTCAAATATAGGTGTCGATAGGCATTTCAGATATAAATGCCGAAAGGCATTTCAGATATAGGTGCCGATAGGCATTTCTGATGTGGTTGCCGATTGGCATTTTAAAAATAGGTGCCGATAGGCATTTCAAATATAGAAGCCGATAGGCATTTCAAATATAGGTGCCGATAGGCATTCCAGATATGGTTGCCGATAGGCATTTCAAATATAGGTGCTGATAGGCATTTCAGATGTAGTTTCCGATAGGCATTTCAAAAATAGGTGCCGATAGGCATTTCAGATATAGGTGCCGAAAGGTATATCAGATATAGTTGCCGATTGGCATTTTAAAAATAGGTGCCGATAGGCATTTCAGATGTATTTTACGATAGGCATTTCAAAAATAGGTGCCGATAGGCATTTCAGATATAGGTGCCAATAGGCATATCAGATATAGTTGCCGATAGGCATTTAAAATATAGGTGCCGATAGGCATTTCAAATATAGGTGTCGATAGGCATTTCAGACATAAATGCCGAAAGGCATTTCACATATAGGTGCCAATAGGCATTACTGATGTGGTTGCCGATTGGCATTTTAAAAATAGGTGCTAATAGGCATTTCAGATATAGAAGCCGATAGGCATCTCAAATATAGGTGCCGATGGGCATTCCAGATATAGTTGCCGATAGGCATTTAAAATAAAGGTGCTGATAGGCATTTCAGATGTAGTTTCCGATAGGCATTTCAAAAATTGGTGCCGATAGGCATTTCAGATATAGGTGCCGATAGGCATTTCAGATATAGTTGCCGATTGCCACTTTAAAAATAGGTGCCGATAGGCATTTCAGATATAGAAGCCGATAGGTATTTCAAATATAGGTGTCGATAGGCATTTCAGATTTTGTTGCCGATAGGCATTTCAAATATAGGTGCTGATAGGCATTTCAGATGTAGTTTCCGATAGGCCTTTCAAAAATAGGTGCCGATAGGCATTTCAGATATAGGTGCCGATAGGCATTTCAGATATAGTTGCCGATAAGCATTTTAAAAATAGGTGCCGATAGGCATTTCAGATATAGAAGCTGATAGGTATTTCAAATATAGGTATCGATAGGCATTTCAGATATGTTTGCCGATAGGCATTTCAAATATAGGTGCTGATAGGCATTTCAGATGTAGTTTCCGATAGGCCTATCAAAAATAGGTGCCGATAGGCATTTCAGATATAGGTGCCGATAGGCATTTCAGATATAGTGTCCGATTGGCATTTTAAAAATAGGTGCCGATAGGCATTTCAGATATAGAGCCGATAGGCATTTCAAATATAGGTGCCGATAGGCTTTCCAGATACGGTTGCCGATAGGCATTTCAAATATAGGTGCCGATAGGCATTTCAGATATAGTTGCCAATTGGCATCTTAAAAATAGGTGCCGATAGGCATTTCAGATATAGAAGCCGATAGGCATTTCAAATATAGGTGCCGATAGGCATTCCAGATATGGTTGCCGATAGGCATTTCAAATATAGGTGCTAATAGGCATTTCAGATGTAGTTTCCGATAGGCATTTCAAAAATAGGTGCCGATAGGCATTTCAGATATAGGTGCCGAAAGGCATTTCAGATATAGTTGCCGATTGGCATTTTAAAAATAGGTGCCGATAGGCATCTCAGATGTATTTTACGATAGGCATTTAAAAAATAGGTGCCGATAGGCATTTCAGATATAGGTGCCGATAGGCATATCAGATATAGTTGCCGATAGGCATTTAAAATATAGGTGCCGATAGGCATTTCAAATATAGGTGTCGATAGGCATTTCAGACATAAATGCCGAAAGGCATTTCAGATATAGGTGCCGATACGCATTACTGATGTGGTTGCCGATTGGCATTTTAAAAATAGGTGCCAATAGGCATTTCAGATATAGAAGCCGATAGGCATTTCAAATATAGGTGCCGATAGGCATTCCAGATATAGTTGCCGATAGGCATTTCAAATATAGGTGCTGATAGGCATTTCAGATGTAGTTTCCGATAGGCATTTCAAAAATTGGTGCCGATAGGCATTTCAGATATAGGTGCCGATAGGCATTTCAGATATAGTTGCCGATTGCCACTTTAAAAATAGGTGCCGATAGGCATTTAAGATATGGTTGCCGATAGGCATTTTAAATATAGGTGCTGATAGGCATTTCAGATGTAGTTTCCGAGAGGCCTATCAAAAATAGGTGCCGATAGGCATTTCAGATATAGGTGCCGATAGGCATTTCAGATATAGTTGCCGATTGCCACTTTAAAAATAGGTGCCGATAGGCATTTCAGATATAGAAGCCGATAGGTATTTCAAATATAGGTGTCGATAGGCATTTCAGATTTGGTTGCCGATAGGCATTTCAAATATAGGTGCTGATAGGCATTCCAGATATGGTTGCCGATAGGCATTTCAAATATAGGTGCTGATAGGCATTTCAGATGTAGTTTCCGATAGGCCTATCAAAAATAGGTGCCGATAGGCATTTCAGATATAGGTGCCGATAGGCATTTCAGATATAGTTGCCGATTGGCATTTTAAAAATAGGTGCCGATAGGCATTTCAGATATAGAAACCGATAGGCATTTCAAATATAGGTGCCGATATGCATTCCAGATACGGTTGCTGATCCCAGTCAACAAAAATACGTATCAAGATTAATTTTCAATACGTTTTCTTTGATACGTTTCGAAAAACATTCCGAATATATATATAATACATTTATTTAAATCTCAAGGATAGGTAGCAGCAAAAACATTGCTGGTATATATTAAAAATGTATTTTGAAATGTATTGAATATATTTTCAAACCCATGGCTTAAAAACGTTTTCTAAATATATTATTTAAATCTTAAGGATAGGTATCAGCAAAAACTTTGCTGGTATGTATCAAAAATGTATTTTGAAATGTACAGAATATATTTTCAAACCCATGGCTTAAAAACGTTTTCTAAATATATTATTTAAATCTTAAGGATAGGTATCAGCAAAAACTTTGCTGGTATGTATCAAAAATGTATTTTGAAATGTACAGAATATATTTTCATACCCATTATTCCAAAAACGTTCTCTAAATCTTTTATTTAAATCTCATGGATAGCTATCGGCAAAAACTTTTCTGGTATATTTCAAAAATGTATTTTGAAATGTGCAGAATATATTTTCATACCCATAATTAAAAAACGTTCTCTAAATCTTTTATTTAAATCTCAAGGATAGCTATCGGCAAAAACTTTGCTGGTATATTTCAAAAATGTATTTTGAAATGTGCAGAATATATTTTCATACCCATAATTCATAAACGTTCTCTAAATCTTTTATTTAGATCTCAAGGATAGCTATCGGCAAAAACTTTGCTGGTATATTTCAAAAATGTATTTTGAAATGTGCAGAATATATTTTCATATCCATAATTCAAAAACGTACCTACTCTAAATCTTTTATTTAAATCTCAAAGATAGCTATTAGCAAGAAATTTGCTGGTATATATAAAAAATGTATTTTGAATTGTGCAGAATATATTTTCATATCCATAATTCAAAAACGTTCTCTAAATCTTTTATTTAAATCCCAAGGATAGCTATCGGCAAAAATTTTGCTGGTATATTTAAAAATGTATTTTGAAATATGTTGAATATATTTTCAAACCCATGGCTTAAAAACGTTCTCTAAATCTTTTATTTAAATCTCAAGGATAGCTATCGGCAAAAACTTTGCTGGTATATTTCAAAAATGTATTTTGAAATGTGCAGAATATATTTTCATACCCATAATTAAAAAACGTTCTCTAAATCTTTTATTTAAATCTCAAGGATAGCTATCGGCAAAAACTTTGCTGGTATATTTCAAAAATGTATTTTGAAATGTGCAGAATATATTTTCATACCCATAATTCATAAACGTTCTCTAAATCTTTTATTTAGATCTCAAGGATAGCTATCGGCAAAAACTTTGCTGGTATATTTCAAAAATGTATTTTGAAATGTGCAGAATATATTTTCATATCCATAATTCAAAAACGTACCTACTCTAAATCTTTTATTTAAATCTCAAAGATAGC
Source organism: Venustoraphidia nigricollis (assembly GCA_034508555.1). Lineage (NCBI taxonomy): Eukaryota > Metazoa > Arthropoda > Insecta > Raphidioptera > Raphidiidae > Venustoraphidia > Venustoraphidia nigricollis. Next base: position 206,173 of record JAVRKA010000186.1, on the reverse strand, counting down.
TATTAGCAAGAAATTTGCTGGTATATATAAAAAATGTATTTTGAATTGTGCAGAATATATTTTCATATCCATAATTCAAAAACGTTCTCTAAATCTTTTATTTAAATCCCAAGGATAGCTATCGGCAAAAATTTTGCTGGTATATTTAAAAATGTATTTTGAAATATGTTGAATATATTTTCAAACCCATGGCTTAAAAACGTTTTCTAAATATATTATTTAAATCTTAAGGATAGGTATCAGCAAAAACTTTGCTGGTATGTATCAAAAATGTATTTTGAAATGTGCAGAATATATTTTCATATCCATAATTAAAAAACGTTCTCTAAATCTTTTATTTTAATCTCAAGGATAGCTATCGGCAAAAACTTTGCTGGTATATTTCAAAAATGTATTTTGAAATGTGCAGAATATATTTTCATACCCATAATTAAAAAACGTTCTCTAAATCTTTTATTTAAATCTCAAGGATAGCTATTAGCAAGAACTTTGCTGGTATATATAAAAAATGTATTTTGAATTGTGCAGAATATATTTTCATATCCATAATTCAAAAACGTTCTCTAAATCTTTTATTTAAATCCCAGGGATAGCTATCGGCAAAAATTTTGCTGGTATATTTAAAAATGTATTTTGAAATATGTTGAATATATTTTCAAACCCATGGCTTAAAAACGTTTTCTAAATATATTATTTAAATCTTAAGGATAGGTATCAGCAAAAACTTTGCTGGTATGTATCAAAAATGTATTTTGAAATGTGCAGAATATATTTTCATACCCATAATTAAAAACCTTCTCTAAATCTTTTATTTAAATCTCAAGGATAGCTATCGGCAAAAACTTTGCTGGTATATTTCAAAAATGTATTTTGAAATGTGCAGAATATATTTTCATACCCATAATTAAAAAACGTTCTCTAAATCTTTTATTTAAATCTCAAGGATAGCTATCGGGAAAAACTTTGCTTGTATATTTCAAAAATGTATTTTGAAATGTGCAGAATATATTTTCATATCCATAATTCAAAAACGTACTCTAAATCTTTTAATTAAATCTCAAAGATAGCTATTAGCAAGAACTTTGCTTATATATATAAAAAATGTATTTTGAATTGTGCAGAATATATTTTCAAATTTATAACTTAAAAGCGTTTACAAAATATTTCAGTTAAATCTCAGGGATTTACAATAATTGTGTTTCGAAACCGAACCAATACAAGTTACTTTTAATTACATTTTTTTTGATAATATTTACTAGTTTAAATACTAAATAAACGCCTAATAAGTAAAGAAAATTCAACACACTTCTGAATTATTCCTCAGATATTCGTATGTTATTGCTGAGATTTTACACTGAAATTTGATAGAGCAGTCTAACTTTAAAATTATTTTTTTCGATAGAACATCTCAGCTGTAAGATAAAGATATACAAATAATTATTTGTACATCTTTATCTTACAGCTGAGATGTTCTATCGAAGAAAAAATTTTAATAGAAAATATTAATCTTCATCAAAATAGTCATTAAAAAGATGAAAATACTGAAATGTTGATCGGTCGGCACCAATTTAATAAAAGTAGATATTTAAAAAGTTTTTGTAATTAAATTTGCGTCGACCTCAAAATTCCATTATTTTCAACATTTTAGTGACTTTTTGAAGGAGATTTTTTTTTAAGTTTTTACATCGATAGAACATCTCAGCTCTAAGATGAAGATATATAAATAAAGATAAAGAAAACGTGAACATAAAAAAATCAAAACCCTACGACAATTTGGTCAATAAGTTAGACCTAAAAAGTAGTTAACAAATAAATAATAATTTAATTAATAATAATTAATAAAAGAAACCTGAAGAGTAGTTTACAAATATATGAATGTGTGTATATATATTATATAGATATATACGTGTGTGTGTGATTTATTTTACATTTTAAGTTTCTATGATCTTTATTAATTATTTAAATTATGAAAATGATCTTTTATCTCGAAAAGTAAACAATAAGAACGACAGACATTATTGAATAGAAGCTCTATTCAATAATGTCTGTCGTTCAAAAATTCTTATTGTTTACTTTTCGAGATACAAGATCATTCTCATAATTTAAATAATAATGGGTTTTTCTCGAAGATTAAATATATAATGCATTAAACTAATCTTCGGGAAAAACCCATTATCTCTATCTCGATAACAAATTTTACCTACCTTATATTCAGTTATACTTAATATTGAAATATTTTGTCAATTTCTATGTACCAATAACGTACAGAATTTAGTTATCAAAAAATTTTGAATTAAGATATGAAATATCTATTGATAGTGCGAAGTTTAATTTTCTTTATTTTTTACGTTTATTTACTCTTATAAAATAATAAATTTTACCGAAAAAATTCAATTAAAAGTAATTTGTATTAAGTACTATTATAGATGGATATACCAGAAAAATTTTGTTCATGGCGCAAATCGAGAAGAAACACGTTTCTTAGGCAACTTGTTTTAAACGCAAGAGAAGAAATTAAAAATATAAATTCGACGCAAATTACAAATAGAAAAAGCGACGAATCTTTGCAAAGGTTTTCGAATTTAACTTCTGAAAATGATGGTACGCATATGCGTATTAATGGTACTGATGAATTACTAAAAGAACGCTATTTCGAAGAAAACAAAACTACTAATGAAAGTATGGCTATAACAAAACGTCATCGACAAGAAGTAAACGATACAGAGCATTCTGCATTGAATAATTTAACGATTATCAATGATGACGTTAAATATGATTCCCGGTATTTAATAAATGGTGATGAAAGTAATAATAAGAATGAACGAACAATTAATGCACAATATTCATTAAATGATGCATTGAAGTTGTATGCATTGCAATGTAATGTTCCCAATAGTTCGTTAAGGACTCTTCTTCATCATTTGAAACCATTTCATCCAGAATTACCAAAAGATCCTAGAACTATTTTACAAAACCCTATGAAGAGAAATGTTGAAGTAATGGGACAAGGGTTATACTACAATTTTGGATTGGCGATAATGTTACGAAATAAACTTGTAGAAGAAGAAAATATTCCATCAGAAATAATATTGGATTTCAACATAGATGGATTGCCTATTTTTAAGAGTTCTAATCTTCAGTTTTGGCCAATACTTTGCAGGATACGAGAGTTCTCGGGAATACTACCATTTATTATTAGTATATACTGCGGTTCTAGTAAAGCAGACATCAAAGATTTTTTTAAAGACTTTGTTCCAGAATTAAATTATTTAAAACAAAACGGGTTAGATTTTTCCGAAAAATCTATTAAAATTTCTGTTGGAAATTTTATTTGTGATTCTCCGGCTCGTGCTTATATCAAAGGAATTAAATTACATTCTGGTTATTACGGCTGTGATCATTGTACACAAAAAGGAGCATATAATGGTCGTGTAACTTTTCCTAAAATAGATGGAGTAGAGTTGAGAACCGATAAAAACTTTTACGATAAAAAATATAAAAAACATTTTACAATGAAAACACCATTAAGGAAATTAAAAATAGGAATGATCACTCATTTTCCATTAGATGGAATGCATTTAATTTATTTAGGAGTAATGCGTAAGTTATTGAATTATTGGATAAAAGGACCGTCCCTAAAATATCGAATTTCAAGAACTACAATAGATATAATAAACGCTCGCATCACGATTTACAAAAAATATTGGCCAGTGGATTTCAACAGGAAACCTCGAGGGTTAGCTGAGATGGACCGGTGGAAAGCAACAGAATTTCGCCAATTTTTATTATATATAGGACCACTTGTACTGAAGAAGTATTTACCAAAATCACATTATAATCTATTCATGTTACTTCACACAGCTGTAGTGATTTTGAGTCGTAGTGATTTATACAAGGAATGGAATAGAATAGCTCATGAATTATTGAAAAAATTTGTTAAAAAATCCCAGTATTTATTTGGCGAACAGTTTATTACGTATAATGTGCATAATTTAATACATATTGCTATGGAGTGTCTGAAAAATGGTCCGTTAGATTCATTTTCTGCGTTTCCATTTGAAAATGTATTAGGTATTATAAAAAAATTAGTAAGAGCACAAAACAAACCTTTAGAGCAATTGGTAAATCGAGTAATAGAAAGATTAGAATTTAGAAACGAAAAAAAGGAAAATAATGAAGAGCCAATTTTATCAAGTGAACATGAAGATGGCCCGAATTTAAAAATTATGGGAAAACAATATAGAAAAATTAATTGGCAAGGTAAAACTGTTACTAATAAGATTGGTAATAATGCGATAATAATGAAGGATTCTTCGATTGTAATTGTTGAAAATTTCATAAAATCTGATCAAGAGATATGGATAATAGGAAATCGCCTTCAGAGCTCCGAAGACTTTTATTCGTGTCCATTGAAATCATCACATTTAAACATACAAATTGTGAAACAACTAAAATATCGCCCAAGAAAATTTTCACTTTCTGATATTAAATCAAAAGCTATGCTATTGCCTTTACAAAATAAAAAAAATCAGTTTGTTTGCTACCCACTACTTAATTAGAATATAATATAAATTAGAATATATATAAATTAGAATATATATAAATTAGAATATAATATAAAAAAATATAAAGTTAGGACATGATAATATACCTAATTATATGATAATTATAGTTAAAATACAAATGAACATGTAATTACATTTAATAAGTGAAATATTAGAAAACTGGGGAGTAGGGAACCAGTCAGAATGCAGTTATACGATTTTCACCCTTATTTTTGAGTTTCGTATATTATCAGAGATAAGACATATAGCTACGCATTTAAATTTTATTAGTTACGAACCAACATTGGAAGTGTGCGAATTACCTACATATCTCAAATATTACATTTATTTATCAAAATATTGAACGCAAGTTAATTTGTCACAATGAAGAGGAAGCTCAATTTAAGTGACCAGTAAGTATTGATTGAAAAAATTATTAAATTCGAAAAGCATTATTTTCTCTTTACATAATTATTATTTTTTATCAGAGTAAAAATTTCGATAACTGAAAGAATATTTGTTATGTGCACAATAAATATATTATTCTAAAATCAATTTATAATTAATTTCAATCAATTAATTATAGATTGAAATATATTATTTCATTATTTTAATACATTTCAAATGACTTATGAAACATATTAATTACAGAGTTTCCTACAAGAAGGAAAATATAAGGCTTCGGGAAACTAATGTGTTTAAGTGTATCAGTAAAATGATGATTATGATAATGAACGTTGGCAATTATTTTAACACTTTGATTTTAGAAAATATTCATTAGTAGAATTCATCGAGAAACATCCGTACGAGTCATTGGTTGTTCCAGAAACTTGGGTATTTGAAGATGAAGGTGAAATCTTTTGCTTTTGGCCTAACGAAAAATACAAATCAAAAGATATTAAATACATGATTGATCATGGAGAGGAACCAAATACCAAAACATGGAAATCGATTATTTGTAAAGTGCATTACACAGGTATGTTTTCAGATAAATACGTCTATCAAACCAAAATAGTGTTATAAAAGCTATACTAATTATTCTTAAAAAGACATATTTCTACTCAAAACATCAAGGCGCCGGCCGCTAGGGGGCTCGTGTTGACAGGAAAGAAAAAAATATCGACGCTCAGCGAAACATTATTACTGAAATGTTCAAAGTCAAAAAGCAGCTGAAGTTTTCTTTATTTTTTTATAAAAAAAAGGATCGTTTATCGATTAAATAAAAAAATGCTGTTTGATGCGGACCGACCTATATAATGATGTTGATTTTTTGTTTGTTGAAAAAGTCTGTACATTTAGCTAAATTAAATATTTTGTCAACGAAAATTTGTCAGACTTATTTTTAACTACAACACAATAAGCCGGTAACAAAAGGAACTGATACTTATGCCTGCAAAAACAAAATATTTTTTTCTATAGGAAAGAAATGTCGCCGATATAAATCTAATCAAAAAACTTCTTTAATTGGCAACAAAAAGAACTGATATATGTCGGTTTTTTTTCTGTTGAAATAACACTTTCAAATAAAAGTAATGAAATTTAAAAGAGTGCTTTTTCAAGTCCAGAAAAAATTAACACTTGTTGCAAATGTTAATTTTTTCTGCACTTGAAAACGCACCTTTTTAAATTTCAATACTTTTATTTGAAAGTGTTATTTCAACAGTAAAAAGAACGACATATATCAGTTCTTTTTGTTGCCAAAGAAAATTTTTGATTAGATTTATATCGATGGCATTTCTTTCCTATCAACACCCTTTCTTAGAAAAACACATTTTTTTTGGCAGGCATATAATTTACTAGAATATTTGTAGATTTCTCATAAATAGTATATCTAAAAACGATCGAAAGCAATTTTCAAGACATCTAAAAATAGTTGAAATATTTTTTTCAGGATTGAGAAAAAGATGTTTGGAGATGGAAAAAATTCTTCAAGGTGACGGTAGCGAAGCAGTCAGGTTAACTTACTCTGAAGAACAAAAATTCCGTCAGAAAAAAATGCCACCTAAAGATCTAGATAAACATGATAAAATTGATAATCTTATTGAAGAACCATCGAGTTCAGAAGAATCGAGCGATTCAGATGATAATGGTAAATATTTTAGAAATTCGATTACATTGAATTTCAAACCCATCATTTTTTAAACAAAAATTTTACTAATTATACTTTTATATTATCAGATCCAAATCCAAATTATATTCAAAAGAACAATAAAATTAATGACAATAGTCTGTCTAAAGAATTGCATCGAATTCTTTCAACTCCGAAGTCGCCTCTGATAGATCAACAAACAAATCATCAATTGTCATCAAATCATGTCCCACATAACAACTTATTAGGTGGGGCAGAAACGAGTGTGGGAAACTCACAGTCATGTAAATGTGGTTAGTATAATATTCTGTTGGTTTCTAATTAATTAAGAGTTATTCATTTATTATTAACCTAATCTGATTAAATTTCAGACTTATGGAATGAAAAAATTTATAGAAAGTTATGTACCATTGAAACAATGCTAAAATTAAATACACCTACAAAAACTTACGGTAGAGTGGAGACTTTAAACATACCGGATATAAAAATTCCACTAGAAACCATCGACGATATTAAATTGATGGAAACAAAAATGACGGAAAATGTTACGAAAGAAGTGGTATTAAATTAATATAATTATATCTATTACACTCTTAAAACTATAAAAAATGATTTAAATTATGACAAAGATGATTTTTGCAAAACATAATATCAATACTAATATATTTTACAGGTTAATTATCTAAAAGGGTTCGCGGAAACTGACTTATTTAACTCGGCCAGAGCTATGCTACAGAGTGTTTTAACAGTACCATTAATGACGCAGTTAAATTGGACTGGGAAAAATAAAAACAAGAAAGGATTTACTCGAATTGCGAAAAAATTTTCCGATGTATTTATTGGTAAATCGTTTTAATTAATTAAATAGTGCAAGTCAATAAAACTAAAATTTTCATATACAGATGACTGACTATGAATTTTTTATTTTCAGACACTTTGAAGATAACCCATAGGCATTTTCCGAACGACGTTATTCGAAGAAAGCTCATGAGATGTTTAGTTACGGCAGGAAAAAATCTTCCAGATTCAGAAGACAATGTGATAGTAGATTTGGAAAAATAGAACTAGAAACTAGAAAATGTGTGCTTAATAAAATAATATACCTATAATTGAATTTCAATAAAAATGAACATTAAATAAAAATAAATTATATGACTATTTATTTATATTCAAAATATATTTCTAAAATATATTTGAAAACTTATTCATAGATATTTTCAGAACGTTCCTAAAACATAAAAATATATCCCTATAAATTAATTTTGAATATATTTTACGTACGGCTACAAAATGTTTTGAAACAGTTTTTAAGAATGTATTAAACACATTTCAAAAATGTTATAAAGGTTCTCAATACGTTTTGAAAAATGTTTGGAAAATATATTTTACACTAATTTTTAGCCAAAAATTATATTTTTGATACGTTTCTAGAACATTTATTGTTTTAGTCAAAATGTATGTAAAACATACTGTGAACTAATATGAATATATTTTACGAATGTTTATTGAATGTTATTAAAACTATTCGTAAAATGTTTTAAAAATGATTCTAAACAGTTTTCAAGAATGTATTAAATACATTTCAAAAATGTTAAAAAGGTTCTCAATACGTTTTGAAAAATGTTTGGAAAATATATTTTACACTAATTTTTAGCCAAAAATTATATTTTTGATACGTTTCTAGAACATTTATTGTTTTAGTCAAAATGTATGTAAAACATATTGTGAACTAATACGAATATATTTTACGAATGTTATTAAAACTATTCGTAAAATGTTTTAAAAAAGATTCTAAATAGTTTTCAAGAATGTATTAAACACATTTCAAAAATGTTATAAAGGTTCTCAATACGTTTTGAAAAATGTTTTGAAAATATATTTTGCACTAATATTCGGCCAAAAATTACATTTTTGAAACGTTTTTTGATACGTTTCTAGAACATTTAACGTTTTAGTAAAATGTATTTAAAACATACTTTGAACCAATATTTGTTGATTGGGATAGGCATTTCAAATATAGGTGCCGATAGGCATTTCAGATATAGTTGCCAATTGGCATCTTAAAAATAGGTGCCGTTAGGCATTTCAGATATAGAAGCCGATAGGCATTTCAAATATAGGTGCCGATAGGCATTCCAGATATGGTTGCCGATAGGCATTTCAAATATAGGTGCTGATAGGCATTTCAGATGTAGTTTCCGATAGGCCTATCAAAAATAGGTGCCGATAGGCATTTCAGATATAGGTGCCGATAGGCATTTCAGATATAGTTGCCGATTGGCATTTTAAAAATAGGTGCCGATAGGCATTTCAGATATAGAAGCCGATAGGCATTTCAAATATAGGTGCCGATAGGCATTCCAGATATGGTTGCCGATAGGCATTTCAAATATAGGTGCTGATAGGCATTTCAGATGTAGTTTCCGATAGGCATTTTAAAAATAGGTGCCGATAGGCATTTCAGATATAGGTGCCGATAGGCATTTCAGATATAGTTGCCAATTGGCATCTTAAAAATAGGTGCCGATAGGCATTTCAGATATAGAAGCCGATAGGCATTTCAAATATAGGTGCCGATAGGCATTCCAGATATGGTTGCCGATAGGCATTTCAAATATAGGTGCTGATAGGCATTTCAGATGTAGTTTCCGATAGGCCTATCAAAAATAGGTGCCGATAGGCATTTCAGATATAGGTGCCGATAGGCATTTCAGATATAGTTGCCGATTGGCATTTTAAAAATAGGTGCCGATAGGCATTTCAGATATAGAAGCCGATAGGCATTTCAAATATAGGTGCCGATAGGCATTCCAGATATGGTTGCCGATAGGCATTTCAAATATAGGTGCTGATAGGCATTTCAGATGTAGTTTCCGATAGGCATTTTAAAAATAGGTGCCGATAGGCATTTCAGATATAGGTGCCGATAGGCATTTCAGATATAGTTGCCGATTGGCATTTTAAAAATAGGTGCCGATAGGCATTTCAGATATAGGTGCCGATAGGCATATCAGATATAGTTGCCAATAGGCATTTAAAATATAGGTGCCGATAGGCATTTCAAATATAGGTGTCGATAGGCATTTCAGATATAAATGCTAAAAGGCATTTCAGATATAGGTGCCGATAGGCATTTCTGATGTGGTTGCCGATAGGCATTTCTAATATAGGTGCTGATAGGCATTTCAGATGTAGTTTCCGATAGGCATTTCAAAAATAGGTGCCGATAGGCATTTCAGATATAGGTGCCGAAAGGCATTTCAGATATAGTTGCCGATTGGCATTTTAAAAATAGGTGCCGATAGGCATTTCAGATGTATTTTACGATAGGCATTTCAAAAATAGGTGCCGATAGGCATTTCAGATATAGGTGCCGATAGGCATATCAGATATAGTTGCCGATAGGCATTTAAAATATAGGTGCCGATAGGCATTTCAAATATAGGTGTCGATAGGCATTTCAGACATAAATGCCGATAGGCATTTCAAATATAGGTGCCGATAGGCATTTCAGATATAGGTGCCGATAGGCATTTCAAATATAGGTGCCGATAGGCATTTCAGATATAGTTGCCGATTGGCATTTTAAAAATAGGTGCCGATAGGCATTTCAGATATAGAAGCCGATAGATATTTCAAATATAGGTGTCGATAGGCATTTCAGATATAAATGCCGAAAGGCATTTCAGATATAGGTGCCGATAGGCATTTCTGATGTGGTTGCCGATTGGCATTTTAAAAATAGGTGCCGATAGGCATTTCAGATATAGAAGCCGATAGGCATTTCAAATATAGGTGCCGATAGGCATTCCAGATATGGTTGCCGATAGGCATTTCAAATATAGGTGCTGATAGGCATTTCAGATGTAGTTTCCGATAGGCATTTCAAAAATAGGTGCCGATAGGTATTTCAGATATAGGTGCCGAAAGGCATTTCAGATATAGTTGCCGATTGGCATTTTAAAAATAGGTGCCGATAGCCATTTCAGATGTATTTTACGATAAGCATTTCAAAAATAGGTGCCGATAGGCATTTCAGATATAGGTGCCGATAGGCATATCAGATATAGTTGCCGATAGGCATTTAAAATATAGGTGCCGACAGGCATTTCAAATATAGGTGTCGATAGGCATTTCAGACATAAATGCCGAAAGGCATTTCAGATATAGGTGCCGATAGGCATTACTGATGTGGTTGCCGATTGGCATTTTAAAAATAGGTGCCGATAGGCATTTCAGATGTATTTTACGATAGGCATTTCAAAAATAGGTGCCGATAGGCATTTCAGATATAGGTGCCGATAGGCATATCAGATATAGTTGCCGATAGGCATTTAAAATATAGGTGCCGATAGGCATTTCAAATATAGGTGTCGATAGGCATTTCAGACATAAATGCCGATAGGCATTTCAAATATAGGTGCCGATAGGCATTTCAAATATAGGTGCCGATAGGCATTTCAAATATAGGTGCCGATAGGCATTTCAGATATAGTTGCCGATTGGCATTTTAAAAATAGGTGCCGATAGGCATTTCAGATATAGAAGCCGATAGATATTTCAAATATAGGTGTCGATAGGCATTTCAGATATAAATGCCGAAAGGCATTTCAGATATAGATGCCGATAGGCATTTCTGATGTGGTTGCCGATTGGCATTTTAAAAATAGGTGCCGATAGGCATTTCAGATATAGAAGCCGATAGGCATTTCAAATATAGGTGCCGATAGGCATTCCAGATATGGTTGCCGATAGGCATTTCAAATATAGGTGCTGATAGGCATTTCAGATGTAGTTTCCGATAGGCATTTCAAAAACAGGTGCCGATAGGCATTTCAGATATAGGTGCCGAAAGGCATTTCAGATATAGTTGCCGATTGGCATTTTAAAAATAGGTGCCGATAGCCATTTCAGATGTATTTTACGATAAGCATTTCAAAAATAGGTGCCGATAGGCATTTCAGATATAGGTGCCGATAGGCATATCAGATATAGTTGCCGATAGGCATTTAAAATATAGGTGCCGACAGGCATTTCAAATATAGGTGTCGATAGGCATTTCAGACATAAATGCCGAAAGGCATTTCAGATATAGGTGCCGATAGGCATTACTGATGTGGTTGCCGATTAGCATTTTAAAAATAGGTGCCAATAGGCATTTCAGATATAGAAGCCGATAGGCATTTCAAATATAGGTGCCGATAGGCATTCCAGATTTGGTTGCCGATAGGCATTTGAAATATAGGTGCTGATAGGCATTCCAGATATGGTTGCCGATAGGCATTTCAAATATAGGTGCTGATAGGCATTTCAGATGTAGTTTCCGATAGGCCTATCAAAAATAGATACCGATAGGTATTTCAGATATAGGTGCCGATAGGCATTTCAGATATAGTTGCCGATTGGCATTTTAAAAATAGGTGCCGATAGGCATTTCAGATATAGAAGCTGATAGGTATTTCAAATATAGGTGTCGATAGGCATTTCAGATATGGTTGCCGATAGGCATTTCAAATATAGGTGCTGATAGGCATTTCAGATGTAATTTCCGATAAGCCTATCAAAAATAGGTGCCGATAGGCATTTCAGATATAGGTGCCGATAGGCATTTCAGATATAGTTGCCGATTGGCATTTTAAAAATAGGTGCCGATAGGCATTTCAGATATAGAAGCCGATAGTCATTTCAAATATAGGTGGCGATAGGCATTCCAGATACGGTTGCCGATAGGCATTTCAAATATAGGTGCCGATAGGCATTTTAGATATAGTTGCCAATTGGCATCTTAAAAATAGGTGCTGATAGGCATTTCAGATATAGAAGCCGATAGGCATTTCAAATATAGGTGCCGATAGGCATTCAAGATATGGTTGCCGATAGGCATTTCAAATATAGGTGCTGATAGGCATTTCAGGTGTAGTTTCCGATAGGCATTTCAAAAATAGGTGCCGATAGGCATTTCAAATATAGGTGCCGATAGGCATTTCAGATATAGTTGCCGATTGGCATTTTAAAAATAGGTGCCGATAGGCATTTCAGATGTAGTTTCCGATAGGCATTTCAAAAATAGGTGCCGATAGGCATTTCAGATATAGGTGCCGATAGGCATATCAGATATAGTTGCCAATAGGCATTTAAAATATAGTTGCCGATAGGCATTTCAAATATAGGTGTCGATAGGCATTTCAGATATAAATGCCGAAAGGCATTTCAGATATAGGTGCCGATAGGCATTTCTGATGTGGTTGCCGATAGGCATTTCTAATATAGGTGCTGATAGGCATTTCAGATGTAGTTTCCGATAGGCCTATCAAAAATAGATACCGATAGGTATTTCAGATATAGGTGCCGATAGGCATTTCAGATATAGTTGCCGATTGGCATTTTAAAAATAGGTGCCGATAGGCATTTCAGATATAGAAGCTGATAGGTATTTCAAATATAGGTGTCGATAGGCATTTCAGATATGGTTGCCGATAGGCATTTCAAATATAGGTGCTGATAGGCATTTCAGATGTAATTTCCGATAAGCCTATCAAAAATAGGTGCTGATAGGCATTTCAGATATAGGTGCCGATAGGCATTTCAGATATAGTTGCCGATTGGCATTTTAAAAATAGGTGCCGATAGGCATTTCAGATATAGAAGCCGATAGTCATTTCAAATATAGGTGGCGATAGGCATTCCAGATACGGTTGCCGATAGGCATTTCAAATATAGGTGCCGATAGGCATTTCAAATATAGTTGCCAATTGGCATCTTAAAAATAGGTGCTGATAGGCATTTCAGATATAGAAGCCGATAGGCATTTCAAATATATGTGCCGATAGGCATTCAAGATATGGTTGCCGATAGGCATTTCAAATATAGGTGCTGATTGGCATTTCAGATGTAGTTTCCGATAGGCATTTCAAAAATAGGTGCCGATAGGCATTTCCAATATAGGTGCCGATAGGCATTTCAGATATAGTTGCCGATTGGCATTTTAAAAATAGGTGCCGATAGGCATTTCAGATGTAGTTTCCGATAGGCATTTCAAAAATAGGTGCCGATAGGCATTTCAGATATAGGTGCCGATAGGCATATCAGATATAGTTGCCAATAGGCATTTAAAATATAGTTGCCGATAGGCATTTCAAATATAGGTGTCGATAGGCATTTCAGATATAAATGCCGAAAGGCATTTCAGATATAGGTGCCGATAGGCATTTCTGATGTGGTTGCCGATAGGCATTTCTAATATAGGTGCTGATAGGCATTTCAGATGTGGTTTCCTATAGGCATTTCAAAAATAGGTGCCGATTGGCATTTCAGATATGGTTGCCGATAGGCATTTCAAATATAGGTGCAGATAGGCATTTCAGATGTAGTTTCCGAAAGGCATTTAAAAAATAGGTGCCGATAGGCATTTCAGATATAGGTGCCGATAGGCATTTCAGATATAGTTGTCGATTGGCATTTTAAAAATAGGTGCCGATAGGCATTTCAGATATAGAAGCCGATAGGCATTTCAAATATAGGTGCCGATAAGCATTCCAGATATGGTTGCCGATAGGCATTTCAAACATAGGTGCTGATAGGCATTTCAGATGTAGTTTCCGATAAGCATTTCAAAAATAAGTGCCGATAGGCATTTCAGATATAGGTGCCGATAGGCATTTCAGATATAGTTGCCGATTGGCATTTTAAAAATAGGTGCCGATAGGCATTTCAGATATAGAAGCCGATAGGCATTTCAAATATAGGTGCCGATAGGCATTCCAGATATGGTTGCCGATAGGCATTTCAAATATAGGTGCTGATAGGCATTTTAGATGTAGTTTCCGATAGGCATTTCAAAAATATGTGCCGATAGGCATTTCAGATATAGGTGCCGATAGGCATTTCAGATATAGTTGCCGATTGGCATTTTAAAAATAGGTGCCGCTAGGCATTTCAGATATAGAAGCCGATAGGCATTTCAAATATAGGTCCGATAGGCATTCCAGATATGGTTGCCGATAGGCATTCCAATATAGGTGCTGATAGGCATTTCAGATGTAGTTTCCGATAGGCATTTCAAAAATAGGTGCCGATAGGCATTTCAGATATAGGTGCCGATAGGCATTTCAGATATAGTTGCCGATTGGCATTATAAAAGTAGGTGCCGATAGGCATTTCAGATTTAGAAGCCGATAGGCATTTCAAATATAGGTGCCGATAGGCATTCCAGATATGGTTGCCGATAGGCATTTCAAATATAGGTGCTAATAGGCATTTCAGATGTAGTTTGCGATAGGCATTTCAAAAATAGGTGCCTATTGGCATTTCAGTTATAGATGCCGATAAGCATACCAGATATAGTTGCCAATTGGCATTTTAAAAATAGGTGCCGATAGGTATTTCAAATATAGAAGCCGATAGGCATTTCAAATATAGGTGCCGATAGGCATTCCAGATATGGTTGCCGATAGGCATTTCAAATATAGGTGCTGATAGGCATTTCAGATGTAGTTTCCGATAGGCATTTCAAAAATAGGTGCCGTCAGGCATTTCGGATATAGGTGCCGATAGGCATTTCAGATATAGTTGCCGATTGGCATTATAAAAATAGGTGCCGATAGGCATTTCAGATTTAGAAGCCGATAGGCATTTCAAATATAGGTGCCGATAGGCATTCCAGATATGGTTGCCGATAGGCATTTCAAATATAGGTGCTGATAGGCATTTCAGAAGAAGTTTCCGATAGGCATTTCAAAAATAGGTGCCGATAGGCATTTCAGATATAGGTGCCGATAGGCATTTCAGATATAGGTGCCGATAGGCATTTCAGATATAGTTGCCGATTGGCATTTTAAAAATAGGTGCCGATAGGCATTTCAGATATAGAAGCCGATAGGTATTTCAAATATAGGTGTCGATAGGCATTTCAGATATAAATGCCGAAAGGCATTTCAGATATAGGTGCCGATAGGCATTTCTGATGTGGTTGCCGATTGGCATTTTAAAAATAGGTGCCGATAGGCATTTCAGATATAGAAGCCGATAGGCATTTCAAATATAGGTGCCGATAGGCATTCCAGATATGGTTGCCGATAGGCATTTCAAATATAGGTGCTGATAGGCATTTCAGATGTAGTTTCCGATAGGCATTTCAAAAATAGGTGCCGATAGGCATTTCAGATATAGGTGCTCAAAGGTATTTCAGATATAGTTGCCGATTGGCATTTTAAAAATAGGTGCCGATAGGCATTTCAGATGTATTTTACGATAGGCATTTCAAAAATAGGTGCCGATAGGCATTTCAGATATAGGTGCCGATAGGCATATCAGATATAGTTGCCGATAGGCATTTAAAATATAGGTGCCGATAGGCATTTTAAATATAGGTGTCGATAGGCATTTCAGACATAAATGCCGAAAGGCATTTCAGATATAGGTGCCAATAGGCATTACTGATGTGGTTGCCGATTGGCATTTTAAAAATAGGTGCTAATAGGCATTTCAGATATAGAAGCCGATAGGCATTTCAAATATAGGTGCCGATGGGCATTCCAGATATAGTTGCCGATAGGCATTTAAAATATAGGTGCTGATAGGCATTTCAGATGTAGTTTCCGATAGGCATTTCAAAAATAGGTGCCGATAGGCATTTCAGACATAGGTGCCGATAGGCATTTCAGATATAGTTGCCG
The DNA here is from genome assembly GCA_034508555.1 of Venustoraphidia nigricollis. NCBI lineage: Eukaryota > Metazoa > Arthropoda > Insecta > Raphidioptera > Raphidiidae > Venustoraphidia > Venustoraphidia nigricollis. The sequence goes on along the minus strand of JAVRKA010000186.1, from coordinate 189,866 downwards.
ATTGGCATTTTAAAAATAGGTGCCGATAGGCATTTCAGATATAGAAGCTGATAGGTATTTCAAATATAGGTGTCGATAGGCATTTCAGATATAGTTGCCGATAGGCATTTCAAATATAGGTGCTGATAGGCATTTCAGATGTAGTTTCCGATAGGCATTTCAAAAATAGGTGCCGATAGGCATTTCAGATATAGAAGCCGATAGGCATTTTAAATATAGGTGCCGATAGGCATTCCAGATATGGTTGCCGACAGGCATTTCAAATATAGGTGCTGATAGGCATTTCAGATGTAGTTTCCGATAGGCATTTCAAAAATAGGTGCCGATAGGCATTTCAGATATAGGTGCCGATAGGCATTTCAGATATAGTTGCCGATTGGCATTTTAAAAAAAGGTGCTGATAGGCAATTCAGATATGGGTGCCGATAGGCATTTCAGATATGGGGCCGATAGGCATTTCAGATATAGTTGCCGATTGGCATTTTAAAAATAGGTGCCGATAGGCATTTCAGATATAGAAGCCGATAGGCATTTCAAATATAGTTGCCGATAGGCATTCCAGATATGGTTGCCGATAGGCATTTCAAATATAGGTGTTGATAGGCATTTCAGATGTAGTTTCCGATAGGCATTTAAAAAATAGGTGCCGATAGGCATTTCAGATATAGGTGCCGATAGGCATTTCAGATATAGTTGCCGATTGGCATTTTAAAAATAGGTGCCGATAGGCATTTCAGATATAGAAGCCGATAGGCATTTCAAATATAGGTGCCGATAGGCATTCCAGATATGGTTGCCGATAGGCATTTCAAATATAGGTGCTGATAGGCATTTCAGATGTAGTTTCCGATAGGCATTTCAAAAATAGGTGCCGATAGGCATTTCAGATATAGGTGCCGATAGGCATTTCAGATATAGTTGCCGATTGGCATTTTAAATAAAGGTGCTGATAGGCAATTCAGATATGGGTGCGGCATTTCAGATATGGGTGCCGATAGGCATTTCAGATATAGTTGCCGATTGGCATTTTAAAAATAGGTGCCGATAGGCATTTTTAAAATACGTGCCGATAGGCATTTCAGATATAGAAGCCGATAGGCATTTCAAATATAGGTGCCGATAGGCATTTCAGATATGGTCGCCGATAGGCATTTCAAATATAGGTGCTGATAGGCATTTCAGAAGTAGTTTCCGATAGGCATTTCAAAAATAAGTGCCGATAGACATTTCAGATATAGGTGCCGATAGGCATTTCAGATATAGGTGCCGATAGGCTTCTCAGATATAGTTGCCGATTGGCATTTTAAAAATAGGTGCCGATAGGCATTTCAGATATAGAAGCCGATAGGTATTTCAAATATAGGTGTCGATAGGCATTTCAGATATAAATGCCGAAAGGCATTTCAGATATAGGTGCCGATAGGCATTTCTGATGTGGTTGCCGATTGGCATTTTAAAAATAGGTGCCGATAGGCATTTCAGATATAGAAGCCGATAGGCATTTCAAATATAGGTGCCGATAGGCATTCCAGATGTGGTTGCCGATAGGCATTTCAAATATAGGTGCTGATAGGCATTTCAGATGTAGTTTCCGATAGGCATTTCAAAAATAGGTGCCGATAGGCATTTCAGATATAGGTGCCGAAAGGCATTTCAGATATAGTTGCCGATTGGCATTTTAAAAATAGGTGCCGATAGGCATTTCAGATGTATTTTACGATAGGCATTTCAAAAACAAGTGCCGATAGGCATTTCAGATATAGGTGCCGATAGGCATATCAGATATAGTTGCCGATAGGCATTTCAAATATAGGTGTCGATAGGCATTTCAGACATAAATGCCGAAAGGCATTTCAGATATAAGTGCTGATACGCATTACTGATGTGGTTGCCGATTGGCATTTTAAAAATAGGTGCCAATAGGCATTTCAGATATAGAAGCCGATAGGCATTTCAAATATAGGTGCCGATAGGCATTCCAGATATAGTTGCCGAAAGGCATTTCAAATATAGGTGCTGATAGGCATTTCAGATGTAGTTTCCGATAGGCATTTCAAAAATTGGTGCCGATAGGCATTTCAGATATAGGTGCCGATAGGCATTTCAGATATAGTTGCCGATTGCCACTTTAAAAATAGGTGCCGATAGGCATTTCAGATATAGAAGCCGATAGGTATTTCAAATATAGGTGTCGATAGGCATTTCAGATTTGGTTGCCGATAGGCATTTCAAATATAGGTGCTGATAGGCATTTCAGATGTAGTTTCCGATAGGCCTTTCAAAAATAGGTGCCGATAGGCATTTCAGATATAGGTGCCGATAGGCATTTCAGATATAGTTGCCGATAAGCATTTTAAAAATAGGTGCCGATAGGCATTTCAGATATAGAAGCTGATTGGTATTTCAAATATAGGTATCGATAGGCATTTCAGATATGGTTGCCGATAGGCATTTCAAATATAGGTGCTGATAGGCATTTCAGATGTAGTTTCCGATAGGCCTATCAAAAATAGGTGCCGATAGGCATTTCAGATATAGGTGCCGATAGGCATTTCAGATATAGTTGCCGATTGGCATTTTAAAAATAGGTGCCGATAGGCATTACAGATATAGAAGCCGATAGGCATTTCAAATATAGGTGCCGATAGGCATTTCAGATATAGTTGCCAATTGGCATCTTAAAAATAGGTGCCGATAGGCATTTCAGATATAGAATCCGTAAGGCATTTCAAATATAGGTGCCGATAGGCATTCCAGATATGGTTGCCGATAGGCATTTCAAATATAGGTGCTGATAGGCATTTCAGATGTAGTTTCCGATAGGCATTTCAAAAATAGGTGCCGATAGGCATATTAGATATAGGTGCCGAAAGGCATTTCAGATATAGTTGCCGATTGGCATTTTAAAAATTGGTGCCGATAGGCATTTCAGATGTATTTTACGATAGGCATTTCAAAAATAGGTGCCGATAGGCATTTCAGATATAGGTGCCGATAGGTATTTCAAATATAGGTGTCGATAGGCATTTCAGATTTGGTTGCCGATAGGCATTTCAAATATAGGTGCTGATAGGCATTTCAGATGTAGTTTCCGATAGGCCTTTCAAAAATAGGTGCCGATAGGCATTTCAGATATAGGTGCCGATAGGCATTTCAGATATAGTTGCCGATAAGCATTTTAAAAATAGGTGCCGATAGGCATTTCAGATATAGAAGCTGATAGGTATTTCAAATATAGGTATCGAAAGGCATTTCAGATATGGTTGCCGATAGGCATTTCAAATATAGGTGCTGATAGGCATTTCAGATGTAGTTTCCGATAGGCCTATCAAAAATAGGTGCCGATAGGCATTTCAGATATTGGTGCCGATAGGCATTTCAGATATAGTTGCCGATTGGCATTTTAAAAATAGGTGCCGATAGGCATTTCAGATATAGAAGCCGATAGGCATTTCAAATATAGGTGCCGATAGGCATTTCAGATATAGTTGCCAATTGGCATCTTAAAAATAGGTGCCGATAGGCATTTCAGATATAGAAGCCGATAGGCATTTCAAATATAGGTGCCGATAGGCATTCCAGATATGGTTGCCGATAGGCATTTCAAATATAGGTGCTGATAGGCATTTCAGATGTAGTTTCCGATAGGCATTTCAAAAATAGGTGCCGATAGGCATATTAGATATAGGTGCCGAAAGGCATTTCAGATATAGTTGCCGATTGGCATTTTAAAAATAGGTGCCGATAGGCATTTCAGATGTATTTTACGATAGGCATTTCAAAAATAGGTGCCGATAGGCATTTCAGATATAGGTGCCGATAGGCATATCAGATATAGTTGCCGATAGGCATTTAAAATATAGGTGCCGATAGGCATTTCAAATATAGGTGTCGATAGGCATTTCAGACATAAATGCCGAAAGGCATTTCAGATATAGGTGCCGATACGCATTACTGATGTGGTTGCCGATTGGCATTTTAAAAATAGGTGCCAATAGGCATTTCAGATATAGAAGCCGATAGGCATTTCAAATATAGGTGCCGATAGGCATTCCAGATATAGTTGCCGATAGGCATTTCAAATATAGGTGCTGATAGGCATTTCAGATGTAGTTTCCGATAGGCATTTCAAAAATTGGTGCCGATAGGCATTTCAGATATAGGTGCCGATAGGCAAATCAGATATAGTTGCCGATTGCCACTTTAAAAATAGGTGCCGATAGGCATTTCAGATATAGAAGCCGATAGGTATTTCAAATATAGGGTGTCGATAGGCATTTCAGATTTTGTTGCCGATAGGCATTTCAAATATAGGTTCTGATAGGCATTTCAGATGTAGTTTCCGATAGGCCTTTCAAAAATAGGTGCCGATAGGCATTTCAGATATAGGTGCCGATAGGCATTTCAGATATAGTTGCCGATAAGCATTTTAAAAATAGGTGCCGATAGGCATTTCAGATATAGAAGCTGATAGGTATTTCAAATATAGGTATCGATAGGCATTTCAGATATGGTTGCCGATAGGCATTTCAAATATAGGAGCTGATAGGCATTTCAGATGTAGTTTCCGATAGGCCTATCAAAAATAGGTGCCGATAGGCATTTCAGATATAGGTGCCGATAGGCATTTCAGATATAGTTGCCGATTGGCATTTTAAAAATAGGTGCCGATAGGCATTTCAGATATAGAAGCCGATAGGCATTTCAAATATAGGTGCCGATAGGCATTCCAGATACGGTTGCCGATAGGCATTTCAAATATAGGTGCCGATAGGCATTTCAGATATAGTTGCCAATTGGCATCTTAAAAATAGGTGCCGATAGGCATTTCAGATATAGAAGCCGATAGGCATTTCAAATATAGGTGCCGATAGGCATTCCAGATATGGTTGCCGATAGGCATTTCAAATATAGGTGCTAATAGGCATTTCAGATGTAGTTTCCGATAGGCATTTCAAAAATAGGTGCCGATAGGCATTTCAGATATAGGTGCCGAAAGGCATTTCAGATATAGTTGCCGATTGGCATTTTAAAAATAGGTGCCGATAGGCATTTCAGATGTATTTTACGATAGGCATTTCAAAAATAGGTGCCGATAGGCATTTCAGATATAGGTGCCGATAGGCATATCAGATATAGTTGCCGATAGGCATTTAAAATATAGGTGCCGATAGGCATTTCAAATATAGGTGTCGATAGGCATTTCAGACATAAATGCCGAAAGGCATTTCAGATATAGGTGCCGATACGCATTACTGATGTGGTTGCCGATTGGCATTTTAAAAATAGGTGCCAATAGACATTTCAGATATAGAACCAGATAGGCATTTCAAATATAGGTGCCGATAGGCATTCCAGATATAGTTGCCGATAGGCATTTCAAATATAGGTGCTGATAGGCATTTCAGATGTAGTTTCCGATAGGCATTTCAAAAATTGGTGCCGATAGGCATTTCAGATATAGGTGCCGATAGGCATTTCAGATATAGTTGCCGATTGCCACTTTAAAAATAGGTGCCGATAGGCATTTCAGATATAGAAGCCGATAGGTATTTCAAATATAGGTGTCGATAGGCATTTCAGATTTGGTTGCCGATAGGCATTTCAAATATAGGTGCTGATAGGCATTTCAGATGTAGTTTCCGATAGGCCTTTCAAAAATAGGTGCCGATAGGCATTTCAGATATAGGTTCCGATAGGCATTTCAGATATATTTGCCGATAGGCATTTTAAAAATAGGTGCCGATAGGCATTTCAGATATAGAAGCTGATAGGTATTTCAAGTATAGGTATCGATAGGCATTTAAGATATGGTTGCCGATAGGCATTTCAAATATAGGTGCTGATAGGCATTTCAGATGTAGTTTCCGAGAGGCCTATCAAAAATAGGTGCCGATAGGCATTTCAGATATAGGTGCCGATAGGCATTTCAGATATAGTTGCCGATTGCCACTTTAAAAATAGGTGCCGATAGGTATTTCAGATATAGAAGCCGATAGGTATTTCAAATATAGGTGTCGATAGGCATTTCAGATTTGGTTGCCGATAGGCATTTCAAATATAGGTGCTGATAGGCATTCCAGATATGGTTGCCGATAGGCATTTCAAATATATGTGCTGATAGGCATTTCAGATGTAGTTTCCGATAGGCCTATCAAAAATAGGTGCCGATAGGCATTTCAGATATAGGTGCCGATAGGCATTTCAGATATAGTTGCCGATTGGCATTTTAAAAATAAGTGCCGATAGGCATTTCAGATATAGAAACCGATAGGCATTTCAAATATAGGTGCCGATAGGCATTCCAGATACGGTTGCTGATAGGCATTTCAAATATAGGTGCCGATAGGCATTTCAGATATAGTTGCCAATTGGCATCTTAAAAATAGGTGCCGATAGGCATTTCAGATATAGAAGCCGATAGGCATTTCAAATATAGGTGCCGATAGGCATTCCAGATATGGTTGCCGATAGGCATTTCAAATATAGGTGCTGATAGGCATTTCAGATGTAGTTTCCGATAGGCATTTCAAAAATAGGTGCCGATAGGCATTTCAGATATAGGTGCCGATAGGCATTTCAGATATAGTTGCCGATTGGCATTTTAAAAATAGGTGCCGATAGGCATTTCAGATGTAGTTTCCGATAGGCATTTCAAAAATAGGTGCCGATAGGCATTTCAGATATAGGTGCCGATAGGCATATCGGATATAGTTGCCAATAGGCATTTAAAATATAGGTGCCGATAGGCATTTCAAATATAGGTGTCGATAGGCATTTCAGATATAAATGCTGAAAGGCATTTCAGATATAGGTGCCGATAGGCATTTCTGATGTGGTTGCCGATAGGCATTTCTAATATAGGTGCTGATAGGCATTTCAGATGTAGTTTCCGATAGGCATTTCAAAAATAGGTGCCGATGGGCATTTCAGATATAGGTGCCGATAGGCACTTCAGATATAGTTGCCGATTGGCATTTTAAAAATAGGTGCCGATAGGCATTTCAGATATAGAAGCCGATAGGTATTTCAAATATAGGTGCAGATAGGCATTTCAGATGTAGTTTCCGAAAGGCATTAAAAAATTGGTGCCGATAGGCATTTCAGATATAGGTGCCGATAGGCATTTCAGATATAGTTGTCGATTGGCATTTTAAAAATAGGTGCCGATAGGCATTTCAGATATAGAAGCCGATAGGCATTTCAAATATAGGTGCCGATAAGCATTCCAGATATGGTTGCCGATAGGCATTTCAAACATAGGTGCTGATAGGCATTTCAGATGTAGTTTCCAATAAGCATTTCAAAAATAAGTGCCGATAGGCAATTCAGATATAGGTGCCGATAGGCATTTCAGATATAGTTGCCGATTGGCATTTTAAAAATAGGTGCCGATAGGCATTTCAGATATAGAAGATGATAGGCATTTCAAATATAGGTGCCGATAGGCATTCCAGATATGGTTGCTGATAGGCATTTCAAATATAGGTGCTGATAGGCATTTCAGATGTAGTTTCCGATAGGCATTTCAAAAATAAGTGCCGATAGGCATTTCAGATATAGGTGCCGATAGGCATTTCAGATATAGTTGCCGATTGGCATTTTAAAAATAGGTGCCGATAGGCATTTCAGATATAGAAGCCGATAGGCATTTCAAATATAGGTGCCGATAGGCATTCCAGATATGGTTGCCGATAGGCATTTCAAATATATGTGCTGATAGGCATTTCAGATGTAGTTTCCGATAGGCATTTCAAAAATAGGTGCCGATAGGCATTTCAGATATAGGTGCCGATAGGCATTTCAGATATAGTTGCCGATTGGCATTATAATAATAGGTGCCGATAGGCATTTCACATTTAGAAGCCGATAGGCATTTCAAATATAGATGCCGATAGGCATTCCAGATATGGTTGCCGATAGGCATTTCAAATATAGGTGCTAATAGGCATTTCAGATGTAGTTTGCGATAGGCATTTCAAAAATAGGTGCCGATTGGCATTTCAGTTATAGATGCCGATAAGCATATCAAATATAGTTGCCAATTAGCATTTAAAAATAGGTGCCGATAGGCATTTCAAATATAGAAGCCGATAGGCATTTCAAATATAGGTGTTGATAGGAATTCCAGATATGGTTGCCGATAGGCATTTCAAATATAGGTGCTGATAGGCATTTCAGATGTAGTTTCCGATAGGCATTTCAAAAATAGGTGCCGATAGGCATTTCAGATATAGGTGCCGATAGGCACTTCAGATATAGTTGCCGATTGGCATTTTAAAAATAGGTGCCGATAGGCATTTCAGATATAGAAGCCGATAGGCAGTTCAAATATAGGTGCCGATAGGCATTCCAGATATGGTTACCGATAGGCATTTCAAATATAGGTGCTGATAGGCATTTCAGAAGTAGTTTCCGATAGGCATTTCAAAAATAGGTGCCGTTAGGCATTTCAGATATAGGTGCCGATAGGCATTTCAGATATAGGTGCCGATAGGCATTTTATATATAGTTGCCGATTGGCATTTTAAAAATAGGTGCCGATAGGCATTTTTAAAATACGTGCCGATAGGCATTTCAGATATAGAAGCCGATAGGCATTTCAAATATAGGTGTTGATAGGAATTCCAGATATGGTTGCCGATAGGCATTTCAAATATAGGTGCTGATAGGCATTTCAGATGTAGTTTCCGATAGGCATTTCAAAAATAGGTGCCGATAGGCATATCAGATATAGTTGCCGATAGGCATTTCAGATATAGTTGCCGATTGGCATTTTAAAAATAGGTGCCGATAGGCATTTTTAAAATACGTGCCGATAGGCATTTCAGATATAGAAGTTGATAGGCATTTTAAATATAGGTGCCGATAGGCATTCCAGATATGGTTACCGATAGGCATTTCAAATATAGGTGCTGATAGGCATTTCAGAAGTAGTTTCCGATAGGCATTTCAAAAATAGGTGCCGTTAGGCATTTCAGATATAGGTGCCGATAGGCATTTCAGATATAGGTGCCGATAGGCATTTTATATATAGTTGCCGATTGGCATTTTAAAAATAGGTGCCGATAGGCATTTCAGATATAGAAGCCGATAGGTATTTCAAATATAGGTGTCGATAGGCATTTCAGATATAAATGCCGAAAGGCATTTCAGATATAGGTGCCGATAGGCATTTCTGAAGTGGTTGCCGATTGGCATTTTAAAAATAGGTGCCGATAGGCATTTCAGATATAGAAGCCGATAGGCATTTAAAATATAGGTGCTAATAGGCATTTCAGATGTAGTTTGCGATAGGCATTTCAAAAATAGGTGCCGATTGGCATTTCAGTTATAGATGCCGATAAGCATATCAGATATAGTTGCCAATTAGCATTTAAAAATAGGTGCCGATAGGCATTTCAAATATAGAAGCCGATAGGCATTTCAAATATAGGTGTTGATAGGAATTCCAGATATGGTTGCCGATAGGCATTTCAAATATAGGTGCTGATAGGCATTTCAGATGTAGTTTCCGATAGGCATTTCAAAAATAAGTGCCGATAGGCATTTCAGATATAGGTGCCGATAGGCACTTCAGATATAGTTGCCGATTGGCATTTTAAAAATAGGTGCCGATAGGCATTTCAGATATAGAAGCCGATAGGCAGTTCAAATATAGGTGCCGATAGGCATTCCAGATATGGTTACCGATAGGCATTTCAAATATAGGTGCTGATAGGCATTTCAGAAGTAGTTTCCGATAGGCATTTCAAAAATAGGTGCCGTTAGGCATTTCAGATATAGGTGCCGATAGGCATTTCAGATATAGGTGCCGATAGGCATTTTATATATAGTTGCCGATTGGCATTTTAAAAATAGGTGCCGATAGGCATTTTTAAAATACGTGCCGATAGGCATTTCAGATATAGAAGCCGATAGGCATTTCAAATATAGGTGTTGATAGGAATTCCAGATATGGTTGCCGATAGGCATTTCAAATATAGGTGCTGATAGGCATTTCAGAAGTAGTTTCCGATAGGCATTTCAAAAATAGGTGCCGATAGGCATATCAGATATAGTTGCCGATAGGCATTTCAGATATAGTTGCCGATTGGCATTTTAAAAATAGGTGCCGATAGGCATTTTTAAAATACGTGCCGATAGGCATTTCAGATATAGAAGTTGATAGGCATTTTAAATATAGGTGCCGATAGGCATTCCAGATATGGTTACCGATAGGCATTTCAAATATAGGTGCTGATAGGCATTTCAGAGGTAGTTTCCGATAGGCATTTCAAAAATAGGTGCCGTTAGGCATTTCAGATATAGGTGCCGATAGGCATTTCAGATATAGGTGCCGATAGGCATTTTATATATAGTTGCCGATTGGCATTTTAAAAATAGGTGCCGATAGGCATTTCAGATATAGAAGCCGATAGGTATTTCAAATATAGGTGTCGATAGGCATTTCAGATATAAATGCCGAAAGGCATTTCAGATATAGGTGCCGATAGGCATTTCTGAAGTGGTTGCCGATTGGCATTTTAAAAATAGGTGCCGATAGGCATTTCAGATATAGAAGCCGATAGGCATTTAAAATACAGGTGCTGATAGGCATTTAAGATGTAGTTTCCGATAGGCATTTCAAAAATAGGTGCCGATAGGCATTTCAGATATAGGTGCCGAAAGGCATTTCAGATATAGTTGCCGATTGGCATTTTAAAAATAGGTGCCGATAGGCATTTCAGATGTATTTTACGATAGGCATTTCAAAAATAGGTGCCGATAGGCATTTCAGATATAGGTGCCGATAGGCATATCAGATATAGTTGCCGATAGGCATTTAAAATATAGGTGCCGATAGGCATTTCAAATATAGGTGTCGATAGGCATTTCAGACATAAATGCCGAAAGGAATTTCAGATATAGGTGCCGATAGGCATTACTGATGTGGTTGCCGATTGGCATTTGAAAAATAGGTGCCAATAGGCATTTCAGATATAGAAGCCGATAGGCATTTCAAATATAGGTGCCGATAGGCATTCCAGATATAGTTGCCGATAGGCATTTCAAATATAGGTGCTGATAGGCATTTCAGATGTAGTTTCCGATAGGCATTTCAAAAATTGGTGCCGATAGGCATTTCAGATATAGGTGCCGATAGGCATTTCAGATATAGTTGCCGATTGCCACTTTAAAAATAGGTGCCGATAGGCATTTCAGATATAGAAGCCGATAGGTATTTCAAATATAGGTGTCGATAGGCATTTCAGATTTAGTTGCCGATAGGCATTTCAAATATAGGTGCTGATAGGCATTCCAGATATGGTTGCCGATAGGCATTTCAAATATAGGTGCTGATAGGCATTTTAGATGTAGTTTCCGATAGGCCTATCAAAAATAGGTGCTGATAGGCATTTCAGATATAGGTGCCGATAGGCATTTCAGATATAGTTGCCAATTGGAATTTTAAAAATAGGTGCCGATAGGCATTTCAGATATAGAAGCTGATAGGTATTTTAAATATAGGTGTCGATGGGCATTTCAGATATGGTTGCCGATAGGCATTTCAAATATAGGTGCTGATAGGCATTTCAGATGTAGTTTCCGATAGGCCTATCAAAAATAGGTGCCGATAAGCATTTCAGATATAGGTGCCGATAGGCATTTCAGATATAGGTGCCGATAGGCATTTCAGATATAGTTGCCGATTGGCATTTTAAAAATAGGTGCCGATAGGCATTTCAGATATAGAAGCCGATAGGTATTTCAAATATAGGTGTCGATAGGCATTTCAGATATAAATGCCGAAAGGCATTTCAGATATAGGTGCCGATAGGCATTTCTGAAGTGGTTGCCGATTGGCATTTTAAAAATAGGTGCCAATAGGCATTTCAGATATAGAAGCCGATAGGCATTTAAAATATAGGTGCCGATAGGCATTTCAGATATGGTTGCCGATAGGCATTTAAAATATAGGTGCTGATAGGCATTTCAGATGTAGTTTCCGATAGGCATTTCAAAAATAGGTGCCGATAGGCATTTCAGATATAGGTGCCGAAAGGCATTTCAGATATAGTTGCCAATTGGCATCTTAAAAATAGGTGCCGATAGGCATTTCAGATATAGAAGCCGATAGGCATTTCAAATATAGGTGCCGATAGGCATTCCAGATATGGTTGCCGATAGGCATTTCAAATATAGGTGCTGATAGGCATTTCAGATGTAGTTTCCGATAGGCATTTCAAAAATAGGTGCCGATAGGCATATTAGATATAGGTGCCGAAAGGCATTTCAGATATAGTTGCCGATTGGCAATTTAAAAATAGGTGCCGATAGGCATTTCAGATGTATTTTACGATAGGCATTTCAAAAATAGGTGCCGATAGGCATTTCAGATATAGGTGCCGATAGGCATATCAGATATAGTTGCCGATAGGCATTTAAAATATAGGTGCCGATAGGCATTTCAAATATAGGTGTCGATAGGCATTTCAGACATAAATGCCGAAAGGCATTTCAGATATAGGTGCCGATACGCATTACTGATGTGGTTGCCGATTGGCATTTTAAAAATAGGTGCCAATAGGCATTTCAGATATAGAAGCCGATAGGCATTTCAAATATAGGTGCCGATAGGCATTCCAGATATAGTTGCCGATAGGCATTTCAAATATAGGTGCTGATAGGCATTTCAGATGTAGTTTCCGATAGGCATTTCAAAAATTGGTCCCGATAGGCATTTCAGATATAGGTGCCGATAGGCATTTCAGATATATTTGCCGATTGCCACTTTAAAAATAGGTGCCGATAGGCATTTCAGATATAGAAGCCGATAGGTATTTCAAATATAGGGTGGCGATAGGCATTTCAGATTTTGTTGCCGATAGGCATTTCAAATATAGGTTCTGATAGGCATTTCAGATGTAGTTTCCGATAGGCCTTTCAAAAATAGGTGCCGATAGGCATTTCAGATATAGGTGCCGATAGGCATTTCAGATATAGTTGCCGATAAGCATTTTAAAAATAGGTGCCGATAGGCATTTCAGATATAGAAGCTGATAGGTATTTCAAATATAGGTATCGATAGGCATTTCAGATATGGTTGCCGATAGGCATTTCAAATATAGGAGCTGATAGGCATTTCAGATGTGGTTTCCGATAGGCCTATCAAAAATAGGTGCCGATAGGCATTTCAGATATAGGTGCCGATAGGCATTTCAGATATAGTTGCCGATTGGCATTTTAAAAATAGGTGCCGATAGGCATTTCAGATATAGAAGCCGATAGGCATTTCAAATATAGGTGCCGATAGGCATTCCAGATACGGTTGCCGATAGGCATTTCAAATATAGGTGCCGATAGGCATTTCAGATATAGTTGCCAATTGGCATCTTAAAAATAGGTGCCGATAGGCATTTCAGATATAGAAGCCGATAGGCATTTCAAATATAGGTGCCGATAGGCATTCCAGATATGGTTGCCGATAGGCATTTCAAATATAGGTGCTAATAGGCATTTCAGATGTAGTTTCCGATAGGCATTTCAAAAATAGGTGCCGATAGGCATTTCAGATATAGGTGCCGAAAGGCATTTCAGATATAGTTGCCGATTGGCATTTTAAAAATAGGTGCCGATAGGCATTTCAGATGTATTTTACGATAGGCATTTCAAAAATAGGTGCCGATAGGCATTTCAGATATAGGTGCCGATAGGCATATCAGATATAGTTGCCGATAGGCATTTAAAATATAGGTGCCGATAGGCATTTCAAATATAGGTGTCGATAGGCATTTCAGACATAAATGCCGAAAGGCATTTCAGATATAGGTGCCGATACGCATTACTGATGTGGTTGCCGATTGGCATTTTAAAAATAGGTGCCAATAGACATTTCAGATATAGAAGCCGATAGGCATTTCAAATATAGGTGCCGATAGGCATTCCAGATATAGTTGCCGATAGGCATTTCAAATATAGGTGCTGATAGGCATTTCAGATGTAGTTTCCGATAGGCATTTCAAAAATTGGTGCCGATAGGCATTTCAGATATAGGTGCCGATAGGCATTTCAGATATAGTTGCCGATTGCCACTTTAAAAATAGGTGCCGATAGGCATTTCAGATATAGAAGCCGATAGGTATTTCAAATATAGGTGTCGATAGGCATTTCAGATTTGGTTGCCGATAGGCATTTCAAATATAGGTGCTGATAGGCATTTCAGATGTAGTTTCCGATAGGCCTTTCAAAAATAGGTGCCGATAGGCATTTCAGATATAGGTTCCGATAGGCATTTCAGATATATTTTCCGATAGGCATTTTAAAAATAGGTGCCGATAGGCATTTCAGATATAGAAGCTGATAGGTATTTCAAGTATAGGTAACGATAGGCATTTAAGATATGGTTGCCGATAGGCATTTCAAATATAGGTGCTGATAGGCATTTCAGATGTAGTTTCCGAGAGGCCTATCAAAAATAGGTGCCGATAGGCATTTCAGATATAGGTGCCGATAGGCATTTCAGATATAGTTGCCGATTGCCACTTTAAAAATAGGTGCCGATAGGCATTTCAGATATAGAAGCCGATAGGTATTTCAAATATAGGTGTCGATAGGCATTTCAGATTTGGTTGCCGATAGGCATTTCAAATATAGGTGCTGATAGGCATTCCAGATATGGTTGCCGATAGGCATTTCAAATATAGGTGCTGATAGGCATTTCAGATGTAGTTTCCGATAGGCCTATCAAAAATAGGTGCCGATAGGCATTTCAGATATAGGTGCCGATAGGCATTTCAGATATAGTTGCCGATTGGCATTTTAAAAATAAGTGCCGATAGGCATTTCAGATATAGAAACCGATAGGCATTTCAAATATAGGTGCCGATAGGCATTCCAGATACGGTTGCTGATAGGCATTTCAAATATAGGTGCCGATAGGCATTTCAGATATAGTTGCCAATTGGCATCTTAAAAATAGGTGCCGATAGGCATTTCAGATATAGAAGCCGATAGGCATTTCAAATATAGGTGCCGATAGGCATTCCAGATATGGTTGCCGATAGGCATTTCAAATATAGGTGCTGATAGGCATTTCAGATGTAGTTTCCGATAGGCATTTCAAAAATAGGTGCCGATAGGCATTTCAGATATAGGTGCCGATAGGCATTTCAGATATAGTTGCCGATTGGCATTTTAAAAATAGGTGCCGATAGGCATTTCAGATGTAGTTTCCGATAGGCATTTCAAAAATAGGTGCCGATAGGCATTTCAGATATAGGTGCCGATAGGCATATCGGATATAGTTGCCAATAGGCATTTAAAATATAGGTGCCGATAGGCATTTCAAATATAGGTGTCGATAGGCATTTCAGATATAAATGCTAAAAGGCATTTCAGATATAGGTGCCGATAGGCATTTCTGATGTGGTTGCCGATAGGCATTTCTAATATAGGTGCTGATAGGCATTTCAGATGTAGTTTCCGATAGGCATTTCAAAAATAGGTGCCGATGGGCATTTCAGATATAGGTGCCGATAGGCACTTCAGATATAGTTGCCGATTGGCATTTTAAAAATAGGTGCCGATAGGCATTAAAGATATAGAAGCCGATAGGTATTTCAAATATAGGTGCAGATAGGCATTTCAGATGTAGTTTCCGAAAGGCATTAAAAAATTGGTGCCGATAGGCATTTCAGATATAGGTGCCGATAGGCATTTCAGATATAGTTGTCGATTGGCATTTTAAAAATAGGTGCCGATAGGCATTTCAGATATAGAAGCCGATAGGCATTTCAAATATAGGTGCCGATAAGCATTCCAGATATGGTTGCCGATAGGCATTTCAAACATAGGTGCTGATAGGCATTTCAGATGTAGTTTCCAATAAGCATTTCAAAAATAAGTGCCGATAGGCAATTCAGATATAGGTGCCGATAGGCATTTCAGATATAGTTGCCGATTGGCATTTTAAAAATAGGTGCCGATAGGCATTTCAGATATAGAAGATGATAGGCATTTCAAATATAGGTGCCGAAAGGCATTCCAGATATGGTTGCTGATAGGCATTTCAAATATAGGTGCTGATAGGCATTTCAGATGTAATTTCCGATAGGCATTTCAAAAATAAGTGCCGATAGGCATTTCAGATATAGGTGCCGATAGGCATTTCAGATATAGTTGCCGATTGGCATTTTAAAAATAGGTGCCGATAGGCATTTCAGATATAGAAGCCGATAGGCATTTCAAATATAGGTGCCGATAGGCATTCCAGATATGGTTGCCGATAGGCATTTCAAATATATGTGCTGATAGGCATTTCAGATGTAGTTTCCGATAGGCATTTCAAAAATAGGTGCCGATAGGCATTTCAGATATAGGTGCCGATAGGCATTTCAGATATAGTTGCCGATTGGCATTATAATAATAGGTGCCGATAGGCATTTCAGATTTAGAAGCCGATAGGCATTTCAAATATAGATGCCGATAGGCATTCCAGATATGGTTGCCGATAGGCATTTCAAATATAGGTGCTAATAGGCATTTCAGATGTAGTTTGCGATAGGCATTTCAAAAATAGGTGCCGATTGGCATTTCAGTTATAGATGCCGATAAGCATATCAGATATAGTTGCCAATTAGCATTTAAAAATAGGTGCCGATAGGCATTTCAAATATAGAAGCCGATAGGCATTTCAAATATAGGTGTTGATAGGAATTCCAGATATGGTTGCCGATAGGCATTTCAAATATAGGTGCTGATAGGCATTTCAGATGTAGTTTCCGATAGGCATTTCAAAAATAGGTGCCGATAGGCATTTCAGATATAGGTGCCGATAGGCACTTCAGATATAGTTGCCGATTGGCATTTTAAAAATAGGTGCCGATAGGCATTTCAGATATAGAAGCCGATAGGCAGTTCAAATATAGGTGCCGATAGGCATTCCAGATATGGTTACCGATAGGCATTTCAAATATAGGTGCTGATAGGCATTTCAGAAGTAGTTTCCGATAGGCATTTCAAAAATAGGTGCCGTTAGGCATTTCAGATATAGGTGCCGATAGGCATTTCAGATATAGGTGCCGATAGGCATTTTATATATAGTTGCCGATTGGCATTTTAAAAATAGGTGCCGATAGGCATTTTTAAAATACGTGCCGATAGGCATTTCAGATATAGAAGCCGATAGGCATTTTAAATATAGGTGTTGATAGGAATTCCAGATATGGTTGCCGATAGGCATTTCAAATATAGGTGCTGATAGGCATTTCAGATGTAGTTTCCGATAGGCATTTCAAAAATAGGTGCCGATAGGCATATCAGATATAGTTGCCGATAGGCATTTCAGATATAGTTGCCGATTGGCATTTTAAAAATAGGTGCCGATAGGCATTTTTAAAATACGTGCCGATAGGCATTTCAGATATAGAAGTTGATAGGCATTTTAAATATAGGTGCCGATAGGCATTCCAGATATGGTTACCGATAGGCATTTCAAATATAGGTGCTGATAGGCATTTCAGAAGTAGTTTTCGATAGGCATTTCAAAAATAGGTGCCGTTAGGCATTTCAGATATAGGTGCCGATAGGCATTTCAGATATAGGTGCCGATAGGCATTTTATATATAGTTGCCGATTGGCATTTTAAAAATAGGTGCCGATAGGCATTTCAGATATAGAAGCCGATAGGTATTTCAAATATAGGTGTCGATAGGCATTTCAGATATAAATGCCGAAAGGCATTTCAGATATAGGTGCCGATAGGCATTTCTGAAGTGGTTGCCGATTGGCATTTTAAAAATAGGTGCCGATAGGCATTTCAGATATAGAAGCCGATAGGCATTTAAAATATAGGTGCTAATAGGCATTTCAGATGTAGTTTGCGATAGGCATTTCAAAAATAGGTGCCGATTGGCATTTCAGTTATAGATGCCGATAAGCATATCAGATATAGTTGCCAATTAGCATTTAAAAATAGGTGCCGATAGGCATTTCAAATATAGAAGCCGATAGGCATTTCAAATATAGGTGTTGATAGGAATTCCAGATATGGTTGCCGATAGGCATTTCAAATATAGGTGCTGATAGGCATTTCAGATGTAGTTTCCGATAGGCATTTCAAAAATAGGTGCCGATAGGCATTTCAGATATAGGTGCCGATAGGCACTTCAGATATAGTTGCCGATTGGCATTTTAAAAATAGGTGCCGATAGGCATTTCAGATATAGAAGCCGATAGGCAGTTCAAATATAGGTGCCGATAGGCATTCCAGATATGGTTACCGATAGGCATTTCAAATATAGGTGCTGATAGGCATTTCAGAAGTAGTTTCCGATAGGCATTTCAAAAATAGGTGCCGTTAGGCATTTCAGATATAGGTGCCGATAGGCATTTCAGATATAGGTGCCGATAGGCATTTTATATATAGTTGCCGATTGGCATTTTAAAAATAGGTGCCGATAGGCATTTTTAAAATACGTGCCGATAGGCATTTCAGATATAGAAGCCGATAGGCATTTCAAATATAGGTGTTGATAGGAATTCCAGATATGGTTGCCGATAGGCATTTCAAATATAGGTGCTGATAGGCATTTCAGAAGTAGTTTCCGATAGGCATTTCAAAAATAGGTGCCGATAGGCATATCAGATATAGTTGCCGATAGGCATTTCAGATATAGTTGCCGATTGGCATTTTAAAAATAGGTGCCGATAGGCATTTTTAAAATACGTGCCGATAGGCATTTCAGATATAGAAGTTGATAGGCATTTTAAATATAGGTGCCGATAGGCATTCCAGATATGGTTACCGATAGGCATTTCAAATATAGGTGCTGATAGGCATTTCAGAAGTAGTTACCGATAGGCATTTCAAAAATAGTTGCCGTTAGGCATTTCAGATATAGGTGCCGATAGGCATTTCAGATATAGGTGCCGATAGGCATTTTATATATAGTTGCCGATTGGCATTTTAAAAATAGGTGCCGATAGGCATTTCAGATATAGAAGCCGATAGGTATTTCAAATATAGGTGTCGATAGGCATTTCAGATATAAATGCCGAAAGGCATTTCAGATATAGGTGCCGATAGGCATTTCTGAAGTGGTTGCCGATTGGCATTTTAAAAATAGGTGCCGATAGGCATTTCAGATATAGAAGCCGATAGGCATTTAAAATATAGGTGCTGATAGGCATTTAAGATGTAGTTTCCGATAGGCATTTCAAAAATAGGTGCCGATAGGCATTTCAGATATAGGTGCCGAAAGGCATTTCAGATATAGATGCCGATTGGCATTTTAAAAATAGGTGCCGATAGGCATTTCAGATGTATTTTACGATAGGCATTTCAAAAATAGGTGCCGATAGGCATTTCAGATATAGGTGCCGATAGGCATATCAGATATAGTTGCCGATAGGCATTTAAAATATAGGTGCCGATAGGCATTTCAAATATAGGTGTCGATAGGCATTTCAGACATAAATGCCGAAAGGAATTTCAGATATAGGTGCCGATAGGCATTACTGATGTGGTTGCCGATTGGCATTTGAAAAATAGGTGCCAATAGGCATTTCAGATATAGAAGCCGATAGGCATTTCAAATATAGGTGCCGATAGGCATTCCAGATATAGTTGCCGATAGGCATTTCAAATATAGGTGCTGATAGGCATTTCAGATGTAGTTTCCGATAGGCATTTCAAAAATTGGTGCCGATAGGCATTTCAGATATAGGTGCCGATAGGCATTTCAGATATAGTTGCCGATTGCCACTTTAAAAATAGGTGCCGATAGGCATTTCAGATATAGAAGCCGATAGGTATTTCAAATATAGGTGTCGATAGGCATTTCAGATTTAGTTGCCGATAGGCATTTCAAATATAGGTGCTGATAGGCATTCCAGATATGGTTGCCGATAGGCATTTCAAATATAGGTGCTGATAGGCATTTCAGATGTAGTTTCCGATAGGCCTATCAAAAATAGGTGCTGATAGGCATTTCAGATATAGGTGCCGATAGGCATTTCAGATATAGTTGCCAATTGGAATTTTAAAAATAGGTGCCGATAGGCATTTCAGATATAGAAGCTGATAGGTATTTTAAATATAGGTGTCGATGGGCATTTCAGATATGGTTGCCGATAGGCATTTCAAATATAGGTGCTGATAGGCATTTCAGATGTAGTTTCCGATAGGCCTATCAAAAATAGGTGCCGATAAGCATTTCAGATATAGGTGCCGATAGGCATTTCAGATATAGGTGCCGATAGGCATTTCAGATATATGTGCCGATTGGCATTTTAAAAATAGGTGCCGATAGGCATTTCAGATATAGAAGCCGATAGGTATTTCAAATATAGGTGTCGATAGGCATTTCAGATATAAATGCCGAAAGGCATTTCAGATATAGGTGCCGATAGGCATTTCTGAAGTGGTTGCCGATTGGCATTTTAAAAATAGGTGCCGATAGGCATTTCAGATATAGAAGCCGATAGGCATTTAAAATATAGGTGCCGATAGGCATTCCAGATATGGTTGCCGATAGGCATTTAAAATATAGGTGCTGATAGGCATTTCAGATGTAGTTTCCGATAGGCATTTCAAAAATAGGTGCCGATAGGCATTTCAGATATAGGTGCCGAAAGGCATTTCAGATATAGTTGCCGATTGGCATTTTAAAAATAGGTGCCGATAGGCATTTCAGATGTATTTTACGATAGGCATTTCAAAAATAGGTGGCGATAGGCATTTCAGATATAGGTGCCGATAGGCATATCAGATATAGTTGCCGATAGGCATTTAAAATATAGGTGCCGATAGGCATTTCAAATATAGGTGTCGATAGGCATTTCAGACATAAATGCCGAAAGGAATTTCAGATATAGGTGCCGATAGGCATTACTGATGTGGTTGCCGATTGGCATTTGAAAAATAGGTGCCAATAGGCATTTCAGATATAGAAGCCGATAGGCATTTCAAATATAGGTGCCGATAGGCATTCCAGATATAGTTGCTGATAGGCATTTCAAATATAGGTGCTGATAGGCATTTCAGATGTAGTTTCCGATAGGCATTTCAAAAATTGGTGCCGATAGGCATTTCAGATATAGGTGCCGATAGGCATTTCAGATATAGTTGCCGATTGCCACTTTAAAAATAGGTGCCGATAGGCATTTCAGATATAGAAGCCGATAGGTATTTCAAATATAGGTGTCGATAGGCATTTCAGATTTAGTTGCCGATAGGCATTTCAAATATAGGTGCTGATAGGCATTCCAGATATGGTTGCCGATAGGCATTTCAAATATAGGTGCTGATAGGCATTTCAGATGTAGTTTCCGATAGGCCTATCAAAAATAGGTGCTGATAGGCATTTCAGATATAGGTGCCGATAGGCATTTCAGATATAGTTGCCAATTGGAATTTTAAAAATAGATCCGATAGGCATTTCAGATATAGAAGCTGATAGGTATTTTAAATATAGGTGTCGATGGGCATTTCAGATATGGTTGCCGATAGGCATTTCAAATATAGGTGCTGATATGCATTTCAGATGTAGTTTCCGATAGGCCTATCAAAAATAGGTGCCGATAGGCATTTCAGATATAGGTGCCGATAGGCATTTCAGATATAGTTGCCGATTGGCATTTTAAAAATAGGTGCCGATAGGCATTTCAGATGTAGTTTCCGATAGGCATTTCAAAAATAGGTGCCGATAGGCATTTCAGATATAGGTGCCGATAGGCATATCAGATATAGTTGCCAATAGGCATTTAAAATACAGGTGCCGATAGGCATTTCAAATATAGGTGTCGATAGGCATTTCAGATATAAATGCCGAAAGGCATTTCAGATATAGGTGCCGATAGGCATTTCTAATGTGGTTGCCGATAGGCATTTCTAATATAGGTGCTGATAGGCATTTCAGATGTAGTTTCCGATAGGCATTTCAAAAATAGGTGCCGATGGGCATTTCAGATATAGGTGCCGATAGGCACTTCAGATATAGTTGCCGATTGGCATTTTAAAAATAGGTGCCGATAGGCATTTCAGATATAGGTGCAGATAGGCATTTCAGATGTAGTTTCCGAAAGGCATTTAAAAAATAGGTGCCGATAGGCATTTCAGATATAGGTGCCGATAGGCATTTCAGATATAGTTGTCGATTGGCATTTTAAAAATAGGTGCCGATAGGCATTTCAGATATAGAAGCCGATAGGCATTTCAAATATAGGTGCCGATAAGCATTCCAGATATGGTTGCCGATAGGCATTTCAAACATAGGTGCTGATAGGCATTTCAGATGTAGTTTCCGATAAGCATTTCAAAAATAAGTGCCGATAGGCATTTCAGATATAGGTGCCGATAGGCATTTCAGATATAGTTGCCGATTGGCATTTTAAAAATAGGTGCCGATAGGCATTTCAGATATAGAAGCCGATAGACATTTCAAATATAGATGCCGATAGGCATTCCAGATATGGTTGCCGATAGGCATTTCAAATATAGGTGCTGATAGGCATTTCAGATGTAGTTTCCGATAGGTATTACAAAAATAAGTGCCGATAGACATTTCAGATATAGGTGCCGATAGGCATTTCAGATATAGTTGCCGATTGGCATTTTAAAAATAGGTGCCGATAGGCATTTCAGATATAGAAGCCGATAGGCATTTCAAATATAGGTGCTGATAGGCATTTCAGATGTTGTTTCCGATAGGCATTTCAAAAATAGGTGCCGATAGGCATTTCAGATATAGGTGCCGATAGGCATTTCAGATATTGTTGCCGATTGGCATTATAAAAATAGGTGCCGATAGGCATTTCAGATTTAGAAGCCGATAGGCATTTCAAATATAGGTGCCGATAGGCATTCCAGATATGGTTGCCGATAGGCATTTCAAATATAGGTGCTAATAGGCATTTCAGATGTAGTTTGCGATAGGCATTTCAAAAATAGGTGCCGATTGGCATTTCAGTTATAGATGCCGATAAGCATATCAGATATAGTTGCCAATTGGCATTTTAAAAATAGGTGCCGATAGGCATTTCAAATATAGAAGCCGATAGGCATTTCAAATATATGTGCCGATAGGCATTCCAGATATGGTTGCCGATAGGCATTTCAAATATAGGTGCTGATAGGCATTTCAGATGTAGTTTCCGATAGGCATTTCAAAAATAGGTGCCGATAGGCATTTCAGATATAGGTGCCGATAGGCACTTCAGATATAGTTGCCGATTGGCATTTTGAAAATAGGTGCCGATAGGCATTTCAGATATAGAAGCCGATAGGCAGTTCAAATATAGGTGCCGATAGGCATTCCAGATATGGTTGCCAATAGGCATTTCAAATATAGGTGCTGATAGGCATTCCAGATGTAGTTTCCGATAGGCATTTCAAAAATAGGTGCCGATAGGCATATCAGATATAGGTGCCGATAGGCATTTCAGATATAGTTGCCGATTGGCATTTTAAAAATAGGTGCCGATAGGCATTTCAGATATAAAAGCCGATAGGCATTTTAAATATAGGTGCCGATAGGCATTCCAGATATGGTTGCCGATAGGCATTTCAAATATAGGTGCTGATAGGCATTTCAGATGTAGTTTCCGATAGGCATTTCAAAAATAGGTGCCGATAGGCATTTCAGATATAGGTGCCGATAGGCATTTCAGATATAGTTGCCGATTGGCATTTTAAAAAAAGGTGCTGATAGGCATTTCAGATATGGGTGCCGATAGGCATTTCAGATATGGATGCCGATAGGCATTTCAGATATAGTTGCCGATTGGCATTTTAAAAATAGGTGCCGATAGGCATTTTTAAAATACGTGCCGATAGGCATTTCAGATATAGAAGCCGATAGGCATTTCAAATATAGGTGCCGATAGGCATTCCAGATATGGTTGCCGATAGGCATTTCAAATATAGGTGCTGATAGGCATTTCAGAAGTAGTTTCCGATAGGCATTTTAAAAATAGGTGCCGATAGGCATTTCAGATATAGGTGCCGATAGGCATTTCAGATATAGTTGCCGATTGGCATTTTAAAAATAGGTGCCGATAGGCATTTCAGATATAGAAGCCGATAGGTATTTCAAATATAGGTGTCGATAGGCATTTCAGATATAAATGCCGAAAGGCATTTCAGATATAGCTGCCGATAGGCATTTCTGATGTGGTTGCCGATTGGCATTTTAAAAATAGGTGCCGATAGGCATTTCAGATATAGAAGCCGATAGGCATTTCAAATATAGGTGCCGATAGGCATTCCAGATATGGTTGCCGATAGGCATTTCAAATATAGGTGCTGATAGGCATTTTAGATGTAGTTTCCGATAGGCATTTCAAAAATAGGTGCCGATAGGCATATCAGATATAGGTGCCGAAAGGCATTTCAGATATAGTTGCCGATTGGCATTTTAAAAATAGGTGCCGATAGGCATTTCAGATGTATTTTACGATAGGCATTTCAAAAATAGGTGCCGATAGGCATTTCAGATATATGTGCCGATAGGCATATCAGATATAGTTGCCGATAGGCATTTAAATTATAGGTGCCGATAGGCATTTCAAATATAGGTGTCGATAGGCATTTCAGACATAAATGCCGAAAGGCATTTCAGATATAGGTGCCGATAGGCATTACTGATGTGGTTGCCGATTGGCATTTTAAAAATAGGTGCCAATAGGCATTTCAGATATAGAAGCCGATAGGCATTTCAAATATGGGTGCCGATAGGCATTCCAGATATAGTTGCCGATAGGCATTTCAAATATAGGTGCTGATAGGCATTTCAGATGTAGTTTCCGATAGGCATTTCAAAAATTGGTGCCGATAGGCATTTCAGATATAGGTGCGAATAGGCATTTCAGATATAGTTGCCGATTGCCACTTTAAAAATAGGTGCCGATAGGCATTTCAGATATAGAAGCCGATAGGTATTTCAAATATAGGTGTCGATGGGCATTTCAGATTTGGTTGCCGATAGGCATTTCAAATATAGGTGCTGATAGGCATTCCAGATATGGTTGCCGATAGGCATTTCAAATATAGGTGCTGATAGGCATTTCAGATGTAGTTTCCGATAGGCCTATCAAAAATAGGTGCCGATAAGCATTTCAGATATAGAAGCCGACAGGTATTTCAAATATAGGTGTCGATGGGCATTTCAGATTTGGTTGCCGATAGGCATTTCAAATATAGGTGCTGATAGGCATTCCAGATATGGTTGCCGATAGGCATTTCAAATATAGGTGCTGATAGGCATTTCAGATGTAGTTTCCGATAGGCCTATCAAAAATAGGTGCCGATAGGCATTTCAGATATAGGTGCCGATAGGCATTTCAGATATAGTTGCCGATTGGCATTTTAAAAATAGGTGCCGATAGGCATTTCAGATATAGAAGCCGATAGACATTTCAAATATAGGTGCCGATAGGCATTCCAGATACGGTTGCCGATAGGCATTTCAAATATAGGTGCCGATAGGCATTTGAGATATAGTTGCCAATTGGCATCTTAAAAATAGGTGCCGATATTCAGATATAGAAGCCGATAGGCATGTCAAATATAGGTGCCGATAGGCATTCCAGATACGGTAGCCGATAGGCATTTCAAATATAGGTGCCGATAGGCATTCCAGATATGGTTGCCGATAGGCATTTCAAATATAGGTGCTGATAGGCATTTCAGATGTAGTTTCCGATAGGCATTTCAAAAATAGGTGCCGATAGGCATTTCAGATATAGGTGCCGATAGGCATTTCAGATATAGTTGCCGATTGGCATTTTAAAAATAGGTGCCGATAGGCATATCAGATGTAGTTTCCGATAGGCATTTCAAAAATAGGTGCCGATAGGCATTTCAGATATAGGTGCCGATAGGCATATCAGATATAGTTGCCAATAGGCATTTAAAATATAGGTGCCGATAGGCATTTCAAATATAGGTGTCGATAGGCATTTCAGATATAAATGCCGAAAGGCACTTCAGATATAGGTGCCGATAGGCATTTCTGATGTGGTTGCCGATAGGCATTTCTAATATAGGTGCTGATAGGCATTTCAGATGCAGTTTCCGATAGGCATTTCAAAAATAGGTGCCGATGGGCATTTCAGATATAGGTGCCGATAGGCACTTCAGATATAGTTGCCGATTGGCATTTTAAAAATTGGTGCCGATAGGCATTTCAGATATAGAAGCCGATAGGTATTTCAAATATAGGTGTCGATAGGCATTGCAGATGTAGTTTCCGAAAGGCATTTAAAAAATAGGTACCGATAGGCATTTCAGATATAGGTGCCGATAGGCATTTCAGATATAGTTGCCGATTGGCATTCTAAAAATAGGTGCCGATAGGCATATCAGATATAGAAGCCGATAGGCATTTCAAATATAGGTGCCGATAGGCATTCCAGATATGGTTGCCGATAGGCATTTCAAATATAGGTGCTGATAGGCATTTCAGATGTAGTTTCCGATAGGCATTCCAAAATAAGTGCCGATAGGCATTTCAGATATAGGTGCCGATAGGCATTTCAGATATAGTTGCCGATTGGCATTTTAAAACTAGGTGCCGATTGGCATTTCAGATATAGAAGCCGATAGGCATTTCAAATAGAGGTGCCGATAGGCATTCAAGATATGTTTGCCGATAGGCATTTCAAATATAGGTGCTGATAGGCATTTCAGATGTAGTTTCCGATAGGCATTTCAAAAATAGGTGCCGATAGGCATTTCAGATATAGGTGCCGATAGGCATTTCAGATATAGTTGCCGATTGGCATTATAAAAATAGGTGCCGATAGGCATTTCAGATATAGAAGCCGATAGGCAGTTCAAATATAGGTGCCGATAGGCATTCCAGATATGGTTGCCGATAGGCATTTCAAATATAGGTGCTAATAGGCATTTCAGATGTAGTTTGCGATAGGGATTTCAAAAATAGGTGCCGATTGGCATTTCAGTTATAGATGCCGATAAGCATATCAGATATAGTTGCCAATTGGCATTTTAAAAATAGGTGCCGATAGGCATTTCAAATATAGAAGCCGATAGGCATTTCAAATATAGGTGCCGATAGGCATTCCAGATATGGTTGCCGATAGGCATTTCAGATATAGGTGCCGATAGGCACTTCAGATATAGTTGCCGATTGGCATTTTAAAAATAGGTGCCGATAGGCATTTCAGATATAGAAGCCGATAGGCAGTTCAAATATAGGTGCCGATAGGCATTCCAGATATGGTTGCCAATAGGCATTTCAAATATAGGTGCTGATAGGCATTTCAGATGTAGTTTCCGATAGGCATTTCAAAAATAGGTGCCGATAGGCATATCAGATATAGGTGCCGATAGGCATTTCAGATATAGTTGCCGATTGGCATTTTAAAAATAGGTGCCGATAGGCATTTCAGATATAGAAGCCGATAGGCATTTTAAATATAGGTGCCGATAGGCATTCCAGATATGGTTGCCGATAGGCATTTCAAATATAGGTGCTGATAGGCATTTCAGATGTAGTTTCCGATAGGCATTTCAAAAATAGGTGCCGATAGGCATTTCAGATATAGGTGCCGATAGGCATTTCAGATATAGTTGCCGATTGGCATTTTAAAAAAAGGTGCTGATAGGCATTTCAGATATGGGTGCCGATAGGCATTTCAGATATGGGTGCCGATAGGCATTTCAGATATAGTTGCCGATTAACATTTTAAAAATAGGTGCCAATAGGCATTTTTAAAATACGTGCCGATAGGCATTTCAGATATAGAAGCCGATAGGCATTTCAAATATAGGTGCCGATAGGCATTCCAGATATGGTTGCCGATAGGCATTTCAAATATAGGTGCTGATAGGCATTTCAGAAGTAGTTTCCGATAGGCATTTCAAAAATAGGTGCCGATAGGCATTTCAGATATAGGTGCCGATAGGCATTTCAGATATAGTTGCCGAAAGGCATTTCAGATATAATTGCCGATTGGCATTTTAAAAATAGGTGCCGATAGGCATTTCAGATATAGAAGCCGATAGGTATTTCAAATATAGGTGTCGATAGGCATTTCAGATATAAATGCCGAAAGGCATTTCAGATGTAGGTGCCGATAGGCATTTCTGATGTGGTTGCCGATAGGCATTTCTAATATAGGTGCTGATAGGCATTTCAGATATAGTTTCCGATAGGCATTTCAAAAATAGGTGCCGATGGGCATTTCAGATATAGGTGCCGATAGGCACTTCAGATATAGTTGCCGATTGGCATTTTAAAAATAGGTGCAGATAGGCATTTCAGATATAGAAGCCGATAGGTATTACAAATATAGGTGTCGATAGGCATTTCAGATATGGTTGCCGATAGGCATTTCAAATATAGGTGCAGATAGGCATTTCAGATGTAGTTTCCGAAAGGCATTTAAAAAATAGGTGCCGATAGGCATTTCAGATATAGGTGCCGATAGGCATTTCAGATATAGTTGTCGATTGGCATTTTAAAAATAGTTGCCGATAGGAATTTCAGATATAGAAGCCGATAGGCATTTCAAATATAGGTGCCGATAAGCATTCCAGATATGGTTGCCGATAGGCATTTCAAACATAGGTGCTGATAGGCATTTCGGATGTAGTTTCCGATAAGCAATTCAAAAATAAGTGCCGATAGGCATTTCAGATATAGGTGCCGATAGGCATTTCAGATATAGTTGCCGATTGGCATTTTAAAAATAGGCGCCGATAGGCATTTCAGATATAGAAGCCGATAGGCATTTCAAATATAGGTGCCGATAGGCATTCCAGATATGGTTGCCGATACGCATTTCAAATATAGGTGCTGATAGGCATTTCAGATGTAGTTTCCGATAGGCATTACAAAAATAAGTGCCGTTAGACATTTCAGATATAGGTGCCGATAGGCATTTCAGATATAGTTGCCGATTGGCATTTTAAAAATAGGTGCCGATAGGCATCTCAGATATAGAAGCCGATAGGCATTTCAAATATAGGTGCCGATAGGCATTCCAGATATGGTTGCCGATAGGCATTTCAAATATAGGTGCTGATAGGCATTTCAGATGTAGTTTCCGATAGGCATTTCAAAAATAGGTGCCGATGGGCATTTCAGATATAGGTGCCGATAGGCACTTCAGATATAGTTGCCGATTGGCATTTTAAAATAGGTGTCGATAGGCATTTCAGATATAGAAGCCGATAGGTATTTCAAATATAGGTGTCGATAGGCATTGCAGATGTAGTTTCCGAAAGGCATTTAAAAAATAGGTGCCGATAGGCATTTCAGATACAGGTGCCGATAGGCATTTCAGATATAGTTGCCGATTGGCATTTTAAAAATAGGTGCCGATAGGCATTTCAGATATAGAAGCCGATAGGCATTTTAAATATAGGTGCCGATAGGCATTCCAGATATGGTTGCCGATAGGCATTTCAAATATAGGTGCTGATAGGCATTTCAGATGTAGTTTCCGATAGGCATTTCAAAAATAGGTGCCCATAGGCATTTCAGATATAGGTGCCGATAGGCATTTCAGATATAGTTGCCGATTGGCATTTTAAAAAAAGGTGCTGATAGGCATTTCAGATATGGGTGCCGATAGGCATTTCAGATATGGGTGCCGATAGGCATTTCAGATATAGTTGCCGATTGGCATTTTAAAAATAGGTGCCGATAGGCATTTTTAAAATACGTGCCGATAGGCATTTCAGATATAGAAGCCGATAGGCATTTCAAATATAGGTGCCGATAGGCATTCCAGATATGGTTGCCGATAGGGATTTCAAATATAGGTGCTGATAGGCATTTCAGAAGTAGTTTCCAATAGGCATTTCAAAAATAGGTGCCGATAGGCATTTCAGATATAGGTGCCGATAGGCATTTCAGATATAGGTGCCGATAGGCATTTCAGGTATAATTGCCGATTGGCATTTTAAAAATAGGTGCCGATAGGCATTTCAGATATAGAAGCCGATAGGTATTTCAAATATAGGTGTCGATAGGCATTTCAGATATAAATGCCGAAAGGCATTTCAGATATAGGTGCCGATAGGCATTTCTGATGTGGTTGCCGATTGGCATTTTAAAAATAGGTGCCGATAGGCATTTCAGACATAGAAGCCGATAGGCATTTCAAATATAGGTGCCGATAGGCATTTCAGATATGGTTGCCGATAGGCATTTCAAATATAGGTGCTGATAGGCATTTCAGATGTAGTTTCCGATAGGCATTTCAAAAATAGGTGCCGATAGGCATTTCAGATATAGGTGCCGAAAGGCATTTCAGATATAGTTGCCGTTAGGCATTTAAAATATAGGTGCCGATAGGCATTTCAAATATAGGTGTCGATAGGCATTACTGATGTGGTTGCCGATTGGCATTTTAAAAATAGGTGCCAATAGGCATTTCAGATATAGAAGCCGATAGGCATTTCAAATATATGTGCCGATAGGCATTCCAGATATAGTTGCCGATAGGCATTTCAAATATAGGTGCTGATAGGCATTTCAGATGTAGTTTCCCATAGGCATTTCAAAAATTGGTGCCGATAGGCATTTCAGATATAGGTGCCGATAGGCACTTCAGATATAGTTGCCGATTGGCATTTTAAAAATAGGTGCCGATAGGCATTTCAGATATAGAAGCCGATAGGCAGTTCAAATATAGGTGCCGATAGGCATTCCAGATATGGTTGCCAATAGGCATTTCAAATATAGGTGCTGATAGGCATTTCAGATGTAGTTTCCGATAGGCATTTCAAAAATAGGTGCCGATAGGCATATCAGATATAGGTGCCGATAGGCATTTCAGATATAGTTGCCGATTGGCATTTTAAAAAAAGGTGCTGATAGGCATTTCAGATATAGTTGCCGATTGGCATTTTAAAAATAGGTGCCGATAGGCATTTCAGACATAGAAGCCGATAGGCATTTTAAATATAGGTGCCGATAGGCATTCCAGATATGGTTGCCGATAGGCATTTCAAATATAGGTGCTGATAGGCATTTCAGATGTAGTTTCCGATAGGCATTTCAAAAATAGGTGCCGATAGGCATTTCAGATATAGGTGCCGATAGGCATTTCAGATATAGTTGCCGATTGGCATTTTAAAAAAAGGTGCTGATAGGCATTTCAGATATGGGTGCCGATAGGCATTTCAGATATGGATGCCGATAGGCATTTCAGATATAGTTGCCGATTGCCACTTTAAAAATAGGTGCCGATAGGCATTTCAGATATAGAAGCCGATAGGTATTTCAAATATAGGTGTCGATAGGCATTTCAGATTTGGTTGCCGATATGCATTTCAAATATAGGTGCTGATAGGCATTCCAGATATGGTTGCCGATAGGCATTTCAAATATAGGTGCTGATAGGCATTTCAAATGTAGTTTCCGATAGGCCTATCAAAAATAGGTGCCGATAAGCATTTCAGATATAGGTGCCGATAGGCATTTCAGATATAGTTGCCGATTGGCATTTTAAAAATAGGTGCCGATAGGCATTTCAGATATAGAAGCTGATAGGTGTTTCAAATATAGGTGTCGATAGGCATTTCAGATATGGTTGCCGATAGGCATTTCAAATATAGGTGCTGATAGGCATTTCAGATGTAGTTTCCGATAGGCCTATCAAAAATAGGTGCCGATAGGCATTTCAGATATAGGTGCCGATAGGCATTTCAGATATAGTTGCCGATTGGCATTTTAAAAATAGGTGCCGATAGGCATTTCAGATATAGAAGCCGATAGGCATTTCAAATATAGGTGCCGATAGGCATTTGAGATATAGTTGCCAATTGGCATCTTAAAAATAGGTGCCGATATTCAGATATAAAAGCCGATAGGCATGTCAAATATAGGTGCCGATAGGCATTCCAGATACGGTAGCCGATAGGCATTTCAAATATAGGTGCCGATAGGCATTCCAGATATGGTTGCCGATAGGCATTTCAAATATAGGTGCTGATAGGCATTTCAGATGTAGTTTCCGATAGGCATTTCAAAAATAGGTGCCGATAGGCATTTCAGATATAGGTGCCGATAGGCATTTCAGATATAGTTGCCGATTGGCATTTTAAAAATAGGTGCCGATAGGCATATCAGATGTAGTTTCCGATAGGCATTTCAAAAATAGGTGCCGATAGGCATTTCAGATATAGGTGCCGATAGGCACATCAGATATAGTTGCCAATAGGCATTTAAAATATAGGTGCCGATAGGCATTTCAAATATAGGTGTCGATAGGCATTTCAGATATAAATGCCGAAAGGCATTTCAGATATAGGTGCCGATAGGCATTTCTGATGTGGTTGCCGATAGGCATTTCTAATATAGGTGCTGATAGGCATTTCAGATGTAGTTTCCGATAGGCATTTCAAAAATAGGTGCCGATGGGCATTTCAGATATAGGTGCCGATAGGCACTTCAGATATAGTTGCCGATTGGCATTTTAAAAATAGGTGCCGATAGGCATTTCAGATATAGAAGCCGATAGGTATTTCAAATATAGGTGTCGATAGGCATTGCAGATGTAGTTTCCGAAAGGCATTTAAAAAATAGGTGCTGATAGGCATTTCAGATATAGGTGCCGATAGGCATTTCAGATATAGTTGCCGATTGGCATTTTAAAAATAGGTGCCGATAGGCATTTCAGATATAGAAGCCGATAGGCATTTTAAATATAGGTGCCGATAGGCATTCCAGATATGGTTGCCGATAGGCATTTCAAATATAGGTGCTGATAGGCATTTCAGATGTAGTTTCCGATAGGCATTTCAAAAATAGGTGCCCATAGGCATTTCAGATATAGGTGCCGATAGGCATTTCAGATATAGTTGCCGATTGGCATTTTAAAAAAATCTGCTGATAGGCATTTCAGATATGGGTGCCGATAGGCATTTCAGATATGGGTGCCGATAGGCATTTCAGATATAGTTGCCGATTGGCATTTTAAAAATAGGTGCCGATAGGCATTTTTAAAATACGTGCCGATAGGCATTTCAGATATAGAAGCCGATAGGCATTTCAAATATAGGTGCCGATAGGCATTCCAGATATGTTTGCCGATAGGGATTTCAAATATAGGTGCTGATAGGCATTTCAGAAGTAGTTTCCGATAGGCATTTCAAAAATAGGTGCCGATAGGCATTTCAGATATAGGTGCCGATAGGCATTTCAGATATAGGTGCCGATAGGCATTTCAGATATAATTGCCGATTGGCATTTTAAAAATAGGTGCCGATAGGCATTTCAGATAAAGAAGCCGATAGGTATTTCAAATATAGGTGTCGATAGGCATTTCAGATATAAATGCCGAAAGGCATTTCAGATATAGGTGCCGATAGGCATTTCTGATGTGGTTGCCGATTGGCATTTTAAAAATAGGTGCCGATAGGCATTTCAGATATAGAAGCCGATAGGCATTTCAAATATAGGTGCCGATAGGCATTTCAGATATGGTTGCCGATAGGCATTTCAAATATAGGTGCTGATAGGCATTTCAGATGTAGTTTCCGATAGGCATTTCAAAGATAGGTGCCGATAGGCATTTCAGATATAGGTGCCGAAAGGCAATTCAGATATAGTTGTCGATTGGGATTTTAAAAATAGGTGCCGATAGGCATTTCAGATGTATTTTACGATAGGCATTTCAAAAATAGGTGCCGATAGGCATTTCAGATATAGGTGCCGATAGGCATATCAGATATAGTTGCCGTTAGGCATTTAAAATATAGGTGCCGATAGGCATTTCAAATATAGGTGTCGATAGGCATTTCAGATATAGGTGCCGATAGGCATTACTGATGTGGTTGCCGATTGGCATTTTAAAAATAGGTGCCAATAGGCATTTTAGATATAGAAGCCGATAGGCATTTCAAATATATGTGCCGATAGGCATTCCAGATATAGTTGCCGATAGGCATTTCAAATATAGGTGCTGATAGGCATTTCAGATGTAGTTTCCGATAGGCATTTCAAAAATTGGTGCCGATAGGCATTTCAGATATAGGTGCCGATAGGCATTTCAGATATAGTTGCCGATTGCCACTTTAAAAATAGGTGCCGATAGGCATTTCAGATATAGTTGCCGATTGGCATTTTAAAAAAAGGTGCTGATAGGTATTTCAGATATGGGTGCCGATAGGCATTTCAGATATGGATGCCGATAGGCATTTCAGATATAGTTGCCGATTGGCATTTTAAAAATAGGTGCCGATAGGCATTTTTAAAATACGTGCCGATAGGCATTTCAGATATAGAAGCCGATAGGCATTTCAAATATAGGTGCCGATAGGCATTCCAGATATGGTTGCCGATAGGCATTTCAAATATAGGTGCTGATAAGCATTTCAGAAGTAGTTTCCGATAGCCATTTCAAAAATAGGTGCCGATAGGCATTTCAGATATAGGTGCCGATAGGCATTTCAGATATAGGTGCCGATAGGCATTTCAGATATAGTTGCCGATTGGCATTTTAAAAATAGGTGCCGATAGGCATTTCAGATATAGAAGCCGATAGGTATTTCAAATATAGGTGTCGATAGGCATTTCAGATATAAATGCCGAAAGGCATTTCAGATATAGGTGCCGATAGGCATTTCTGATGTGGTTGCCGATTGGCATTTTAAAAATAGGTGCCGATAGGCATTTCAGGTGTAGAAGCCGATAGGCATTTCAAATATAGGTGCCGATAGGCATTCCAGATATGGTTGCCGATAGGCATTTCAAATATAGGTGCTGCTTGGCATTTCAGATGTAGTTTCCGATAGGCATTTCAAAAATAGGTGCCGATAGGCATTTCAGATATAGGTGCCGAAAGGCATTTCAGATATAGTTGCCGATTGGCATTTTAAAAATAGGTGCCGATAGGCATTTCAGATGTATTTTACGATAGGCATTTCAAAAATAGGTGCCGATAGGCATTTCAGATATAGGTGCCGATAGGCATATCAGATATAGTTGCCGATAGGCATTTAAAATATAGGTGCCGATAGGCATTTCAAATATAGGTGTCGATAGGCATTTCAGACATAAATGCCGAAAGGCATTTCAGATATAGGTGCCGATAGGCATTACTGTGTTGGTTGCCGATTGGCATTTTAAAAGTAGATGCCAATAGGCATTTCAGATATAGAAGCCGATAGGCATTTCAAATATAGGTGCCGATAGGCATTCCAGATATAGTTGCCGATAGGCATTTCAAATATAGGTGCTGATAGGCATTTCAGATGTAGTTTCCGATAGGCATTTCAAAAATTGGTGCCGATAGGCATTTCAGATATAGGTGCCGATAGGCATTTCAGATATAGTTGCCGATTGCCACTTTAAAAATAGGTGCCGATAGGCATTTCAGATATAGAAGCCGATATGTATTTCAAATAAAGGTGTCGATAGGCATTTCAGATTTGGTTGCCGATAGGCATTTCAAATATAGGTGCTGATAGGCATCCCAGATATGGTTGCCGATAGGCATTTCAAATATAGGTGCTGATAGGCATTTCAGATGTAGTTTCCGATAGGCCTATCAAAAATAGGTGCCGATAGGCATTTCAGATATAGGTGCCGATAGGCATTTCAGATATAGTTGCCGATTGGCTCTTTAAAAATAGGTGCCGATAGGCATTTCAGATATAGAAGCTGATAGGTATTTCAAATATAGGTGTCGATAGGCATTTCAGATATGGTTGCCGATAGGCATTTCAAATATAGGTGCTGATAGGCATTTTAGATGTTGTTTCCGATAGGCCTATCAAAAATCGGTGCCGATAGGCATTTCAGATATAGGTGCCGATAGGCATTTCAGATATAGTTGCAGATTGGCATTTTAAAAATAGGTGCCGATAAGCATTTCAGATATAGAAGCCGATAGGCATTTCAAATATAGGTGCTGATAGGCATTTCAGATGTAGTTTCCGATAGGCATTTCAAAAATAGGTGCCGATAGGCATTCCAGATATGGTTGCCAATAGGCATTTCAAATATAGGTGCTGATAGGCATTTCAGATGTAGTTTCCGATAGGCATTTCAAAAATAGGTGCCGATAGGCATATCAGATATAGGTGCCGATAGGCATTTCAGATATAGTTGCCGATTGGCATTTTAAAAAAAGGTGCTGATAGGCATTTCAGATATAGTTGCCGATTGGCATTTTAAAAATAGGTGCCGATAGGCATTTCAGACATAGAAGCCGATAGGCATTTTAAATATTGGTGCCGATAGGCATTCCAGATATGGTTGCCGATAGGCATTTCAAATATAGGTGCTGATAGGCATTTCAGATGTAGTTTCCGATAGGCATTTCAAAAATAGGTGCCGATAGGCATTTCAGATATAGGTGCCGATAGGCATTTCAGATATAGTTGCCGATTGGCATTTTAAAAAAAGGTGCTGATAGGCATTTCAGATATGGGTGCCGATAGGCATTTCAGATATGGATGCCGATAGGCATTTCAGATATAGTTGCCGATTGCCACTTTAAAAATAGGTGCCGATAGGCATTTCAGATATAGAAGCCGATAGGTATTTCAAATATAGGTGTCGATAGGCATTTCAGATTTGGTTGCCGATATGCATTTCAAATATAGGTGCTGATAGGCATTCCAGATATGGTTGCCGATAGGCATTTCAAATATAGGTGCTGATAGGCATTTCAAATGTAGTTTCCGATAGGCCTATCAAAAATAGGTGCCGATAAGCATTTCAGATATAGGTGCCGATAGGCATTTCAGATATAGTTGCCGATTGGCATTTTAAAAATAGGTGCCGATAGGCATTTCAGATATAGAAGCCGATAGGCATTTCAAATATAGGTGTTGATAGGCATTCCAAATACGGTTGCCGATAGGCATTTCAAATATAGGTGCCGATAGGCATTTGAGATATAGTTGCCAATTGGCATCTTAAAAATAGGTGCCGATATTCAGATATAAAAGCCGATAGGCATGTCAAATATAGGTGCCGATAGGCATTCCAGATACGGTAGCCGATAGGCATTTCAAATATAGGTGCCGATAGGCATTCCAGATATGGTTGCCGATAGGCATTTCAAATATAGGTGCTGATAGGCATTTCAGATGTAGTTTCCGATAGGCATTTCAAAAATAGGTGCCGATAGGCATTTCAGATATAGGTGCCGATAGGCATTTCAGATATAGTTGCCGATTGGCATTTTAAAAATAGGTGCCGATAGGCATATCAGATGTAGTTTCCGATAGGCATTTCAAAAATAGGTGCCGATAGGCATTTCAGATATAGGTGCCGATAGGCATATCAGATATAGTTGCCAATAGGCATTTAAAATATAGGTGCCGATAGGCATTTCAAATATAGGTGTCGATAGGCATTTCAGATATAAATGCCGAAAGGCATTTCAGATATAGGTGCCGATAGGCATTTCTGATGTGGTTGCCGATAGGCATTTCTAATATAGGTGCTGATAGGCATTTCAGATGTAGTTTCCGATAGGCATTTCAAAAATAGGTGCCGATGGGCATTTCAGATATAGGTGCCGATAGGCACTTCAGATATAGTTGCCGATTGGCATTTTAAAAATAGGTGCTGATAGGCATTTCAGATATAGAAGCCGATAGGTATTTCAAATATAGGTGTCGATAGGCATTGCAGATGTAGTTTCCGAAAGGCATTTAAAAAATAGGTGCCGACAGGCATTTCAGATATAGGTGCCGATAGGCATTTCAGATATAGTTGCCGATTGGCATTTTAAAAATAGGTGCCGATAGGCATTTCAGATATAGAAGCCGATAGGCATTTTAAATATAGGTGCCGATAGGCATTCCAGATATGGTTGCCGATAGGCATTTCAAATATAGGTGCTGATAGGCATTTCAGATGTAGTTTCCGATAGGCATTTCAAAAATAGGTGCCCATAGGCATTTCAGATATAGGTGCCGATAGGCATTTCAGATATAGTTGCCGATTGGCATTTTAAAAAAATGTGCTGATAGGCATTTCAGATATGGGTGCCGATAGGCATTTCAGATATGGGTGCCGATAGGCATTTCAGATATAGTTGCCGATTGGCATTTTAAAAATAGGTGCCGATAGGCATTTTTAAAATACGTGCCGATAGGCATTTCAGATATAGAAGCCGATAGGCATTTCAAATATAGGTGCCGATAGGCATTCCAGATATGTTTGCCGATAGGGATTTCAAATATAGGTGCTGATAGGCATTTCAGAAGTAGTTTCCGATAGGCATTTCAAAAATAGGTGCCGATAGGCATTTCAGATATAGGTGCCGATAGGCATTTCAGATATAGGTGCCGATAGGCATTTCAGATATAATTGCCGATTGGCATTTTAAAAATAGGTGCCGATAGGCATTTCAGATAAAGAAGCCGATAGGTATTTCAAATATAGGTGTCGATAGGCATTTCAGATATAAATGCCGAAAGGCATTTCAGATATAGGTGCCGATAGACATTTCTGATGTGGTTGCCGATTGGCATTTTAAAGATAGGTGCCGATAGGCATTTCAGATATAGAAGCCGATAGGCATTTCAAATATAGGTGCCGATAGGCATTTCAGATATGGTTGCCGATAGGCATTTCAAATATAGGTGCTGATAGGCATTTCAGATGTAGTTTCCGATAGGCATTTCAAAGATAGGTGCCGATAGGCATTTCAGATATAGGTGCCGAAAGGCAATTCAGATATAGTTGTCGATTGGGATTTTAAAAATAGGTGCCGATAGGCATTTCAGATGTATTTTACGATAGGCATTTCAAAAATAGGTGCCGATAGGCATTTCAGATATAGGTGCCGATAGGCATATCAGATATAGTTGCCGTTAGGCATTTAAAATATAGGTGCCGATAGGCATTTCAAATATAGGTGTCGATAGGCATTTCAGATATAGGTGCCGATAGGCATTACTGATGTGGTTGCCGATTGGCATTTTAAAAATAGGTGCCAATAGGCATTTCAGATATAGAAGCCGATAGGCATTTCAAATATATGTGCCGATAGGCATTCCAGATATAGTTGCCGATAGGCATTTCAAATATAGGTGCTGATAGGCATTTCAGATGTAGTTTCCGATAGGCATTTCAAAAATTGGTGCCGATAGGCATTTCAGATATAGGTGCCGATAGGCATTTCAGATATAGTTGCCGATTGCCACTTTAAAAATAGGTGCCGATAGGCATTTCAGATATAGTTGCCGATTGGCATTTTAAAAAAAGGTGCTGATAGGTATTTCAGATATGGGTGCCGATAGGCATTTCAGATATGGATGCCGATAGGCATTTCAGATATAGTTGCCGATTGGCATTTTAAAAATAGGTGCCGATAGGCATTTTTAAAATACGTGCCGATAGGCATTTCAGATATAGAAGCCGATAGGCATTTCAAATATAGGTGCCGATAGGCATTCCAGATATGGTTGCCGATAGGCATTTCAAATATAGGTGCTGATAGGCATTTCAGAAGTAGTTTCCGATAGCCATTTCAAAAATAGGTGCCGATAGGCATTTCAGATATAGGTGCCGATAGGCATTTCAGATATAGGTGCCGATAGGCATTTCAGATATAGTTGCCGATTGGCATTTTAAAAATAGGTGCCGATAGGCATTTCAGATATAGAAGCCGATAGGTATTTCAAATATAGGTGTCGATAGGCATTTCAGATATAAATGCCGAAAGGCATTTCAGATATAGGTGCCGATAGGCATTTCTGATGTGGTTGCCGATTGGCATTTTAAAAATAGGTGCCGATAGGCATTTCAGGTATAGAAGCCGATAGGCATTTCAAATATAGGTGCCGATAGGCATTCCAGATATGGTTGCCGATAGGCATTTCAAATATAGGTGCTGCTTGGCATTTCAGATGTAGTTTCCGATAGGCATTTCAAAAATAGGTGCCGATAGGCATTTCAGATATAGGTGCCGAAAGGCATTTCAGATATAGTTGCCGATTGGCATTTTAAAAATAGGTGCCGATAGGCATTTCAGATGTATTTTACGATAGGCATTTCAAAAATAGGTGCCAATAGGCATTTCAGATATAGGTGCCGATAGGCATATCAGATATAGTTGCCGATAGGCATTTAAAATATAGGTGCCGATAGGCATTTCAAATATAGGTGTCGATAGGCATTT
This sequence comes from Venustoraphidia nigricollis, assembly GCA_034508555.1. Taxonomy (NCBI): domain Eukaryota; kingdom Metazoa; phylum Arthropoda; class Insecta; order Raphidioptera; family Raphidiidae; genus Venustoraphidia; species Venustoraphidia nigricollis. The sequence continues at coordinate 149,759 of JAVRKA010000186.1, read as the reverse complement.
CAGACATAAATGCCGAAAGGCATTTCAGATATAGGTGCCGATAGGCATTACTGTGTTGGTTGCCGATTGGCATTTTAAAAGTAGGTGCCAATAGGCATTTCAGATATAGAAGCCGATAGGCATTTCAAATATAGGTGCCGATAGGCATTCCAGATATAGTTGCCGATAGGCATTTCAAATATAGGTGCTGATAGGCATTTCAGATGTAGTTTCCGATAGGCATTTCAAAAATTGGTGCCGATAGGCATTTCAGATATAGGTGCCGATAGGCATTTCAGATATAGTTGCCGATTGCCACTTTAAAAATAGGTGCCGATAGGCATTTCAGATATAGAAGCCGATATGTATTTCAAATAAAGGTGTCGATAGGCATTTCAGATTTGGTTGCCGATAGGCATTTCAAATATAGGTGCTGATAGGCATCCCAGATATGGTTGCCGATAGGCATTTCAAATATAGGTGCTGATAGGCATTTCAGATGTAGTTTCCGATAGGCCTATCAAAAATAGGTGCCGATAGGCATTTCAGATATAGGTGCCGATAGGCATTTCAGATATAGTTGCCGATTGGCATTTTAAAAATAGGTGCCGATAGGCATTTCAGATATAGAAGCTGATAGGTATTTCAAATATAGGTGTCGATAGGCATTTCAGATATGGTTGCCGATAGGCATTTCAAATATAGGTGCTGATAGGCATTTTAGATGTTGTTTCCGATAGGCCTATCAAAAATCGGTGCCGATAGGCATTTCAGATATAGGTGCCGATAGGCATTTCAGATATAGTTGCAGATTGGCATTTTAAAAATAGGTGCCGATAAGCATTTCAGATATAGAAGCCGATAGGCATTTCAAATATAGGTGCTGATAGGCATTTCAGATGTAGTTTCCGATAGGCATTTCAAAAATAGGTGCCGATAGGCATTTCAGATATAGGTGCCGATAGGCATTTCAGATATAGTTGACGATTGGCATTTTAAAAATAGGTGCCGATAGGCATTTCAGATGTAGTTTCCGATAGGCATTTCAAAAATAGGTGCCGATAGGCATTTCAGATATAGATGCCGATAGGCATATCAGATATAGTTGCCAATAGGCATTTAAAATATAGGTGCCGATAGGCATTTAAAATATAGGTGTCGATAGGCATTTCAGATATAAATGCCGAAAGGCATTTCAGATATAGGTGCCGATAGGCATTTCTGATGTGGTTGCCGATAGGCATTTCTAATATAGGTGCTGATAGGCATTTCAGATGTAGTTTCCGATAGGCATTTCAAAAATAGGTGCCGATGGGCATTTCAGATATAGGTGCCGATAGGCACTTCAGTTATAGTTGCCGATTGGCATTTTAAAAATAGGTGCCGATAGGCATTTCAGATATAGAAGCCGATAGGTATTTCAAATATAGGTGTCGATAGGCATTTCAGATATGGTTGCCGATAGGCATTTCAAATATAAGTGCAGATAGGCATTTCAGATGTAGTTTCCGAAAGGCATTTAAAAAATAGGTGCCGATAGGCATTTCAGATATAGGTGCCGATAGGCATTTCAGATATAGTTGTCGATTGGCATTTTAAAAATAGGTGCCGATAGGCATTCCAGATATAGAAGCCGATACGCATTTCAAATATAGGTGCCGATAAGCATTCCAGATATGGTTGCCGATAGGCATTTCAAACATAGGTGCTGATAGGCATTTCAGATGTAGTTTCCGATAAGCATTTCAAAAATAAGTGCCGATAGGCATTTCAGATATAGGTGCCGATAGGCATTTCAGATATAGTTGCCGATTGGCATTTTAAAAATAGGTGCCGATAGGCATTTCAGATATAGAAGCCGATAGGCATTTCAAATATAGGTGCCGATAGGCATTCCAGATATGGTTGCCGATAGGCATTTAAAATATAGGTGCTGATAGGCATTTCAGATGTAGTTTCCGATAGGCATTTCAAAAATAAGTGCCGATAGGCATTTCAGATATAGGTGCCGATAGGCATTTCAGATATAGTTGCCGATTGGCATTTTAAAAATAGGTGCCGATAGGCATTTCAGATATAGAAGCCGATAGGCATTTCAAATATAGGTGCCGATAGGCATTCCAGATATGGTTGCCGATAGGCATTTCAAATATAGGTGCTGATAGGCATTTCAGATGTAGTTTCCGATAGGCATTTCAAAAATAAGTGCCGATAGGCATTTCAGATATAAGTGCCGATAGGCATTTCAGATATAGTTGCCGATTGGCATTATAAAAATAGGTGCCGATAGGCATTTCAGATTTAGAAGCCGATAGGCATTTCAAATATAGGTGCCGATAGGCATTCCAGATATGGTTGCCGATAGGCATTTCAAATATAGGTGCTAATAGGCATTTCAGATGTAGTTTGCGATAGGCATTTCAAAAATAGGTGCCGATTGGCATTTCAGTTATAGATGCCGATAAGCATATCAGATATAGTTGCCAATTAGCATTTTAAAAATAGGTGCCGATAGGCATTTCAAATATAGAAGCCGATAGGCATTTCAAATATAGGTGCCGATAGGCATTCCAGATATGGTTGCCGATAGGCATTTCAAATATAGGTGCTGATAGGCATTTCAGATGTAGTTTCCGATAGGCATTTCAAAAATAGGTGACGATAGGCATTTCAGATATAGGTGCCGATAGGCACTTCAGATATAGTTGCCGATTGGCATTTTAAAAATAGGTGCCGATAGGCATTTCAGATATAGTTGCCGATTGGCATTTTAAAAATAGGTGCCGATAGGCATTTCAGATATAGAAGCCGATAGGTATTTCAAATATAGGTGTCGATAGGCATTTCAGATATAAATGCCGAAAGGCATTTCAGATATAGGTGCCGATAGGCATTTCTGATGTGGTTGCCGATTGGCATTTTAAAAATAGGTGCCGATAGGCATTTCAGGTATAGAAGCCGATAGGCATTTCAAATATAGGTGCCGATAGGCATTCCAGATATGGTTGCCGATAGGCATTTCAAATATAGGTGCTGCTTGGCATTTCAGATGTAGTTTCCGATAGGCATTTCAAAAATAGGTGCCGATAGGCATTTCAGATATAGGTGCCGAAAGGCATTTCAGATATAGTTGCCGATTGGCATTTTAAAAATAGGTGCCGATAGGCATTTCAGATGTATTTTACGATAGGCATTTCAAAAATAGGTGCCGATAGGCATTTCAGATATAGGTGCCGATAGGCATATCAGATATAGTTGCCGATAGGCATTTAAAATATAGGTGCCGATAGGCATTTCAAATATAGGTGTCGATAGGCATTTCAGACATAAATGCCGAAAGGCATTTCAGATATAGGTGCCGATAGGCATTACTGTGTTGGTTGCCGATTGGCATTTTAAAAGTAGATGCCAATAGGCATTTCAGATATAGAAGCCGATAGGCATTTCAAATATAGGTGCCGATAGGCATTCCAGATATAGTTGCCGATAGGCATTTCAAATATAGGTGCTGATAGGCATTTCAGATGTAGTTTCCGATAGGCATTTCAAAAATTGGTGCCGATAGGCATTTCAGATATAGGTGCCGATAGGCATTTCAGATATAGTTGCCGATTGCCACTTTAAAAATAGGTGCCGATAGGCATTTCAGATATAGAAGCCGATATGTATTTCAAATAAAGGTGTCGATAGGCATTTCAGATTTGGTTGCCGATAGGCATTTCAAATATAGGTGCTGATAGGCATCCCAGATATGGTTGCCGATAGGCATTTCAAATATAGGTGCTGATAGGCATTTCAGATGTAGTTTCCGATAGGCCTATCAAAAATAGGTGCCGATAGGCATTTCAGATATAGGTGCCGATAGGCATTTCAGATATAGTTGCCGATTGGCTCTTTAAAAATAGGTGCCAAAAGGCATTTCAGATATAGAAGCTGATAGGTATTTCAAATATAGGTGTCGATAGGCATTTCAGATATGGTTGCCGATAGGCATTTCAAATATAGGTGCTGATAGGCATTTTAGATGTTGTTTCCGATAGGCCTATCAAAAATCGGTGCCGATAGGCATTTCAGATATAGGTGCCGATAGGCATTTCAGATATAGTTGCAGATTGGCATTTTAAAAATAGGTGCCGATAAGCATTTCAGATATAGAAGCCGATAGGCATTTCAAATATAGGTGCTGATAGGCATTTCAGATGTAGTTTCCGATAGGCATTTCAAAAATAGGTGCCGATAGGCATTCCAGATATGGTTGCCAATAGGCATTTCAAATATAGGTGCTGATAGGCATTTCAGATGTAGTTTCCGATAGGCATTTCAAAAATAGGTGCCGATAGGCATATCAGATATAGGTGCCGATAGGCATTTCAGATATAGTTGCCGATTGGCATTTTAAAAAAAGGTGCTGATAGGCATTTCAGATATAGTTGCCGATTGGCATTTTAAAAATAGGTGCCGATAGGCATTTCAGACATAGAAGCCGATAGGCATTTTAAATATAGGTGCCGATAGGCATTCCAGATATGGTTGCCGATAGGCATTTCAAATATAGGTGCTGATAGGCATTTCAGATGTAGTTTCCGATAGGCATTTCAAAAATAGGTGCCGATAGGCATTTCAGATATAGGTGCCGATAGGCATTTCAGATATAGTTGCCGATTGGCATTTTAAAAAAAGGTGCTGATAGGCATTTCAGATATGGGTGCCGATAGGCATTTCAGATATGGATGCCGATAGGCATTTCAGATATAGTTGCCGATTGCCACTTTAAAAATAGGTGCCGATAGGCATTTCAGATATAGAAGCCGATAGGTATTTCAAATATAGGTGTCGATAGGCATTTCAGATTTGGTTGCCGATATGCATTTCAAATATAGGTGCTGATAGGCATTCCAGATATGGTTGCCGATAGGCATTTCAAATATAGGTGCTGATAGGCATTTCAAATGTAGTTTCCGATAGGCCTATCAAAAATAGGTGCCGATAAGCATTTCAGATATAGGTGCCGATAGGCATTTCAGATATAGTTGCCGATTGGCATTTTAAAAATAGGTGCCGATAGGCATTTCAGATATAGAAGCCGATAGGCATTTCAAATATAGGTGTTGATAGGCATTCCAAATACGGTTGCCGATAGGCATTTCAAATATAGGTGCCGATAGGCATTTGAGATATAGTTGCCAATTGGCATCTTAAAAATAGGTGCCGATATTCAGATATAAAAGCCGATAGGCATGTCAAATATAGGTGCCGATAGGCATTCCAGATACGGTAGCCGATAGGCATTTCAAATATAGGTGCCGATAGGCATTCCAGATATGGTTGCCGATAGGCATTTCAAATATAGGTGCTGATAGGCATTTCAGATGTAGTTTCCGATAGGCATTTCAAAAATAGGTGCCGATAGGCATTTCAGATATAGGTGCCGATAGGCATTTCAGATATAGTTGCCGATTGGCATTTTAAAAATAGGTGCCGATAGGCATATCAGATGTAGTTTCCGATAGGCATTTCAAAAATAGGTGCCGATAGGCATTTCAGATATAGGTGCCGATAGGCATATCAGATATAGTTGCCAATAGGCATTTAAAATATAGGTGCCGATAGGCATTTCAAATATAGGTGTCGATAGGCATTTCAGATATAAATGCCGAAAGGCATTTCAGATATAGGTGCCGATAGGCATTTCTGATGTGGTTGCCGATAGGCATTTCTAATATAGGTGCTGATAGGCATTTCAGATGTAGTTTCCGATAGGCATTTCAAAAATAGGTGCCGATGGGCATTTCAGATATAGGTGCCGATAGGCACTTCAGATATAGTTGCCGATTGGCATTTTAAAAATAGGTGCTGATAGGCATTTCAGATATAGAAGCCGATAGGTATTTCAAATATAGGTGTCGATAGGCATTGCAGATGTAGTTTCCGAAAGGCATTTAAAAAATAGGTGCCGACAGGCATTTCAGATATAGGTGCCGATAGGCATTTCAGATATAGTTGCCGATTGGCATTTTAAAAATAGGTGCCGATAGGCATTTCAGATATAGAAGCCGATAGGCATTTTAAATATAGGTGCCGATAGGCATTCCAGATATGGTTGCCGATAGGCATTTCAAATATAGGTGCTGATAGGCATTTCAGATGTAGTTTCCGATAGGCATTTCAAAAATAGGTGCCCATAGGCATTTCAGATATAGGTGCCGATAGGCATTTCAGATATAGTTGCCGATTGGCATTTTAAAAAAATGTGCTGATAGGCATTTCAGATATGGGTGCCGATAGGCATTTCAGATATGGGTGCCGATAGGCATTTCAGATATAGTTGCCGATTGGCATTTTAAAAATAGGTGCCGATAGGCATTTTTAAAATACGTGCCGATAGGCATTTCAGATATAGAAGCCGATAGGCATTTCAAATATAGGTGCCGATAGGCATTCCAGATATGTTTGCCGATAGGGATTTCAAATATAGGTGCTGATAGGCATTTCAGAAGTAGTTTCCGATAGGCATTTCAAAAATAGGTGCCGATAGGCATTTCAGATATAGGTGCCGATAGGCATTTCAGATATAGGTGCCGATAGGCATTTCAGATATAATTGCCGATTGGCATTTTAAAAATAGGTGCCGATAGGCATTTCAGATAAAGAAGCCGATAGGTATTTCAAATATAGGTGTCGATAGGCATTTCAGATATAAATGCCGAAAGGCATTTCAGATATAGGTGCCGATAGACATTTCTGATGTGGTTGCCGATTGGCATTTTAAAGATAGGTGCCGATAGGCATTTCAGATATAGAAGCCGATAGGCATTTCAAATATAGGTGCCGATAGGCATTTCAGATATGGTTGCCGATAGGCATTTCAAATATAGGTGCTGATAGGCATTTCAGATGTAGTTTCCGATAGGCATTTCAAAGATAGGTGCCGATAGGCATTTCAGATATAGGTGCCGAAAGGCAATTCAGATATAGTTGTCGATTGGGATTTTAAAAATAGGTGCCGATAGGCATTTCAGATGTATTTTACGATAGGCATTTCAAAAATAGGTGCCGATAGGCATTTCAGATATAGGTGCCGATAGGCATATCAGATATAGTTGCCGTTAGGCATTTAAAATATAGGTGCCGATAGGCATTTCAAATATAGGTGTCGATAGGCATTTCAGATATAGGTGCCGATAGGCATTACTGATGTGGTTGCCGATTGGCATTTTAAAAATAGGTGCCAATAGGCATTTCAGATATAGAAGCCGATAGGCATTTCAAATATATGTGCCGATAGGCATTCCAGATATAGTTGCCGATAGGCATTTCAAATATAGGTGCTGATAGGCATTTCAGATGTAGTTTCCGATAGGCATTTCAAAAATTGGTGCCGATAGGCATTTCAGATATAGGTGCCGATAGGCATTTCAGATATAGTTGCCGATTGCCACTTTAAAAATAGGTGCCGATAGGCATTTCAGATATAGTTGCCGATTGGCATTTTAAAAAAAGGTGCTGATAGGTATTTCAGATATGGGTGCCGATAGGCATTTCAGATATGGATGCCGATAGGCATTTCAGATATAGTTGCCGATTGGCATTTTAAAAATAGGTGCCGATAGGCATTTTTAAAAAACGTGCCGATAGGCATTTCAGATATAGAAGCCGATAGGCATTTCAAATATAGGTGCCGATAGGCATTCCAGATATGGTTGCCGATAGGCATTTCAAATATAGGTGCTGATAGGCATTTCAGAAGTAGTTTCCGATAGCCATTTCAAAAATAGGTGCCGATAGGCATTTCAGATATAGGTGCCGATAGGCATTTCAGATATAGGTGCCGATAGGCATTTCAGATATAGTTGCCGATTGGCATTTTAAAAATAGGTGCCGATAGGCATTTCAGATATAGAAGCCGATAGGTATTTCAAATATAGGTGTCGATAGGCATTTCAGATATAAATGCCGAAAGGCATTTCAGATATAGGTGCCGATAGGCATTTCTGATGTGGTTGCCGATTGGCATTTTAAAAATAGGTGCCGATAGGCATTTCAGGTATAGAAGCCGATAGGCATTTCAAATATAGGTGCCGATAGGCATTCCAGATATGGTTGCCGATAGGCATTTCAAATATAGGTGCTGCTTGGCATTTCAGATGTAGTTTCCGATAGGCATTTCAAAAATAGGTGCCGATAGGCATTTCAGATATAGGTGCCGAAAGGCATTTCAGATATAGTTGCCGATTGGCATTTTAAAAATAGGTGCCGATAGGCATTTCAGATGTATTTTACGATAGGCATTTCAAAAATAGGTGCCAATAGGCATTTCAGATATAGGTGCCGATAGGCATATCAGATATAGTTGCCGATAGGCATTTAAAATATAGGTGCCGATAGGCATTTCAAATATAGGTGTCGATAGGCATTTCAGACATAAATGCCGAAAGGCATTTCAGATATAGGTGCCGATAGGCATTACTGTGTTGGTTGCCGATTGGCATTTTAAAAGTAGGTGCCAATAGGCATTTCAGATATAGAAGCCGATAGGCATTTCAAATATAGGTGCCGATAGGCATTCCAGATATAGTTGCCGATAGGCATTTCAAATATAGGTGCTGATAGGCATTTCAGATGTAGTTTCCGATAGGCATTTCAAAAATTGGTGCCGATAGGCATTTCAGATATAGGTGCCGATAGGCATTTCAGATATAGTTGCCGATTGCCACTTTAAAAATAGGTGCCGATAGGCATTTCAGATATAGAAGCCGATATGTATTTCAAATAAAGGTGTCGATAGGCATTTCAGATTTGGTTGCCGATAGGCATTTCAAATATAGGTGCTGATAGGCATCCCAGATATGGTTGCCGATAGGCATTTCAAATATAGGTGCTGATAGGCATTTCAGATGTAGTTTCCGATAGGCCTATCAAAAATAGGTGCCGATAGGCATTTCAGATATAGGTGCCGATAGGCATTTCAGATATAGTTGCCGATTGGCATTTTAAAAATAGGTGCCGATAGGCATTTCAGATATAGAAGCTGATAGGTATTTCAAATATAGGTGTCGATAGGCATTTCAGATATGGTTGCCGATAGGCATTTCAAATATAGGTGCTGATAGGCATTTTAGATGTTGTTTCCGATAGGCCTATCAAAAATCGGTGCCGATAGGCATTTCAGATATAGGTGCCGATAGGCATTTCAGATATAGTTGCAGATTGGCATTTTAAAAATAGGTGCCGATAAGCATTTCAGATATAGAAGCCGATAGGCATTTCAAATATAGGTGCTGATAGGCATTTCAGATGTAGTTTCTGATAGGCATTTCAAAAATAGGTGCCGATAGGCATTTCAGATATAGGTGCCGATAGGCATTTCAGATATAGTTGACGATTGGCATTTTAAAAATAGGTGCCGATAGGCATTTCAGATGTAGTTTCCGATAGGCATTTCAAAAATAGGTGCCGATAGGCATTTCAGATATAGATGCCGATAGGCATATCAGATATAGTTGCCAATAGGCATTTAAAATATAGGTGCCGATAGGCATTTAAAATATAGGTGTCGATAGGCATTTCAGATATAAATGCCGAAAGGCATTTCAGATATAGGTGCCGATAGGCATTTCTGATGTGGTTGCCGATAGGCATTTCTAATATAGGTGCTGATAGGCATTTCAGATGTAGTTTCCGATAGGCATTTCAAAAATAGGTGCCGATGGGCATTTCAGATATAGGTGCCGATAGGCACTTCAGTTATAGTTGCCGATTGGCATTTTAAAAATAGGTGCCGATAGGCATTTCAGATATAGAAGCCGATAGGTATTTCAAATATAGGTGTCGATAGGCATTTCAGATATGGTTGCCGATAGGCATTTCAAATATAAGTGCAGATAGGCATTTCAGATGTAGTTTCCGAAAGGCATTTAAAAAATAGGTGCCGATAGGCATTTCAGATATAGGTGCCGATAGGCATTTCAGATATAGTTGTCGATTGGCATTTTAAAAATAGGTGCCGATAGGCATTCCAGATATAGAAGCCGATACGCATTTCAAATATAGGTGCCGATAAGCATTCCAGATATGGTTGCCGATAGGCATTTCAAACATAGGTGCTGATAGGCATTTCAGATGTAGTTTCCGATAAGCATTTCAAAAATAAGTGCCGATAGGCATTTCAGATATAGGTGCCGATAGGCATTTCAGATATAGTTGCCGATTGGCATTTTAAAAATAGGTGCCGATAGGCATTTCAGATATAGAAGCCGATAGGCATTTCAAATATAGGTGCCGATAGGCATTCCAGATATGGTTGCCGATAGGCATTTAAAATATAGGTGCTGATAGGCATTTCAGATGTAGTTTCCGATAGGCATTTCAAAAATAAGTGCCGATAGGCATTTCAGATATAGGTGCCGATAGGCATTTCAGATATAGTTGCCGATTGGCATTTTAAAAATAGGTGCCGATAGGCATTTCAGATATAGAAGCCGATAGGCATTTCAAATATAGGTGCCGATAGGCATTCCAGATATGGTTGCCGATAGGCATTTCAAATATAGGTGCTGATAGGCATTTCAGATGTAGTTTCCGATAGGCATTTCAAAAATAAGTGCCGATAGGCATTTCAGATATAAGTGCCGATAGGCATTTCAGATATAGTTGCCGATTGGCATTATAAAAATAGGTGCCGATAGGCATTTCAGATTTAGAAGCCGATAGGCATTTCAAATATAGGTGCCGATAGGCATTCCAGATATGGTTGCCGATAGGCATTTCAAATATAGGTGCTAATAGGCATTTCAGATGTAGTTTGCGATAGGCATTTCAAAAATAGGTGCCGATTGGCATTTCAGTTATAGATGCCGATAAGCATATCAGATATAGTTGCCAATTAGCATTTTAAAAATAGGTGCCGATAGGCATTTCAAATATAGAAGCCGATAGGCATTTCAAATATAGGTGCCGATAGGCATTCCAGATATGGTTGCCGATAGGCATTTCAAATATAGGTGCTGATAGGCATTTCAGATGTAGTTTCCGATAGGCATTTCAAAAATAGGTGACGATAGGCATTTCAGATATAGGTGCCGATAGGCACTTCAGATATAGTTGCCGATTGGCATTTTAAAAATAGGTGCCGATAGGCATTTCAGATATAGAAGCCGATAGGCAGTTCAAATATAGGTGCCGATAGGCATTCCAGATATGGTTGCCAATAGGCATTTCAAATATAGGTGCTGATAGGCATTTCAGATGTAGTTTCCGATAGGCATTTCAAAAATAGGTGCCGATAGGCATATCAGATATATGTGCCGATAGGCATTTCAGATATGGTTGCCGATTGGCATTTTAAAAATAGGTGCCGATAGGCATTTCAGATATAGAAGCCGATAGGCATTTTAAATATAGGTGACGGTAGGCATTCCAGATATGGTTGCCGATAGGCATTTCAAATATAGGTGCTGATAGGCATTTCAGATGTAGTTTCCGAAAGGCATTTCAAAAATAGGTGCCGATAGGCATTTCAGATATAGGTGCCGATAGGCATTTCAGATATAGTTGCCGATTGGTATTTTAAAAAAAGGTGCTGATAGGCATTTCAGATATGGGTGCCGATAGGCATTTCAGATATGGGTGCCGATAGGCATTTCAGATATAGTTCCCGATTGGCATTTTAAAATAGGTGCCGATAGGCATTTTTAAAATACGCGCCGATAGGCATTTCAGATATAAAAGCCGATAGGCATTTCAAATATAGGTACCGATAGGCATTCCAGATATGGTTGCCGATAGGCATTCCAGATATGGTTGCCGATAGGCATTTCAAATATAGGTGCTGATAGGCATTTCAGAAGTAGTTTTCGATAGGCATTTCAAAAATAGGTGCCGATAGGCATTTCAGATATAGGTGCCGATAAGCATTTCAGATATAGGTGCCGATAGGCATTTCAGATATAGTTGCCGATTGGCATTTTAAAATAGGTGCCGATAGGCATTTCAGACATAGATGCCGATAGGTATTTCAAATATAGGTGTCGATAGGCATTTCAGATATAAATGCCGAAAGGCATTTCAGATATAGGTGCCGATAGGCTTTTCTGATGTGGTTGCCGATTGGCATTTTAAAAATAGGTGCCGATAGGCATTTCAGATATAGAAGCCGATAGGCATTTCAAATATAGGTGCCGATAGGCATTCCAGATATGGTTGCCGATAGGCATTTCAAATATAGGTGCCGATAGGCATTATAGATATGGTTGCCGATAGGCATTTCAAATATAGTTCCCGATTGGCATTTTAAAAATAGGTGCCGATAGGCTTTTTTAAAATACGTGCCGATAGGCATTTCAGATATAAAAGCCGATAGGCATTTCAAATATAGGTACCGATAGGCATTCCAGATATGGTTGCCGATAGGCATTCCAGATATGTTTGCCGATAGGCATTTCAAATATAGGTGCTGATAGGCATTTCAGAAGTAGTTTTCGATAGGCATTTCAAAAATAGGTGCCGATAGGCATTTCAGATATAGGTGCCGATAAGCATTTCAGATATAGGTGCCGATAGGCATTTCAGATGTAGTTTCCGATAGGCATTTCAAAAATAGGTGCCGATAGGCATTTCAGATATAGGTGCCGAAAGGCATTTCAGATATAGTTGCCGATTGGCATTTTAAAAATAGGTGCCAATAGGCATTTCAGATGTATTTTACGATAGGCATTTCAAAAATAGGTGCCGATAGGCATTTCAGATATAGGTGCCGATAGGCATATCAGATTAGTTGCCGATAGGCATTTAAAATATAGGTGCCGATAGGCATTTCAAATATAGGTGTCGATAGGCATTTCAGAAATAAATGCCGAAAGGCATTTCAGATATAGGTGCCGATAGGCATTACTGATGTGGTTGCCGATTGGCATTTTAAAAATAGGTGCCAATAGGCATTTCAGATATAGAAGCCGATAGGCATTTCAAATATAAGTGCCGATAGGCATTCCAGATATAGTTGCCGATAGGCATTTCAAATATAGGTGCTGATAGGCATTTTAGATGCAGTTTCCGATAGGCATTTCAAAAATTGGTGCCGATAGACATTTCAGATACAGGTGCCGATAGGCATTTCAGATATAGTTGCCGATTGCCACTTTAAAAATAAGTGCCGATAGGCATTTCAGGTATAGAAGCCGATAGGTATTTCAAATATAGGTGTCGATAGGCATTTCAGATTTGGTTGCCGATAGGCATTTCAAATATAGGTGCTGATAGGCATTCCAGATATGGTTGCCGATAGGCATTTCAAATATAGGTGCTGATAGGCATTTCAGATGTAGTTTCCGATAGGCCTATCAAAAATAGGTGCCGATAGGCATTTCAGATATAGGTGCCGATAGGCATTTCAGATATAGTTGCCGATTGGCATATTAAAAATAGGTGCCGATAGGCATTGCAGATATAGAAGCTGATAGGTATTTCAAATATAGGTGTCGATAGGCATTTCAGATATTGTTGCCGATAGGCATTTCAAATATAGGTGCTGATAGGCATTTCAGATGTAGTTTCCGATAGGCCTATCAAAAATAGGTGCCGATAGGCATTTCAGATATAGGTGCCGATAGGCATTTCAGATATAGTTGCCGATTGGCATTTTAAAAATAGGTGCCGATAGGCATTTCAGATATAGAAACCGATAGGCATTTCAAATATAGGTGCCGATAGGCATTCCAAATACGGTTGCCGATAGGCATTTCAAATATAGGTGCCGATAGGCATTTCAGATATAGTTGCCAATTGGCATCTTAAAAATAGGTGACGATAGGCATTTAAGATATAGAAGCCGATAGGCATTTCAAATATAGGTGCCGATAGGCATTCCAGATATAGTTGCCGATAGGCATTTCAAATATAGGTGCTGATAGGCATTTCAGATGTAGTTTCCGATAGGTATTTCAAAAATAGGTGCCGATAGGCATTTCAGATGTAGTTTCCGATAGGCATTTCAAAAATAGGTGCCGATAGGCATTTCAGATATAGGTGCCGATAGGCATATCAGATATAGTTGCCAATAGGCATTTAAAATATAGGTGCCGATAGGCATTTCAAATATAGGTGTCGATAGGCATTTCAGATATAAATGCCGAAAGGCATTTCAGATATAGGTGCCGATAGGCATTTCTGATATGGTTGCCGATAGGCATTTCTAATATAGGTGCTGATAGGCATTTCAGATGTAGTTTCCGATAGGCATTTCAAAAATAGGTGCCGATGGGCATTTCAGATATAGGTGCCGATAGGCACTTCAGATATAGTTGCCGATTGGCATTTTAAAAATAGGTGCCGATAGGCATTTCAGATATAGAAGCCGATTCGGTATTTCAAATATAGGAGTCGATAGGCATTTCAGATATTGTTGCCGATAGGCATTTCAAATATAGGTGCAGATAGGCATTTCAGATGTAGTTTCCGAAAGGCATTTCAACAATAGGTGCCGATAGGCATTTCAGATATAGGTGCCGATAGGCATTTCAGATATAGTTGCCGATTGGCACTTTAATAATAGGTGCCGATAGGCATTTCAGATATAGAAGCCGATAGGCATTTCAAATATAGGTGCCGATAAGCATTCCAGATATGGTTGCCGATAGGCATTTCAAACATAGGTGCTGATAGGCATTTCAGATGTAGTTTCCGATAAGCATTTCAAAAATAAGTGCCGATAGGCATTTCAGATATAGGTGCCGATAGGCATTTCAGATATAGTTGCCGATTGGCATTTCAAAAATAGGTGCCGATAGGCATTTCAGATATAGAAGCCGATAGGCATTTCAAATATAGGTGCCGATAGGCATTCCTGAAATGGTTGCCGATAGGCATTTCAAATATAGATGCTGATAGGCATTTCAGATGTAGTTTGCGATAGGCATTTCAAAAATAAGTGCCGATAGGCATTTCAGATATAGGTGCCGATAGGCATTTCAGATATAGTTGCCGAATGGCATTTTAAAAATAGGTGCCGATAGGCATTTCAGATATAGAAGCCGATAGGCATTTCAAATATAGGTGCCGATAGGCATTCCAGATATGGTTGCCGATAGGCATTTCAAATATAGGTGCTGATAGGCATTTCAGATGTAGTTTCCGATAGGCATTTCAAAAATAGGTGCCGATAGGCATTTCAGATATAGGTGCCGATAGGCATTTCAGATATAGTTGCCGATTGGCATTATAAAAATAGGTGCCGATAGGCATTTCAGATTTAGAAGCCGATAGGCATTTCAAATATAGGTGCCGATAGGCATTCCAGATATTGTTGCCGATAGGCATTTCAAATATAGGTGCAAATAGGCATTTCAGATGTAGTTTGCGATAGGCATTTCAAAAATAGGTGCCGATTGGCATTTCAGTTATAGATGCCGATAAGCATATCAGATATAGTTGCCAATTGGCATTTTAAAAATAGGTGTCGATAGGCATTTCAAATATAGAAGCCGATAGGCATTTCAAATATAGGTGCCGATAGGCATTCCAGATATGGTTGCCGATAGGCATTTCAAATATAGGTGCTGATAGGCATTTCAGATGTAGTTTCCGATAGGCATTTCAAAAATAGGTGCCGATAGGCATTTCAGATATAGGTGCCGATAGGCACTTCAGATATAGTTGCCGATTGGCATTTTAAAAATAGGTGCCGATAGGCATTTCAGATATAGAAGCCGATAGGCAGTTCAAATATAGGTGCCGATAGGCATTCCAGATATGGTTGCCAATAGGCATTTCAAATATAGGTGCTGATAGGCATTTCAGATGTAGTTTCCGATAGGCATTTCAAAAATAGGTGCCGATAGGCATATCAGATATAGGTGCCGATAGGCATTTCAGATATAGTTGCCGATTGGCATTTTAAAAATAGGTGCCGATAGGCATTTCAGATATAGAAGCCGATAGGCATTTTAAATATAGGTGCCGATAGGCATTCCAGATATGGTTGCCGATAGGCATTTCAAATATAGGTGCTGATAGGCATTTCAGATGTAGTTTCCGATAGGCATTTCAAAAATAGGTGCCGATAGGCATTTCAGATATAGGTGCCGATAGGCATTTCAGATATAGTTGCCGATTGGCATTTTAAAAAAAGGTGCTGATAGGCATTTCAGATATGGGTGCCGATAGGCATTTCAGATATGGGTGCCGATAGGCATTTCAGATATAGTTGCCGATTGGCATTTTAAAAATAGGTGCCGAAGGGCATTTTTAAAATACGTGCCGATAGGCATTTCAGATATAGAAGCCGATAGGCATTTCAAATATAGGTGCCGATAGGCATTCCAGATATGGTTGCCGATAGGCATTTCAAATATAGGTGCTGATAGGTGTTTCAGAAGTAGTTTCCGATAGGCATTTCAAAAATAGGTGCCGATAGGCATTTCAGATATAGGTGCCGATAGGCATTTCAGATATAGGTGCCGATAGGCATTTCAGATATAGTTGCCGATTGGCATTTTAAAAATAGGTGCCGATAGGCATTTCAGATATAGAAGCCGATAGGTATTTCAAATATAGGTGTCGATAGGCATTTCAGATATAAATGCTGAAAGGCATTTCAGATATAGGTGCCGATAGGCATTTCTGATGTGGTTGCCGATTGGCATTTTAAAAATAGGTGCCGATAGGCATTTCAGATATAGAAGCCGATAGGCATTTCAAATATAGGTGCCGATAGGCTTTCCAGATATGGTTGCCGATAGGCATTTCAAATATAGGTGCTGATAGGCATTTCAGATGTAGTTTCCGATAGGCATTTCAAAAATAGGTGCCGATAGGCATTTCAGATATAGGTGCCGAAAGGCATTTCAGATATAGTTGCCGATTGGCATTTTAAAAATAGGTGCCGATAGGCATTTCAGATGTATTTTACGATAGGCATTTCAAAAATAGGTGCCGATAGGCATTTCAGATATAGGTGCCGATAGGCATATCAGATATAGTTGCCGATAGGCATTTAAAATATAGGTGCCGATAGGCATTTCAAATATAGGTGTCGATAGGCATTTCAGACATAAATGCCGAAAGGCATTTCAGATATAGGTGCCGATAGGCATTACTGTTGTGGTTGCCGATTGGCATTTTAAAAATAGGTGCCAATAGGCATTTCAGATATAGAAGCCGATAGGCATTTCAAATATATGTGCCGATAGGCATTCCAGATATAGTTGCCGATAGGCATTTCAAATATAGGTGCTGATAAGCATTTTTGATGTAGTTTCCGAAAGGCATTTCAAAAATTGGTGCCGATAGGCATTTCAGATATAGGTGCCGATAGGCACTTCAGATATAGTTGCCGATTGGCATTTTAAAAATAGGTGCCGATAGGCATTTCAGATATAGAACCCGATAGGCAGTTCAAATATAGGTGCCGATAGGCATTCCAGATATGGTTGCCGATAGGCATTTCAAATATAGGTGCTAATAGGCATTTCAGATGTAGTTTGCGATAGGCATTTCGAAAATAGGTGCCGATTGGCATTTCAGTTATAGATGCCGATAAGCATATCAGATATAGTTGCCAATTGGCATTTTAAAAATAGGTGCCGATAGGCATTTCAAATATAGTAGCCGATAGGCATTTCAAATATAGGTGCCGATAGGCATTCCAGATATGGTTGCCGATAGGCATTTCAAATATAAGTGCTGATAGGCATTTCAGATGTAGTTTCCGATAGGCATTTCAAAAATAGGTGCCGATAGGCATTTCAGATATAGGTGCCGATAGGCACTTCAGATATAGTTGCCGATTGGCATTTTAAAAATAGGTGCCGATAGGCATTTCAGATATAGAACCCGATAGGCAGTTCAAATATAGGTGCCGATAGGCATTCCAGATATGGTTGCCGATAGGCATTTCAAATATAGGTGCTAATAGGCATTTCAGATGTAGTTTGCGATAGGCATTACGAAAATAGGTGCCGATTGGCATTTCAGTTATAGATGCCGATAAGCATATCAGATATAGTTGCCAATTGGCATTTTAAAAATAGGTGCCGATAGGCATTTCAGATATAGAAGCCGATAGGCATTTTAAATATAGGTGCCGATAGGCATTCCAGATATGGTTGCCGATAGGCATTTCAAATATAGGTGCTGATAGGCATTTCAGATGTATTTTCCGATAGGCATTTCAAAAATAGATGCCGATAGGCATTTCAGATATAGTTGCCGATTGGCATTTTAGAAAAAGGTGCTGATAGGCATTTCAGATATGGGTACCGATAGGCATTTCAGATATGGGTGCCGATAGGCATTTCAGATATAGTTGCCGATTGGCATTTTAAAAATAGGTGCCGATAGGCATTTTTAAAATACGTGCCGATAGGCATTTCAGATATAGAAGCCGATAGGCATTTCAAATATAGGTGCCGATAGGCATTCCAGATATGGTTGCCGATAGGCATTTCAAATATAGGTGCTGATAGGCATTTCAGAAGTAGTTTCCGATAGGCATTTAAAAAATAGGTGCCGATAGGCATTTCAGATATAGGTGCCGATAGGCATTTCAGATATAGGTGCCGATAGGCATTTCAGATAAAGGTGCCGATAGGCATTTCAGATATAGTTGCCGATTGGCATTTTAAAAATAGGTGCCGATAGGCATTTCAGATATAGAAGCCGATAGGTATTTCAAATATAGGTGTCGATAGGCATTTCAGATATAAATTCCGAAAGGCATTTCAGATATAGGTGCCGATAGGCATTTCTGATGTGGTTGCCGATTGGCATTTTAAAAATAGGTGCCGATAGGCATTTCAGATATAGAAGCCAATAGGCATTTCAAATATAGGTGCTGATAGGCATTCCAGATATGGTTGCTGATAGGCATTTCATATATAGGTGCTGATAGGCATTTCAGATGTAGTTTCCGATAGGCATTTCAAAAATAGGTGCCGATAGGCATTTCAGATATAGGTGCCGAAAGGCATTTCAGATATAGTTGCCGATTGGCATTTTAAAAATAGGTGCCGATAGGCATTTCAGATGTATTTTACGATAGGCATTTCAAAAATAGGTGCCGATAGGCATATCAGATATAGTTGCCGATAGGCATTTAAAATATAGGTGCCGATAGGCATTTTAGATATAGGTGTCGATATGCATTTCAGATATAGGTGCCGATAGGCATTACTGATGTGGTTGCCGATTGGCATTTTAAAAATAGGTGCCAATAGGCATTTCAGATATAGAAGCCGATAGGCATTTCAAATATAGGTGCCGATAGGCATTCAAGATATGGTTGCCGATAGGCATTTCAAATATAGGTGCTGATCGGCATTTCAGATGTAGTTTCCGATAGG
The DNA here is from genome assembly GCA_034508555.1 of Venustoraphidia nigricollis. Taxonomy (NCBI): domain Eukaryota; kingdom Metazoa; phylum Arthropoda; class Insecta; order Raphidioptera; family Raphidiidae; genus Venustoraphidia; species Venustoraphidia nigricollis. The sequence continues at coordinate 130,446 of JAVRKA010000186.1, read as the reverse complement.
CATTTCAAAAATTGGTGCCGATAGGCATTTCAGATATAGGTGCCGATAGGCATTTCAGATATAGTTGCCGATTGCTACTTTAAAAATAGGTGCCGATAGGCATTTCAGATATAGAAGCCGATAGGTATTTCAAATATAGGTGTCGATAGGCATTTCAGATTTGGTTGCCGATAGGCATTTCAAATATAGGTGCTGATAGGCATTCCAAATATGGTTGCCGATAGGCATTTCAAATATAGGTGCTGATAGGCATTTCAGATGTAGTTTCCGATAGGCCTATCAAAAATAGGTGCCGATAGGCATTCAGATATAGGTGCCGATAGGCATTTCAGATATAGTTGCCGATTTGCATTTTAAAAATAGGTGCCGATAGGCATTTCAGATATAGAAGCTGATAGGTATTTCAAATATAGGTGTCGATAGGCATTTCAGATATGGTTGCCGATAGGCATTTCAAATATAGGTGCTGATAGGTATTTCAGATGTAGTTTTCCGATAGGCCTATCAAAAATAGGTGCCGATAGGCATTTCAGATATAGGTGCCGATAGGCATTCCAGATACGGTTGCCGATAGGCATTTCAAATATAGTTGCCGATAGGCATTTCAGATATAGTTGCCAATTGGCATCTTAAAAATAGGTGCCGATAGGCATTTCAGATATAGAAGCCGATAGGCATTTCAAATATAGGTGCCGATAGGCATTCCAGATATGGTTGCCGATAGGCATTTCAAATATAGGTGCTGATAGGCATTTCAGATATAGTTTCCGATAGGCATTTAAAAAATGGGTGCCGATAGGCATTTCAGATATAGGTGCCGACAGGCATATCAGATATAGTTGCCAATAGGCATTTAAAATATAGGTGCCGATAGGCATTTCAAATATAGGTGTCGATAGGCATTTCAGATATAAATGCCGAAAGGCATTTCAGATATAGGTGCCGATAGGCATTTCTGATGTGGTTGCCGATAGGCATTTCTAATATAGGTGCTGATAGGCATTTCAGATGTAGTTTCCGATAGGCATTTCAAAAATAGGTGCTGATGGGCATTTCAGATATAGGTGCCGATAGGCACTTCAGATATAGTTGCCGATTGGCATTTTAAAAATAGGTGCCGATAGGCATTTCAGATGTAGTTTCCGATAGGCACTTCAAAAATAGGTGCCGATAGGCATTTCAGATATAGGTGCCGATAGGCATATCAGATATAGTTGCCAATAGGCATTTAAAATATAGGCGCCGATAGGCATTTTAAATATAGGTGTCGATAGGCATTTCAGATATAAATGCCGAAAGGCATTTCAGATATAGGTGCCGATAGGCATTTCTGATGTGGTTGCCGATAGGCATTTCTAATATAGGTGCTGATAGGCATTTCAGATGTAGTTTCCGATAGGCATTTCAAAAATAGGTGCCGATGGGCATTTCAGATATAGGTGCCGTTAGGCACTTCAGATATAGTTGCCGATTGGCATTTTAAAAATAGGTGCCGATAGGCATTTCAGATATAGAAGCCCGATAGGTATTTCAAATATAGGTGTCGATAGGCATTTCAGATATGGTTGCCGATAGGCATTTCAAATATAGGTGCAGATAGGCATTTCAGATGTAGTTTCCGAAAGGCATTTAAAAAATAGGTGCCGATAGGCATTTCAGATATAGGTGCCGATAGGCATTTCAGATATAGTTGTCGATTGGCATTTTAAAAATAGGTGCCAATAGGCATTTCAGATATAGAAGCCGATAGGCATTTCAAATATAGGTGCCGATAAGCATTCCAGATAAGTTTGCCGATAGGCATTTCAAACATAGGTGCTGATAGGCATTTCAGATGTAGTTTCCGATAAGCATTTCAAAAATAAGTGCCGATAGGCATTTCAGATATAGGTGCCGATAGGCATTTCAGATATAGTTGCCGATTGGCATTTTAAAAATAGGTGCCGATAGGCATTTCAGATATAGAAGCCGATAGGCATTTCAAATATAGGTGCCGATAGGCATTCCAGATATGGTTGCCGATAGGCATTTCAAATATAGGTGCTGATAGGCATTTCAGATGTAGTTTCCGATAGGCATTTCAAAAATAAGTGCCGATAGGCATTTCAGATATAGGTGCCGATAGGCATTTCAGATATAGTTGCCGATTGGCATTTTAAAAATAGGTGCCGATAGGCATTTCAGATATAGAAGCCGATAGGCATTTCAAATATAGGTGCCGATAGGCATTCCAGATATGGTTGCCGATAGGCATTTCAAATATAGGTGCTGATAGGCATTTCAGATGTAGTTTCCGATAGGCATTTCAAAAATGGGTGCCGATAGGCATTTCAGATATAGGTGCCGATAGGCATTTCAGATATAGTTGCCGATTGGCATTATAAAAATAGGTGCCGATAGGCATTTCAGATTTAGAAGCCGATAGGCATTTCAAATATAGGTGCCGATAGGCATTCCCGATATGGTTGCCGATAGGCATTTCAAATATAGGTGCTAATAGGCATTTCAGATGTAGTTTGCGATAGGCATTTCAAAAATAGGTGCCGATTGGCATTTCAGTTATAGATGCCGATAAGCATATCAGATATAGTTGCCAATTGGCATTTTAAAAATAGGTGCCGATAGGCATTTCAAATATAGAAGCCGATGGGCATTTCAAATATAGGTGCCGATAGGCATTCCAGATATGTTTGCCGATAGGCATTTCAAATATAGGTGCTGATAGGCATTTCAGATGTAGTTTCCGATAGGCATTTCAAAAATAGGTGCCGATAGGCATTTCAGATATAGGTGCCGATAGGCACTTCAGATATAGTTGCCGATTGGCATTTTAAAAATAGGTGTCGATAGGCATTTCAGATATAGAAGCCGATAGGCAGTTCAAATATAGGTGCCGATAGGCATTCCAGATATGGTTGCCAATAGGCATTTCAAATATAGGTGCTGATAGGCATTTCAGATGTAGTTTCCGATAGGCATTTCAAAAATAGGTGCCGATAGGCATATCAGATATAGGTGCCGATAGGCATTTCAGATATAGTTGCCGATTGGCATTTTAAAAATAGGTGCCGATAGGCATTTCAGATATAGAAGCCGATAGGCATTTTAAATATAGGTGCCGATAGGCATTCCAGATATGGTTGCCGATAGGCATTTTATATATAGGTGCTGATAGGCATTTCAGATGTAGTTTCCGATAGGCATTTCAAAAATAGGTGCCGATAGGCATTTTAGATATAGGTGCCGATAGGCATTTCAGATATAGTTGCCGATTGGCATTTTAAAAAAAGGTGCTGATAGGCATTTCAGATATGGGTTCCGATAGGCATTTCAGATATGGGTGCCGATAGGCATTTCAGATATAGTTGCCGATTGGCATTTTAAAAATAGGTGCCGATAGGCATTTTTAAAATACGTGCCGATAGGCATTTCAGATATAGAAGCCGATAGGCATTTCAAATATAGGTGCCGATAGGCATTCCAGATATGGTTGCCGATTGGCATTTCAAATATAGGTGCTGATAGGCATTTCAGAAGTAGTTTCCGATAGGCATTTCAAAAATAGGTGCCGATAGGCATTTCAGATATAGGTGCCGATAGGCATTTCAGATATAGGTGCCGATAGGCATTTCAGATATAGTTGCCGATTGGCATTTTAAAAATAGGTGCCGATAGGCATTTCAGTTATAGAAGCCGATAGGTATTTCAAATATAGGTGTCGATAGGCATTTCAGATATAAATGCCGAAAGGCATTTCAGATATAGGTGCCGATAGGCATTTCTGATGTGGTTGCCGATTGGCATTTTAAAAATAGGTGCCGATAGGCATTTCAGATATAGTTGCCGATTGGCATTTTAAAAATAGGTGCCGATAGGCATTTCAGATATAGAAGCCGATAGGCATTTCAAATATAGGTGCCGATAGGCATTCCAGATATGGTTGCCGATAGGCATTTCAAATATAGGTGCTGATAGGCATTTCAGATGTAGTTTCCGATAGGCATTTCAAAAATGGGTGCCGATAGGCATTTCAGATATAGGTGCCGATAGGCATTTCAGATATAGTTGCCGATTGGCATTATAAAAATAGGTGCCGATAGGCATTTCAGATTTAGAAGCCGATAGGCATTTCAAATATAGGTGCCGATAGGCATTTCCGATATGGTTGCCGATAGGCATTTCAAATATAGGTGCTAATAGGCATTTCAGATGTAGTTTGCGATAGGCATTTCAAAAATAGGTGCCGATTGGCATTTCAGTTATAGATGCCGATAAGCATATCAGATATAGTTGCCAATTGGCATTTTAAAAATAGGTGCCGATAGACATTTCAAATATAGAAGCCGATGGGCATTTCAAATATAGGTGCCGATAGGCATTCCAGATATGTTTGCCGATAGGCATTTCAAATATAGGTGCTGATAGGCATTTCAGATGTAGTTTCCGATAGGCATTTCAAAAATAGGTGCCGATAGGCATTTCAGATATAGGTGCCGATAGGCACTTCAGATATAGTTGCCGATTGGCATTTTAAAAATAGGTGTCGATAGGCATTTCAGATATAGAAGCCGATAGGCAGTTCAAATATAGGTGCCGATAGGCATTCCAGATATGGTTGCCAATAGGCATTTCAAATATAGGTGCTGATAGGCATTTCAGATGTAGTTTCCGATAGGCATTTCAAAAATAGGTGCCGATAGGCATATCAGATATAGGTGCCGATAGGCATTTCAGATATAGTTGCCGATTGGCATTTTAAAAATAGGTGCCGATAGGCATTTCAGATATAGAAGCCGATAGGCATTTTAAATATAGGTGCCGATAGGCATTCCAGATATGGTTGCCGATAGGCATTTTATATATAGGTGCTGATAGGCATTTCAGATGTAGTTTCCGATAGGCATTTCAAAAATAGGTGCCGATAGGCATTTTAGATATAGGTGCCGATAGGCATTTCAGATATAGTTGCCGATTGGCATTTTAAAAAAAGGTGCTGATAGGCATTTCAGATATGGGTTCCAATAGGCATTTCAGATATGGGTGCCGATAGGCATTTCAGATATAGTTGCCGATTGGCATTTTAAAAATAGGTGCCGATAGGCATTTTTAAAATACGTGCCGATAGGCATTTCAGATATAGAAGCCGATAGGCATTTCAAATATAGGTGCCGATAGGCATTCCAGATATGGTTGCCGATAGGCATTTCAAATATAGGTGCTGATAGGCATTTCAGAAGTAGTTTCCGATAGGCATTTCAAAAATAGGTGCCGATAGGCATTTCAGATATAGGTGCCGATAGGCATTTCAGATATAGGTGCCGATAGGCATTTCAGATATAGTTGCCGATTGGCATTTTAAAAATAGGTGCCGATAGGCATTTCAGATATAGAAGCCGATAGGTATTTCAAATATAGGTGTCGATAGGCATTTCAGATATAAATGCCGAAAGGCATTTCAGATATAGGTGCCGATAGGCATTTCTGATGTGGTTGCCGATTGGCATTTTAAAAATAGGTGCCGATAGGCATTTCAGATATAGAAGCCGATAGGCATTTCAAATATAGGTGCCGATAGGCATTCCAGATATGGTTGCCGATAGGCATTTCAAATATAGGTGCTGATAGGCATTTCAGATGTAGTTTCCGATAGGCATTTCAAAAATAGGTGCCGATAGGCATTTCAGATATAGGTGCCGAAAGGCATTTCAGATATAGTTGCCGATTGGCATTTTAAAAATAGGTGCCGATAGGCATTTCAGATGTATTTTACGATAGGAATTTCAAAAATAGGTGCCGATAGGCATTTTAGATATAGGTGCCGATAGGCATATCAGATATAGTTGCCGATAGGCATTTAAAATATAGGTGCCGATAGGCATTTCAAATATAGGTGTCGATAGGCATTTCAGACATAAATGCCGAAAGGCATTTCAGATATAAGTGCCGATAGGCATTACTGATGTGGTTGCCGATTGGCATTTTAAAAATAGGTGCCAACAGGCATTTCAGATATAGAAGCCGATAGGCATTTCAAATATAGGTGCCGATAGGCATTCCAGATATAGTTGCCGATAGGCATTTCAAATATAGGTGCTGATAGGCATTTCAGATGTAGTTTCCGATAGGCATTTCAAAAATTGGTGCCGATAGGCATTTCAGATATAGGTGCCGATAGGCATTTCAGATATAGTTGCCGATTGCCACTTTAAAAATAGGTGCCGATAGGCATTTCAGATATAGAAGTCGTTAGGTATTTCAAATATAGGTGTCGATAGGCATTTCAGATTTAGTTGTCGATAGGCATTTCAAATATAGGTGCTGATAGGCATTCTAGATATGGTTACCGATAGGCATTTCAAATATAGGTGCTGATAGGCATTTCAGATGTAGTTTCCGATAGGCCTATCAAAAATAGGTGCCGATAGGCATTTCAGATATAGGTGCCGATAGGCATTTCAGATATAAATGCCGATTGGCATTTTAAAAATAGATGCCGATAGGCATTTTAGATATTAAAGCTGATAGGTATTTCAAATATAGGTGTCGATAGGCATTTCAGATATGGTTGCCGATAGGCATTTCAAATATAGGTGCTGATAGGCATTTCAGATGTAGTTTCCGATAGGCCTATCAAAAATAGGTGCCGATAGGCATTTCAGATATAGGTGCCGATAGGCATTTCAGATATAGTTGCCGATTGGCATTTTAAAAATAGGTGCCGATAGGCATTTCAGATATAGAAGCCGATAGGCATTTCAAATATAGGTGCCGATAGGCATTCCAGATACGGTTGCCGATAGGCATTTCAAATATAGGTGCCGATAGGCATTTCAGATATAGTTGCCAATTGGCATCTTAAAAATAGGTGCCGATAGGCATTTCAGATATAGAAGCCGATAGGCATTTCAAATATAGGTGCCGATAGGCATTCCAGATATGGTTGCCGATAGGCATTTCAAATATAGGTGCTGATAGGCATTTCAGATGTAGTTTCCGATAGGCATTTCAAAAATAGGTGCCGATAGGCATTTCAGATATAGGTGCCGATAGGCATTTCAGATATAGTTGCCGATTGGCATTTTAAAAATAGGTGCCGATAGGCATTTCAGATGTAGTTTCAGATAGGCATTTCAAAAATAGGTGCCGATAGGCATTTCAGATATAGGTGCCGATAGGCATATCAGATATAGTTGCCAATAGGCATTTGAAATATAGGTGCCGATAGGCATTTCAAATATAGGTGTCGATAGGCATTTCAGATATAAATGCCGAAAGGCATTTCAGATATAGGTGCCGATAGGCATTTCTGATGTGGTTGCCGATAGGCATTTCTAATATAGGTGCTAATAGGCATTTCAGATGTAGTTTCCGATAGGCATTTCAAAAATAAGTGCCGATGGGCATTTCAGATATAGGTGCCGATAGGCACTTCAGATATAGTTGCCGATTGGCATTTTAAAAATAGGTGCCGATAGGCATTTCAGATATAGAAGCCGATAGGTATTTCAAATATAGGTGTCGATAGGCATTTCAGATATGGTTGCCAATAGGCATTTCAAATATAGGTGCAGATAGGCATTTCAGATGTATTTTCCGAAAGTCATTTAAAAAATAGGTGCCGATAGGCATTTCAGATATAGGTGCCGATAGGCATTTCAGATATAGTTGTCGATTGGCATTTTAAAAATAGGTGCCGATAGGCATTTCAGATATAGAAGCCGATAGGCATTTCAAATATAGGTGCCGATAAGCATTCCAGATATGGTTGCCGATAGGCATTTCAAACATAGGTGCTGATAGGCATTTCAGATGTAGTTTCCGATAAGCCTTTCAAAAATAAGTGCCGATAGGCATTTCAGATATAGGTGCCGATAGGCATTTCAGATATAGTTGCCGATTGGCATTTTAAAAATAGGTGCCGATAGGCTTTTTAGACATAGAAGCCGATAGGCAATTCAAATATAGGTGCCGATTGGCATTCCAGATATGGTTGCCGATAGGCATTTCAAATATAGGTGCTGATAGGCATTTCAGATGTAGTTTCCGATAGGCATTTCAAAAATAAGTGCCGATAGGCATTTCAGATATAGGTGCCGATAGGCATTTCAGATATAGTTGCCGATTGGCATTTTAAAAATAGGTGCCGATTGGCATTTCAGATGTAGTTAATGATAGGCATTTCAAAAATAGGTGCCGATAGGCATTTCAGATATAGGTGCCGATAGGCATTTCAGATATAGTTGCCGATTGGCATTATAAAAATAGGTGCCGATAGGCATTTCAGATTTAGAAGCCGATAGGCATTTCAAATATAGGTGCCGATAGGCTTTCCAGATATGGTTGCCGATAGGCATTTCAAATATAGGTGCTAATAGGCATTTCAGATGTAGTTTGCGATAGGCATTTCAAAAATAGGTGCCGATTGGCATTTCAGTTATAGATGCCGATAAGCATATCAGATATAGTTGCCAATTGGCATTTTAAAAATAGGTGCCGATAGGCATTTCAAATATAGTAGCCGATAGGCATTTCAAATATAGGTGCCGATAGGCATTCCAGATATGGTTGCCGATAGGCATTTCAAATATAAGTGCTGATAGGCATTTCAGATGTAGTTTCCGATAGGCATTTCAAAAATAGGTGCCGATAGGCATTTCAGATATACGTGCCGATAGGCACTTCAGATATAGTTGCCGATTGGCATTTTAAAAATAGGTGCCGATAGGCATTTCAAATATAGTAGCCGATAGGCAGTTCAAATATAGGTGCCGATAGGCATTCCAGATATGGTTGCCGATAGGCATTTCAAATATAGGTGCTAATAGGCATTTCAGATGTAGTTTGCGATAGGCATTTCGAAAATAGGTGCCGATTGGCATTTCAGTTATAGATGCCGATAAGCATATTAGATATAGTTGCATATTGGCATTTTAAAAATAGGTGCCGATAGGCATTTCAGATATAGAAGCCGATAGGCATTTTAAATATAGGTGCCGATAGGCATTCCAGATATGGTTGCCGATAGGCATTTCAAATATAGGTGCTGATAGGCATTTCAGATGTAGTTTCCGATAGGCATTTCAAAAATAGGTGCCGATAGGCATTTCAGATATAGCTGCCGATTGGCATTTTAGAAAAAGGTGCTGATAGGCATTTCAGATATGGGTACCGATAGGCATTTCAGATATGGGTGCCGATAGGCATTTCAGATATAGTTGCCGATTGGCATTTTAAAAATAGGTGCCGATAGGCATTTTTAAAATACGTGCCGATAGGCATTTCAGATATAGAAGCCGATAGGCATTTCAAATATAGGTGCCGATAGGCATTCCAGATATGGTTGCCGATAGGCATTTCAAATATAGGTGCTGATAGGCATTTCAGAAGTAGTTTCTGATAGGCATTTAAAAAATAGGTGCCGATAGGCATTTCAGATATAGGTGCCGATAGGCATTTCAGATATAGGTGCCGATAGGCATTTCAGATATAGGTGCCGATAGGCATTTCAGATATAGTTGCCGATTGGCATTTTAAAAATAGGTGCCGATAGGCATTTCAGATATAGAAGCCGATAGGTATTTCAAATATAGGTGTCGATAGGCATTTCAGATATAAATGCCGAAAGGCATTTCAGATATAGGTGCCGATAGGCATTTCTGATGTGGTTGCCGATTGGCATTTTAAAAATAGGTGCCGATAGGCATTTCAGATAATATAGAAGCCAATAGGCATTTCAAATATAGGTGCCGATAGGCATTCCAGATATGGTTGCCGATAGGCATTTCAAATATAGGTGCTGATAGGCATTTCAGATGTAGTTTCCGATAGGCATTTCAAAAATAGGTGCCGATAGGCATTTCAGATATAGGTGCCGAAAGGCATTTCAGATATAGTTGCCGATTGGCATTTTAAAAATAGGTGCCGATAGGCATTTCAGATGTACTTTACGATAGGCATTTCAAAAATAGGTGCCGATAGGCATATCAGATATAGTTGCCGATAGGCATTTAAAATATAGGTGCCGATAGGCATTTCAAATATAGGTGTCGATAGGCATTTCAGACATAAATGCCGAAAGGCATTTCAGATATAGGTGCCGATAGGCATTACTGATGTGGTTGCCGATTGGCATTTTAAAAATAGGTGCCAATAGGCATTTCAGATATAGAAGCCGATAGGCATTTCAAATATAGGTGCCGATAGGCATTCCAGATATAGTTGCCGATAGGCATTTCAAATATAGGTGCTGATAGGCATTTTAGATGTAGTTTCCGATAGGCATTTCAAAAATTGGTGCCGATAGGCATTTCAGATATAGGTGCCGATAGGCATTTCAGATATAGTTGCCGATTGCCACTTTAAAAATAGGTGCCGATAGGCATTTCAGATATAGAAGCCGATAGGTATTTCAAATATAGGTGTCGATAGGCATTTCAGATTTGGTTGCCGATAGGCATTTCAAATATAGGTGCTGATAGGCATTCCAAATATGGTTGCCGATGGGCATTTCAAATATAGGTGCTGACAGGCATTTCAGATGTAGTTTCCGATAGGCCTATCAAAAATAGGTGCCGATAGGCATTTCAGACATAGGTGCCGATAGGCATTTCAGATATAGTTGCCGATTTGCATTTTAAAAATAGGTGCCGATAGGCATTTCAGATATAGAAGCTGATAGGTATTTCAAATATAGGTGTCGATAGGCATTTCAGATATGGTTGCCGATAGGCATTTCAAATATAGGTGCTGATAGGCATTTCAGATGTAGTTTCCGATAGGCCTATCAAAAATAGGTGCCGATAGGCATTTCAGATATAGGTGCCGATAGGCATTTCAGATATAGTTGCCGATTGGCATTTTAAAAATAGGTGCCGATAGGCATTTCAGATATAGATGCCGATAGGCATTTCAAATATAGGTGCCGATAGGCATTCCAGATACGGTTGCCGATAGGCATTTCAAATATAGGTGCCGATAGGCATTTCAGATATGGTTGCCAATTGGCATCTTAAAAATAGGTGCCGATAGGCATTTCAGATATAGAAGCCGATAGGCATTTCAAATATAGGTGCCGATAGGCATTCCAGATATGGTTGCCGATAGGCATTTCAAATATAGGTGCTGATAGGCATTTCAGATGTAGTTTCCGATAGGCATTTCAAAAATAGGTGCCGATAGGCATTTCAGATATAGGTGCCGATAGGCATTTCAGATATAGTTGCCGATTGGCATTTTAAAAATAGGTGCCGATAGGCATTTCAGATGTAGTTTCCGATAGGCATTTCAAAAATGGGTGCCGATAGGCATTTAAAAAATAGGTGCCGATAGGCATATCAGATATAGTTGCCAATAGGCATTTAAAATATAGGTGCCGATAGGCATTTCAAATATAGGTGTCGATAGGCATTTCAGATATAAATGCCGAAAGGCATTTCAGATATAGGTGCCGATAGGCATTTCTGATGTGGTTGCCGATAGGCATTTCTAATATAGGTGCTGATAGGCATTTCAAAAATAGGTGCCGATGGGCATTTCAGATATAGGTGCCGATAGGCACTTCAGATATAGTTGCCGATTGGCATTTTAAAAATAGGTGCCGATGGGCATTTCAGATATAGAAGCCGATAGGTATTTCAAATATAGGTGTCGATAGGCATTTCAGATATGGTTGCCGATAGGCATTTCAAATATAGGTGCAGATAGGCATTTCAGATGTAGTTTCCGAAAGGCATTTAAAAAATAGGTGCCGATAGGCATTTCAGATATAGGTGCCGATAGGCATTTCAGATATAGTTGTCGATTGGCATTTTAAAAATAGGTGCCGATAGGCATTTCAGATATAGAAGCCGATAAGCATTTCAAATATAGGTGCCGATAAGCATTCCAGATATGGTTGCCGATAGGCATTTCAAACATAGGTGCTGATAGGCTTTTCAGATGTAGTTTCCGATAAGCATTTCAAAAATAAGTGCCGATAGGCATTTCAGATATAGGTGCCAATAGGCATTTCAGATATAGTTGCCGATTGGCATTTTAAAAATAGGCGCCGATAGGCATTTCAGATATAGAAGCCGATAGGCATTTCAAATATAGGTGCCGATAGGCATTCCAGATATGGTTGCTGATAGGCATTTCAAATATAGGTGCTGATAGGCATTTCAGATGTAGTTTCCGATAGGCATTTCAAAAATAGGTGCCGATAGGCATTTCAGATATAGGTGCCGATAGGCATTTCAGATATAGTTGCCGATTGGCATTTTAAAAATAGGTGCCGATAGGCATTTCAGATATAGAAGCCGATAGGCATTTCAAATATAGGTGCCGATAGGCATTCCAGATATGGTTGCCGATAAACATTTCAAATATAGGTGCTGATAGGCATTTCAGATGTAGTTTCCGATAGGCATTTCAAAAATAGGTGCCGATAGGCATTTCAGATATAGGTGCCGATAGGCATTTCAGATATAGTTGCCGATTGGCATTATAAAAATAGGTGCCGATAGGCATTTCAGATTTAGAAGCCGATAGGCATTTAAAATATAGGTGCCGATAGGCATTCCAGATATGGTTGCCGATAGGCATTTCAAATATAGGTGCTAATAGGTATTTCAGATGTAGTTTGCGATAGGCATTTCAAAAATAGGTGCCGATTGGCATTTCAGTTATAGATGCCGATAAGCATATCAGATGTATTTGCCAACTGGCATTTTAAAAATAGGTGCCGATAGACATTTCAAATATAGAAGCCGATAGGCATTTCAAATATAGGTGCCGATAGGCATTCCAGATATGGTTGCCGATAGGCATTTCAAATATAGGTGCTGATAGGCATTTCAGATGTAGTTTCCGATAGGCATTTCAAAAATAGGTGCCGATAGGCATTTCAGATATAGGTGCCGATAGGCACTTCAGATATAGTTGCCGATTGGCATTTTAAAAATAGGTGCCGATAGGCATTTCAGATATAGAAGCCGATAGGCAGTTCAAATATAGGTGCCGATAGGCATTCCAGATATGGTTGCCAATAGGCATTTCAAATATAGGTGCTGATAGGCATTTCAGATGTAGTCTCCGATAGGCATTTCAAAAATAGGTGCCGATAGGCATATCAGATATAGGTGCCGATAGGCATTTCAGATATAGTTGCCGATTGGCATTTTAAAAATAGGTGCCGATAGGCATTTCAGATATAGAAGCCGATAGGCATTTCAGATATAGGTGCCGATAAGCATTTCAGATATAGTTGCCGATTGGCATTTTAAAAATAGGTGCCGATAGACATTTCAGATATAGAAGCCGATTGGTATTTCAAATATAGGTGTCGATAGGCATTTCAGATATAAATGCCGAAAGGCATTTCAGATATAGGTGCCGATAGGCATTTCTGATGTGGTTGCCGATTGGCATTATAAAAATAGGTGCCAATAGGCATTTCAGATATAGAAGCCGATAGGCATTTCAAATATAGGTGCCGATAGGCATTCCAGAAATGGTTGCCGATAGGCATTTCAAATATAGGTGCTGATAGGCATTTCAGATGTAGTTTCCGATAGGCATTTCAAAAATAGGTGCCGATAGGCATTTCAGATATAGGTGCCGAAAGGCATTTCAGATATAGTTGCCGATTGGCATTTTAAAAATAGGTGCCGATAGGCATTTCAGATGTATTTTACGATAGGCATTTCAAAAATAGGTGCCGATAGGCATTTCAGATATAGGTGCCGATAGGCATATCAGATATAGTTGCCGATAGGCATTTAAAATATAGGTGCCGATAGGCATTTCAAATATAGGTGTCGATAGGCATTTCAGATATAAATGCTGAAAGGCATTTCAGATATAGGTGCCGATAGGCATTACTGATGTAGTTGCCGATTGGCATTTTAAAAATAAGTGCCAATAGGCATTTCAGATATAGAAGCCGATAGGCATTTCAAATATAGGTGCCGATAGGCATTCCAGATATAGCTGCCGATAGGCATTTCAAATATAGGTGCTGATAGGCATTTCAGATGTAGTTTCCGATAGGCATTTCAAAAATTGGTGTCGATAGGCATTTCAGATATAGTTGCCGATTGCCACTTTAAAAATAGGTGCCGATAGGCATTTCAGATATTATAGAAGCCGATAGGTATTTCAAATATAGGTGTCGATAGGCATTTCAGATCTGGTTGCCGATAGGCATTTCAAATATAGTTGCTGATAGGCATTCCAGATATGGTTGCCGAAAGGCATTTCAAATATAAGTGCTGATAGGCATTTCAGATGTAGTTTCCGATAGGCATATCAAAAATAGGTGCCGATAGGCATTTCAGATATAGGTGCCGATAGGCATTTCAGATACATTTGCCGATTGGCATTTTAAAAATAGGTGCCAATAGGCATTTCAGATATAGAAGCTGATAGGTATTTCAAATATAGATGTCGATAGGCATTTCAGATATGGTTGCCGATAGGCATTTCAAATATAGGTGCTGATAGGCATTTCAGATGTGGTTTCCGATAGGCCTATCAAAAATAGGTGCCGATAGGCATTTCAGATATAGGTGCCGATAGGCATTTCAGATATAGTTGCCGATTGGCATTTTAAAAATAGGTGCCGATAGGCATTTCAGATATAGAAGCCGATAGGCATTTCAAATATAGGTGCCGATAGGCATTCCAGATACGGTTGCCGATAGGCATTTCAAATATAGGTGCCGATAGGCATTTCAGATATAGTTGCCAATTGGCATCTTAAAAATAGGTGCCGATAGGCACTTCAGATATAGAAGCCGATGGGCATTTCAAATATAGGTGCCGATAGGCATTCCAGATATGGTTGCCGATAGGCATTTCAAATATAGGTGCTGATAGGCATTTCAGATGTAGTTTCCGATAGGCATTTTAAAAATAGGTGCCGATAGGCATTTCAGATATAGGTGCCGAAAGGCATTTCAGATATAGTTGCCGATTGGCATTTTAAAAATAGGTGCCAATAGGCATTTCAGATGTATTTTACGATAGGCATTTCAAAAATAGGTGCCGATAGGCATTTCAGATATAGGTGCCGATAGGCATATCAGATTAGTTGCCGATAGGCATTTAAAATATAGGTGCCGATAGGCATTTCAAATATAGGTGTCGATAGGCATTTCAGACATAAATGCCGAAAGGCATTTCAGATATAGGTGCCGATAGGCATTACTGATGTGGTTGCCGATTGGCATTTTAAAAATAGGTGCCAATAGGCATTTTAGATATAGAAGCCGATAGGCATTTCAAATATAGGTGCCGATAGGCATTCCAGATATAGTTGCCGATAGGCATTTCAAATATAGGTGCTGATAGGCATTTCAGATGTAGTTTCCGATAGGCATTTCAAAAATTGGTGCCGATAGGCATTTCAGATACAGGTGCCGATAGGCATTTCAGATATAGTTGCCGATTGCCACTTTAAAAATAGGTGCCGATAGGCATTTCAGATATAGAAGCCGATAGGTATTTCAAATATAGGTGTCGATAGGCATTTCAGATTTGGTTGCCGATAGGCATTTCAAATATAGGTGCTGATAGGCATTTCAGATGTAGTTTCCGATAGGCATTTCAAAAATTGGTGCCGATAGGCATTTCAGATACAGGTGCCGATAGGCATTTCAGATATAGTTGCCGATTGCCACTTTAAAAATAGGTGCCGATAGGCATTTCAGATATAGTTGCCGATTGGCATTTTAAAAATAGGTGCCGATAGGCTTTTTAGATATAGAAGCTGATAGGTATTCCAAATATAGTTGTCGATAGGCATTTCAGATATGGTTGCCGATAGGCATTTCAAATATAGGTGCTGATAGGCATTTCAGATGTAGTTTCCGATAGGCCTATCAAAAATAGGTGCCGATAGGCATTTCAGATATAGGTGCCGATAGGCATTTCAAATATAGGTGCCGATAGGCATTCCAGATATGGTTGCCGATAGGCATTTCAAATATAGGTGCTGATAGGCATTTCAGATGTAGTTTCCGATAGGCATTTCAAAAATAGGTGCCGATAGGCATTTCAGATATAGGTGCCGATAGGCATTTCAGATATAGTTGCCGATTGGCATTTTAAAAATAGGTGCCGATAGGCATTTCAGATGTAGTTTCCGATAGGCATTTCAAAAATAGGTGCCGATAGGCATTTCAGATATAGGTGCCGATAAGCATTTCAGATATAGTTGCCGATTGGCATTTTAAAAATAGGTGCCGATAGGCATTTCAGATGTATTTTAAGATAGGCATTTTAAAAATAGGTGCCGATAGGCATTTCAGATATAGGTGCCGATAGGCATATCAGATATAGTTGCCGATAGGCATTTAAAATATAGGTGCCGATAGGCATTTCAAATATAGGTGTCGATAGGCATTTCAGACATAAATGCCGATAGGCATTTCAGATATAGGTGCCGATAGGCATTTCAGATATAGTTGTCGATTGGCATTTTAAAAATAGGTGCCGATAGGCATTTCAGATATAGAAGCCGATAGGCATTTTAAATATAGGTGCCGATAAGCATTCCAGATATGGTTGCCGATAGGCATTTCAAACATAGGTGCTGATAGGCATTTCAGATGTAGTTTCCGATAAGCATTTCAAAAATAAGTGCCGATAGGCATTTCAGATATAGGTGCCGATAGGCATTTCAGATATAGTTGCCGATTAGCATTTTAAAAATAGGTGCCGATAGGCTTTTTAGACATAGAAGCCGATAGGCAATTCAAATATAGGTGCCGATTGGCATTCCAGATATGGTTGCCAATAGGCATTTCAAATATAGGTGCTGATAGGCATTTCAGATGTAGTTTCCGATACGCATTTCAAAAATAGGTGCCGATTGGCATTTCAGTTATAGATGCCGATAAGCATATCAGATATAGTTGCCAATTGGCATTTTAAAAATAGGTGCCGATAGGCATTTCAATTATAGAAGCCGATAGGCATTTCAAATATAGGTGCCGATAGGCATTTCAGATATAGGTGCTAATAGGCATTTCAGATGTAGTTTGCGATAGGCATTTCAAAAATAGGTGCCGATTGGCATTTCAGTTATAGATGCCGATAAGCATATCAGATATAGTTGCCAATTGGCATTTTAAAAATAGGTGCCGATAGGCATTTCAAATATAGAAGCCGATAGGCATTTCAAATATAGGTGCCGATAGGCAGTCCAGATATGGTTGCCGTTAGGCATTTCAAATATAGGTGCTGATAGGCATTTCAGATGTAGTTTCCGATAGGCATTTCAAAAATAGGTGCCGATAGGCATTTCAAATATAGGTGCCGATAGGCACTTCAGATATAGTTGCCGATTGGCATTTTAAAAATAGGTGCCGATAGGCATTTCAGATATAGAAGCCGATAGGCAGTTCAAGTATAGGTGCCGATAGGCATTCCAGATATGGTTGCCGATTGGCATTTCAAATATAGGTGCTGATAGGCATTTCAGATGTAGTTTCCGATAGGCATTTCAAAAATAGGTGCCGATAGGCATTTTTAAAATACGTGCCGATAGGCATTTCAGATATAGAAGCCGATAGGCATTTAAAATATAGGTGCCGATAGGCATTTCAGATATAGGTGTCGATAGGCATTTCAGATATAGGTGCCGATAGGCATTACTGATGTGGTTGCCGATTGGCATTTTAAAAATAGGTGCCAATAGGCATTTCAGATATAGAAGCCGATAGGCATTTCAAATATAGGTGCCGATAGGCATTCCAGATATGTTTGCCGATAGGCATTTCAAATATAGGTGCTGATAGGCATTTCAGATGTAGTTTCCGATAGGCATTTCAAAAATTGGTGCCGATAGGCATTTCAGATATAGGTGCCGATAGGCATTTCAGATATAGTGTTCCGATTGCCACTTTAAAAATAGGTGCCGATAGGCATTTCAGATATAGAAGCCGATAGGTATTTCAAATATAGGTGTCGATAGGCATTTCAGATTTGGTTGCCGATAGGCATTTCAAATATAGGTGCTGATAGGCATTCCAAATATGGTTGCCGATAGGCATTTCAAATATAGGTGCTGATAGGCATTTCAGATGTAGTTTCCGATAGGCCTATCAAAAATAGGTGCCGATAGGCATTTCAGATATTGGTGCCGATAGGCATTTCAGATATAGTTGCCGATTTGCATTTTAAAAATAGGTGCCGATAGGCATTTCAGATATAGAAGCTGATAGGTATTTCAAATATAGGTGTCGATAGGCATTTCAGATATGGTTGCCGATAGGCATTTCAAATATAGGTGCTGATAGGCATTTCAGATGTAGTTTCCGATAGGCCTATCAAAAATAGGTGCCGATAGGCATTTCAGATATAGGTGCCGATAGGCATTTCAGATATAGTTGCCGATTGGCATTTTAAAAATAGGTGCCGATAGGCATTTCAGATATAGAAGCCGATAGGCATTTCAAATATAGGTGCCGATAGGCATTCCAGATACGGTTGCCGATAGGCATTTCAAATATAGGTGCCGATAGGCATTTCAGATATAGTTGCCAATTGGCATCTTAAAAATAGGTGCCGATAGGCATTTCAGATATAGAAGCCGATAGGCATTTCAAATATAGGTGCCGATAGGCATTCCAGATATGGTTGCCGATAGGCATTTCAAATATAGGTGCTGATAGGCATTTCAGATATAGTTTCCGATAGGCATTTAAAAAATGGGTGCCGATAGGCATTTCAGATATAGGTGCCGATAGGCATTTCAGATATAGAAGCCGATAGGCATTTCAAATATAGGTGCAGATAGGCACTTCAGATGTAGTTTCCGAAAGGCATTTAAAAAATAGGTGCCGATAGGCATTTCAGATATAGGTGCCGATAGGCATTTCAGATATAGTTGTCGATTGGCATTTTAAAAATAGGTGCCAATAGGCATTTCAGATATAGAAGCCGATAGGCATTTTAAATATAGGTGCCGATAGGCATTCCAGATATGGTTGCCGATTGGCATTTCAAATATAGGTGCTGATAGGCATTTCAGATGTAGTTTCCGATAGGCATTTCAAAAATAGGTGCCGATAGGCATTTTTAAAATACGTGCCGATAGGCATTTGAGATATAGAAGCCGATAGGCATTTTAAATATAGGTGCCGATAGGCATATCAGATATAGGTGCCGATAGGCATTTCAGATATAGTTGCCGATTGGCATTTTAAAAATAGGTGCCGATAGGCATTTCAGATATAGTTGCCGATTGGCATTTTAAAAAAAGGTGCTGATAGGCATTTCAGATATGGGTGCCGATAGGCATTTCAGATATGGGTGCCGATAGGCATTTCAGATATAGTTGCCGATTGGCATTTTAAAAATAGGTGCCGATAGGCATTTTTAAAATACGTGCCGATAGGAATTTCAGATATAGAAGCCGATAGGCATTTCAAATATAGGTGCCGATAGGCATTCCAGATATGGTTGCCGATAGGCATTTCAAATATAGGTGCTGAAAGGCATTTCAGAAGTAGTTTCCGATAGGCATTTAAAAAATAGGTGCCGATAGGCATTTCAGATATAGGTGCCGATAGGCATTTCAGATATAGGTGCCGATAGGCATTTCAGATATAGGTGCCGATTATCATTTCAGATATAGTTGCCGATTGGCATTTTAAAAATAGGTGCCGATAGGCATTTCAGATATAGAAGCCGATAGGCATTTCAAATATAGGTGCCGATAGGCATTCCAGATATGGTTGCCGATAGGCATTTCAAATATAGGTGCTGAAAGGCATTTCAGAAGTAGTTTCCGATAGGCATTTAAAAAATAGGTGCCGATAGGCATTTCAGATATAGGTGCCGATAGGCATTTCAGATATAGGTGCCGATAGGCATTTCAGATATAGGTGCCGATAGGCATTTCAGATATAGTTGCCGATTGGCATTTTAAAAATAGGTGCCGAGAGGCATTTCAGATATTGAAGCCGATATGTATTTCAAATATAGGTGCCGATAGGCATTCCAGATATAGTTGCCGATAGGCATTTCAAATATAGGTGCTGATAGGCATTTCAGATGTAGTTTCCGATAGGCATTTCAAAAATAGGTGCCGATAGGCATTTCAGATATAGGTGCCGAAAGGCATTTCAGATATAGTTGCCGATTGGCATTTTAAAAATAGGTGCCGATAGGCATTTCAGATGTATTTTACGATAGGCATTTCAAAAATAGGTGCCGATAGGCATATCAGATATAGTTGCCGATAGGCATTTAAAATATAGGTGCCGATAGGCATTTCAGATATAGGTGTCGATAGGCATTTCAGATATAGGTGCCGATAGGCATTACTGATGTGGTTGCCGATTGGCATTTTAAAAATAGGTGCCAATAGGCATTTCAGATATAGAAGCCGATAGGCATTTCAAATATAGGTGCCGATAGGCATTCCAGATATGGTTGCCGATAGGCATTTCAAATATAGGTGCTGATAGGCATTTCAGATGTAGTTTCCGATAGGCATTTCAAAAATTGGTGCCGATAGGCATTTCAGATATAGGTGCCGATAGGCATTTCAGATATAGTGTTCCGATTGCCACTTTAAAAATAGGTGCCGATAGGCATTTCAGATATAGAAGCCGATAGGTATTTCAAATATAGGTGTCGATAGGCATTTCAGATTTGGTTGCCGATAGGCATTTCAAATATAGGTGCTGATAGGCATTCCAAATATGGTTGCCGATAGGCATTTCAAATATAGGTGCTGATAGGCATTTCAGATGTAGTTTCCGATAGGCCTATCAAAAATAGGTGCCGATAGGCATTTCAGATATTGGTGCCGATAGGCATTTCAGATATAGTTGCCGATTTGCATTTTAAAAATAGGTGCCGATAGGCATTTCAGATATAGAAGCTGATAGGTATTTCAAATATAGGTGTCGATAGGCATTTCAGATATGGTTGCCGATAGGCATTTCAAATATAGGTGCTGATAGGCATTTCAGATGTAGTTTCCGATAGGCCTATCAAAAATAGGTGCCGATAGGCATTTCAGATATAGGTGCCGATAGGCATTTCAGATATAGTTGCCGATTGGCATTTTAAAAATAGGTGCCGATAGGCATTTCAGATATAGAAGCCGATAGGCATTTCAAATATAGGTGCCGATAGGCATTCCAGATACGGTTGCCGATAGGCATTTCAAATATAGGTGCCGATAGGCATTTCAGATATAGTTGCCAATTGGCATCTTAAAAATAGGTGCCGATAGGCATTTCAGATATAGAAGCCGATAGGCATTTCAAATATAGGTGCCGATAGGCATTCCAGATATGGTTGCCGATAGGCATTTCAAATATAGGTGCTGATAGGCATTTCAGATATAGTTTCCGATAGGCATTTAAAAAATGGGTGCCGATAGGCATTTCAGATATAGGTGCCGATAGGCATTTCAGATATAGAAGCCGATAGGCATTTCAAATATAGGTGCAGATAGGCACTTCAGATGTAGTTTCCGAAAGGCATTTAAAAAATAGGTGCCGATAGGCATTTCAGATATAGGTGCCGATAGGCATTTCAGATATAGTTGTCGATTGGCATTTTAAAAATAGGTGCCAATAGGCATTTCAGATATAGAAGCCGATAGGCATTTCAAATATAGGTGCCGATAAGCATTCCAGACAAGTTTGCCGATAGGCATTTCAAACATAGGTGCTGATAGGCATTTCAGATGTAGTTTCCGATAAGCATTTCAAAAATAAGTGCCGATAGGCATTTCAGATATAGGTGCCGATAGGCATTTCAGATATAGTTGCCGATTGGCATTTTAAAAATAGGTGCCGATAGGCATTTCAGATATAGAAGCCGATAGGCATTTCAAATATAGGTGCCGATAGGCATTCCAGATATGGTTGCCGATAGGCATTTCAAATATAGGTGCTGATAGGCATTTCAGATGTAGTTTCCGATAGGCATTTCAAAAATAAGTGCCGATAGGCATTTCAAATATAGGTGCCGATAGGCATTTCAGATATAGGTGCCGATAGGCATTTCAGATATAGTTGCCGATTGGCATTTTAAAAATTGGTGCCGATAGGCATTTCAGATATAGAAGCCGATAGGCATTTCAAATATAGGTGCCGATAGGCATTCCAGATATGGTTGCCGATAGGCATTTCAAATATAGGTGCTGATAGGCACTTCAGATGTAGTTTCCGAAAGGCATTTAAAAAATAGGTGCCGATAGGCATTTCAGATATAGGTGCCGATAGGCATTTCAGATATAGTTGTCGATTGGCATTTTAAAAATAGCTGCCAATAGGCATTTCAGATATAGAAGCCGATAGGCATTTCAAATATAGGTGCCGATAAGCATTCCAGATAAGTTTGCCGATAGGCATTTCAAACATAGGTGCTGATAGGCATTTCAGATGTAGTTTCCGATAAGCATTTCAAAAATAAGTGCCGATAGGCATTTCAGATATAGGTGCCGATAGGCATTTCAGATATAGTTGCCGATTGGCATTTTAAAAATAGGTGCCGATAGGCATTTCAGATATAGAAGCCGATAGGCATTTCAAATATAGGTGCCGATAGGCATTCCAGATATGGTTGCCGATAGGCATTTCAAATATAGGTGCTGATAGGCATTTCAGATGTAGTTTCCGATAGGCATTTCAAAAATAAGTGCCGATAGGCATTTCAGATATAGGTGCCGATAGGCATTTCAGATATAGTTGCCGATTGGCATTTTAAAAATTGGTGCCGATAGGCATTTCAGATATAGAAGCCGATAGGCATTTCAAATATAGGTGCCGATAGGCATTCCAGATATGGTTGCCGATAGGCATTTCAAATATAGGTGCTGATAGGCATTTCAGATGTAGTTTCCGATAGGCATTTCAAAAATAGGTGCCGATAGACATTTCAGATATAGGTGCCGATAGGCATTTCAGATATAGTTGCCGATTGGCATTATAAAAATAGGTGCCGATAGGCATATCAGATTTAGAAGCCGATAGGCATTTCAAATATAGGTGCCGATAGGCATTCCCTATATGGTTGCCGATAGGCATTTCAAATATAGGTACTAATAGGCATTTCAGATGTAGTTTGCGATAGGCATTTCAAAAATAGGTGCCGATTGGCATTTCAGTTATAGATGCCGATAAGCATATCAGATATAGTTGCCAATTGGCATTTTAAAAATAGGTGCCGATAGGCATTTCAAATATAGAAGCTGATGGGCATTTCAAATATAGGTGCCGATAGGCATTCCAGATATGTTTGCCGATAGGCATTTCAAATATAGGTGCTGATAGGCATTTCAGATGTAGTTTCCGATAGGCATTTCAAAAATAGGTGCCGATAGGCATTTCAGATATAGGTGCCGATAGGCACTTCAGATATAGTTGCCGATTGGCATTTTAAAAATAGGTGCCGATAGGCATTTCAGATATAGAAGCCGATAGGCAGTTCAAATATAGGTGCCGATAGGCATTCCAGATATGGTTGCCAATAGGCATTTCAAATATAGGTGCTGATAGGCATTTCAGATGTAGTTTCCGATAGGCAATTCAAAAATAGGTGCCGATAGGCATTTCAGATATAGGTGCCGATAGGCATTTCATATATAGTTGTCGATCGGCATTTTAAAAATAGGTGCCGATAGGCATTTCAGATATAGAAGCCAATAGGCATTTTAAATATAGGTGCCGATAGGCATTCCAGATATGGTTGCCGATAGGCATTTCAAATATAGGTGTAATAGGCATTTCAGATGTTGTTTCCGATAGGCATTTCAAAAATTTTTGCCGATAGGCATTTCAGATATAGTAGCTGATTGGCATTTTGAAAATAGGTGCCGATAGGCATTTCAGATATAGAAGCCGATAGGTATTTCAAATATAGGTGTCGATAGGCATTTCAGATATGGTTGCCGATAGGCATTTCAAATATAGGTGCTGATAGGCATTTCAGATGTAGTTTCCGAAAGGCATTTCAAAAATAGGTGCCGATAGGCATTTCAGATATAGGTGCCAATAGGCATTTCAGATATAGTTCCCGATTGGCATTTTAAAAATAGGTGCCATTAGGCATTTCGGATATAGAAGCCGATAGGTATTTCAAATATGGGTGTTGATAGGCATTTCAGATATGGTTGCCGATAGGCATTTCAAATATAGGTGCTGATAGGCATTTCAGATGTAGTTTCCGATAGGCATTTCAAAAATAGGTGCCGATAGGCATTTCAGATATATGTGCCGATAGGCATCTTAGATATAGTTGCCGATTGGCATTTTAAAAATAGGTGCCGATAGGCATTTCAGATGTAGTTTCCGATAGGCTTTTAAAAAATATGTGTCGATAGGCATTTCAGATATAGGTGCCGACAGGCATTTCAGATATAGGTGCCGATAGGCATATCAGATATAGTTGCCGATTGGCATTTTAAAAATAGGTGCCGATAGGCATTTCAGATACAGAAGCCGATAGGCATTTCAAATATAGGTGCTGATAGGCATTCCAGATATGGTTGCCGATAGGCATTTCATATATAGATGCTGATAGGCATTTCAGATGTAGTTTCCGATAGGCATTTCAAAAATAGGTGCCGATAGGCATTTCAGATATAGGTGCCGATAGGCATTTCAGATATAGTTGCCGATTGGCATTTTAAAAATAGGTGCCGATAGGCATTTCAGATATAGAAGCCGATAGGCATTTCAAATATAGGTGCCGATAGGCATTCCAGATATGGTTGCCAATAGGCATTTCAAATATAGGTGCTGATAGGCATTTCAGATGTAGTTTCCGATAGGCATTTCAAAAATAGGTGCCGATAGGCATTTCAGATATAGGTGCCGATAGGCATTTTAGATATAGTTGCCGATTGGCATTTTAAAAATAGCTGCCGATAGGCATTTCAGATGTAGTTTCCGATAGGCATATCAAAAATAGGTGCCGATAGGCATTTTAGATATAGGTGCCGATAGGCATATCAGATATAGTTGCAGATAGGCATTTAAAATTAGGTGCCGATAGGCATTTCAAATATAGGTGTCGATAGGCATTTCAGATATAAATGCAGAAAGGCATTTCAGATATAGGTGCCGATAGGCATTTCTGATGTGGTTGCCGATAGGCTTTTCAAATATAGGTGCTGATAAGCATTTCAGATGTAGTTTCCGATAGGCATTTAAAAAATAGGTGCCGATAGACATTTCAGATATAGGTGCCGATAGGCACTTCAGATATAGTTGCTGATTGGCATTTTAAAAATAGGTGCCGATAGGCATTTCAGATATTGAAGCCGATAGGCATTTCAAATATAAGTGCCAATAGGCATTCCAGATATGGTTGCCGATAGGCATTTCAAATATAGGTGCTGATAGGCATTTCAGATGTAGTTTCCGATAGGCATTTCAAAAATAGGTGCCGATAGGCATTTCAGATATAGGTGCCGATAGGCATTTCAGATATAGTTGCCGATTGGCATTTTAAAAATAGGTGCCGATAGGCATTTCAGATATATAAGCCGATAGGTTTTTCAAATATAGGTGTCGATAGGCATTTCAGATATGGTTGCCGATAGGCATTTCAAATATAGATGCTGATAGGCATTTTAGATGTAGTTCCCGATAGGCATTTCAAAAATAGGTGCCGATAGGCATTTCAGATATAGGTGCCGGTAGGCATTTCAGATATAGTTGCCGATTGGCATTTTAAAAATAGGTGCCGATAGGCATTTCAAATATAGGTGCCGATAGGCATTACAGATATGGTTGTGGATAGGCATTTCAAATATAGGTGCTGATAGGCATTTTAGATGTTGTTTCCGATAGGCATTTCAAAAATAGGTGCCGATAGGCATTTCAGATATAGGTGCCGATAGGCATTTCAGATATAGTTGCCGATTGGCATTTTAAAAATAGGTGCCGATAGGCATTTCAGATATAGAAGTTGATAGGCATTTCAATTATAGGTGTCGATAGGCATTCCAGATATGGTTGCCGATAGGCATTTCAAATATAGTTGCTGATAGGCATTTGAGATGTTGTTTCCGATAGGCATTTCAAGAATAGGTGCCGATAGGCATTTCAGATATAGGTGCCGATAGGCATTTCAGATATAGTTGCCGATTGGCATTTTAAAAATAGGTGCCGATAGGCATTTCAGATATAGAAGCCGATAGGTATTTCAATTAATATAGGTGCCGATAGGCATTCCAGATATGGTTGCCGATAGGCATTTCAAATATAGGTGCTGATAGGCATTTCAGATGTAGTTTCCGATAGGCATTTCAAAAATTGGTGCCGATAGGCATTTCAGATATAGGTGCCGATAGGCATTTCAGATATAGTTGCCGATTGGCATTTTAAAAATAGGTGCCGATAGGCATTTCAGATATAGAAGCCGATAGGTTTTTCAAATATAGGTGTCGATAGGCATTTCAGATATGGTTGCCGATAGGCATTTCAAATATAGGTGCTGATAGGCATTTCAGATGTAGTTTCCGATAGGCAATTCAAAAATAGGTGCCGATAGGCATTTCAGATATAGGTGCCGATAGGCATTTCATATATCTTTGTCGATCGGCATTTTAAAAATAGGTGCCGATAGGCATTTCAGATATAGAAGCCAATAGGCATTTTAAATATAGGTGCCGATAGGCATTCCAGATATGGTTGCCGATAGGCATTTCAAATATAGGTGTTGATAGGCATTCCAGATGTTGTTTCCGATAGGCATTTCAAAAATTTTTGCCAAAAGGCATTTCAGATATAGGTGCCGATAGGCATTTCAGATATAGTTGCCGATTGGCATTTTGAAAATAGGTGCCGATAGGCATTTCAGATATAGAAGCCGATAGGTATTTCAAATATAGGTGTCGATAGGCATTTCAGATACCTATGGTTGCCGATAGGCATTTCAAATATAGGTGCTGATAGGCATTTCAGATGTAGTTTCCGAAAGACATTTCAAAAATAGGTGCCGATAGGCATTTCAGATATAGGTGCCAATAGGCATTTCAGATATAGTTCCCGATTGGCATTTTAAAAATAGGTGCCAATAGGCATTTCAGATATAGAAGCCGATAGGTATTTCAAATATGGGTGTCGATAGGCATTTCAGATATGGTTGCCGATAGGCATTTCAAATATAGGTGCTGATAGGCATTTCAGATGTAGTTTCCGATAGGCATTTCAAAAATAGGTGCCGATAGGCATTTCAGATATATGTGCCGATAGGCATTTTAGATATAGTTGCCGATTGGCATTTTAAAAATATGTGCCGATAGGCATTTCAGATGTAGTTTCCGATAGGCATTTAAAAAATAGGTGCCGATAGGCATTTCAGATATAGGTGCCGACAGGCATTTCAGATATAGGTGCCGATAGGCATTTCAGATATAGTTGCCGATTGGCATTTTAAAAATAGGTGCCGATAGGCATTTCAGATATAGAAGCCGATAGGCATTTCAAAAATAGGTGCCGATAGGCATTCCAGATATGGTTGCCGATAGGCATTTCAAATGTAGATGCTGATAGGCATTTCAGATGTAGTTTCCGATAGGCATTTCAAAAATAGGTGCCGATAGGCATTTCAGATATAGGTGCCGATAGGCATTTCAGATATAGTTGCCGATTGGCATTTTAAAAATAGGTGCCGATAGGCATTTCAGATATAGAAGCCGATAGGCATTTCAAATATAGGTGCCGATAGGCATTCCAGATATGGTTGCCGATAGGCATTTCAAATATAGGTGCTGATATGCATTTCAGATGTAGTTTCCGATAGGCATTTCAAAAATAGGTGCCGATAGGCATTTCAGATATAGGTGCCGATAAGCATATCAGATATAGTTGCAGATAGGCATTTAAAATATAGGTGCCGGTAGGCATTTCAAATATAGGTGTCGATAGGCATTTCAGATATAAATGCAGAAAGGCATTTCAGATATAGGTGCCGATAGGCATTTCTGATGTGGTTGCCGATAGGCATTTCAAATATAGGTGCTGATAAGCATTTCAGATGTAGTTTCCGATAGGCATTTTAAAAATAGGTGCCGATAGGCATTTCAGATATAGGTGCCGATAGGCACTTCAGATATAGTTGCCGATTGGCATTTTAAAAATAGGTGTCGATAGGCATTTCAGATATTGAAGCCGATAGGCATTTCAAATATAGGTGCCAATAGGCATTCCAGATATGGTTGCCGATAGGCACTTCAAATATAGGTGCTGATAGGCATTTCAGATGTAGTTTCCGATAGGCATTTCAAAAATAGGTGCCGATAGGCATTTCAGATATAGGTGCCGATAGGCATTTCAGATATAGTTGCCGATTGGCATTTTAAAAATAGGTGCCGATAGGCATTTCAGATATAGAAGCCGATAGGCATTTCAAATATAGGTGCCGATAGGCATTCCAGATATTGTTGCCGATAGGAATTTCAAATATAGGTGCTGATAGGCATTTCAGATGTAGTTTCCGATAGGCATTTCAAAAATTGGTGCCGATAGGCATTTCAGATATAGGTGCCGATTGGCATTTTTGAAAATAAGAGCCGATAGGCATTTCAGATATAGAAACCGACAGGTATTTCAAATATAGGTGTCGATAGGCATTTCAGATATGGTTGCCGATAGGCATTTCAAATATAGGTGCTGATAGGCATTTCAGATGTCGTTTCCGATAGGCATTTTAAAAATAGGTGCCGATAGGCATTTCGGATATAGGTGCCGATAGGCATTTCAGATATAGTTGCCGATTGGCATTTTAAAAATAGGTGCCGATAGGCATTTCAGACATAGAAGCCGATAGGCATTTCAAATATAGGTGCTGATAGGCATTTCAGATGTAGTTTCCGATAGGCATTTCAAAAATAGGTGCCGATAGGCATTTCAGATATAGGTGCCGATAGGCATATCAGATATAGTTGCAGATAGGCATTTAAAATATAGGTGCCGATAGGCATTTCAAATATAGGTGTCGATAGGCATTTCAGATATAAATGCAGAAAGGCATTTCAGATATAGGTGCCGATAGGCATTTCTGATGTGGTTGCCGATAGGCATTTCAAATATAGGTGCTGATAAGCATTTCAGATGTAGTTTCCGATAGGCATTTCAAAAATAGGTGCCGATAGGCATTTCAGATATAGGTGCCGATAGGCACTTCAGATATAGTTGCTGATTGGCATTTTAAAAATAGGTGCCGATAGGCATTTCAGATATTGAAGCCGATAGGCATTTCAAATATAGGTGCCAATAGGCATTCCAGATATTGTTGCCGATAGGCATTTCAAATATAGGTGCTGATAGGCATTTCAGATGTAGTTTCCGATAGGCATTTCAAAAATAGGTGCCGATAGGCATTTCAGATATAGGTGCCGATAGGCATTTCAGATATAGTTGCCGATTGGCATTTTAAAAATAGGTGCCGATAGGCATTTCAGATATAGAAGCCGATAGGTATTTAAAATATAGGTGTCGATAGGAATTTCAGATATTGTTGCCGATAGGCATTTCAAATATAGGTGCTGATAGGCATTTCAGATGTAGTTTCCGATAGAAATTTCAAAAATAGGTGCCGATAGGCATTTCAGATATAGGTGCCGATAGGCATTTCAGATATAGTTGCCGATTGGCATTTTAAAAATAGGTGCCGATAGGCATTTCAGATATAGAAGCCGATAGGCATTTCAAATATAGGTGCCGACAGGCATTCCAGATATGGTTGCTGATAGGCATTTCAGATGTAGTTTCCGATAGGCATTTCAAAAATTGGTGCCGATAGGCATTTCAGATATAGAAGCCGATAGGTTTTTCAAATATAGGTGTCGATAGGCATTTCAGATATGGTTGCCGATAGGCATTTCAAATATAGGTGCTGATAGGCATTTCAGATATAGTTTCCGATAGGCAATTCAAAAATAGGTGCCGATAGGCATTTCAGATATAGGTGCCGATAGGCATTTCATATATAGTTGTCGATCGGCATTTTAAAAATAGGTGCCGATAGGCATTTCAGATATAGAAGCCAATAGGCATTTTAAATATAGGTGCCGATAGGCTTTCCAGATATGGTTGCCGATAGGCATTTCAAATATAGGTGCTGATAGGCATTTCAGATGTAGTTTCCGATAGGCATTTCAAAAATAGGTGCCGATAGGCATTTCAAATATAGGTGCTGATAGGCATTTCAGATGTAGTTTCCGATAGGCATTTCAAAAATAGGTGCCGATAGGCATTTCAGATATAGGTGCCGATAGGCACTTCAGATATAGTTGCTGATTGGCACTTTAAAAATAGGTGCCGATAGGCATTTCAGATATTGAAGCCGATAGGCATTTCAAATATAGGTGCCAATAGGCATTCCAGATATGGTTACCGATAGGCATTTCAAATATAGGTGCTGATAGGCATTTCAGATGTAGTTTCCGATAGGCATTTCAAAAATAGGTGCCGATAGGCATTTCAGATATAGGTGCCGATAGGCATTTCAGATATAGTTGCCGATTGGCATTTTAAAAATAGGTGCCGATAGGCATTTCAGATATAGAAGCCGATAGGCATTTCAAATATAGTTGCCGATAGGCATGCCAGATATTGTTGCCGATAGGCATTTCAAATATAGGTGCTGATAGGCATTTCAGATGTAGTTTCCGATAGGCATTTCAAAAATAGGTGCCGATAGGCATTTCTGATGTGGTTGCCGATAGGCATTTCAAATATACGTGCTGATAAGCATTTCAGATGTAGTTTCCGATAGGCATTTTAAAAATAGGTGCCGATAGGCATTTCAGATATAGGTGCCGATAGGCACTTCAGATATAGTTGCCGATAGGCATTTCAAATATAGGTGCTGATAGGCATTTCAGATGTAGTTTCCGATAGGCATTTCAAAAATAGGTGCCGATAGGCATTTCAGATATAGGTGCCGATAGGCATTTCAGATATAGTTGCCGATTGGCATTTTAAAAATAGGTGCCGATAGGCATTTCTGATATAGAAGCCGATAGGCATTTCAAATATAGGTGCCGATAGGCATTCCAGATATTGTTGCCGATAGGCATTTCAAATATAGGTGCTGATAGGCATTTCAGATGTAGTTTCCGACAGGCATTTCAAAAATTGGTGCCGATAGGCAATTTAGATATAGGTGCCGATAGGCATTTCAGATATAGTTGCCGATTGGCATTTTGAAAATAAGTGCCGATAGGCATTTCAGATATAGAAGCCGACAGGTATTTCAAATATAGGTGTCGATAGGCATTTCAGATATGGTTGCCCATAGGCATTTCAAATATAGGTGCTGATAGGCATTTCAGATGTCGTTTCCGATAGGCATTTTAAAAATAGGTGCCGATAGGCATTTCAGATATAGGTGCCGATAGGCATTTCAGATATAGTGTCCGATTGGCATTTTAAAAATAGGTGCCGATAGGCATTTCAGACATAGAAGCCGATAGGCATTTCAAATATAGGTGCTGATAGGCATTTCAGATGTAGTTTCCGACAGGCATTTCAAAAATAGGTGCCGATAGGCATTTCAGATATAGGTGCCGATAGGCATATCAGATATAGTTGCAGATAGGCATTTAAAATATAGGTGCCGATAGGCATTTCAAATATAGGTGTCGATAGGCATTTCAGATATAAATGCAGAAAGGCATTTCAGATATAGGTGCCGATAGGCAATTCTGATGTGGTTGCCGATAGGCATTTTAAATATAGGTGCTGATAAGCATTTCAGATGTAGTTTCCGATAGGCATTTCAAAAATAGGTGCCGATAGGCATTTCAGATATAGGTGCCGATAGGCACTTCAGATATAGTTGCTGATTGGCATTTTAAAAATAGGTGCCGATAGGCATTTCAGATATTGAAGCCGATAGGCATTTCAAATATAGGTGCCAATAGGCATTCCAGATATTGTTGCCGATAGGCATTTCAAATATAGGTGCTGATAGGCATTTCAGATGTAGTTTCCGATAGGCATTTCAAAAATAGGTGCCGATAGGCATTTAAGATATAGTTGCCGATTGGCATTTTAAAAATAGGTGCCGATAGGCATTTCAGATATAGAAGCCGATAGGCATTTCAAATATAGGTGCCGATAGGCATTCCAGATATTGTTGCCGATAGGCATTTCAAATATAGGTGCTGATAGGCATTTCAGATGTAGTTTCCGACAGGCATTTCAAAAATTGGTGCCGATAGGCAATTTAGATATAGGTGCCGATAGGCATTTCAGATATAGTTGCCGATTGGCATTTTGAAAATAAGTGCCGATAGGCATTTCAGATATAGAAGCCGACAGGTATTTCAAATATAGGTGTCGATAGGCATTTCAGATATGGTTGCCGATAGGCATTTCAAACATAGGTGCTGATAGGTATTTCAGATGTCGTTTCCGATAGGCACTTTAAAAATAGGTGCCGATAGGCATTTCAGATATAGGTGCCGATAGGCATTTTAAAAATAGGTGCCGATAGGCATTTCAGATATAGAAGCCGATAGGCATTTCAAATATAGGTGCCAATAGGTATTCCAGATATGGTTGCCGATAGGCATTTCAAATATAGGTGCTGATAGGCATTTCAGATGTAGTTTCCGATAGGCATTTCAAAAATAGGTGCCGATAGGCATTTCAGATATAGGTGCCGATAGGCAATTCAGATATAGGTGCCGATAGACATTTTAGATATAGTTGCCGATTGGCATTTTTATAATAGCTGCCGATAGGCATTTCAGATGTAGTTTCCGATAGGCTTTTCAAAAATAGGTGCCGATAGGCATTTCAGATATAGGTGCCAATAGGCATATCAGATATAGTTGCAGATAGGCATTTAAAATATAGGTGCCGATAGGCATTTCAAATACAGGTGTCGATAGGCATTTCAGATATAAATGCAGAAAGGCATTTCAGATATAGGTGCCGATAGGCATTTCTGATGTGGTTGCCGATAGGCTTTTCAAATATAGGTGCTGATAAGCATTTCAGATGTAGTTTCCGATAGGCATTTCAAAAATAGGTGCCGATAGGCATTTCAGATATAGGTGCCGATAGGCACTTCAGATATAGTTGCTGATTGGCATTTTAAAAATAGGTGCCGATAGGCATTTCAGATATTGAAGCCGATAGGCATTTCAAATATAGGTGCCAATAGGCATTCCAGATATGGTTACCGATAGGCATTTCAAATATAGGTGCTGATAGGCATTTCAGATGTAGTTTCCGATAGGCATTTCAAAAATAGGTGCCGATAGGCATTTCAGATATAGGTGCCGATAGGCATTTCAGATATAGTTGCCGATTGGAATTTTAAAAATAGGTGCCGATAGGCATTTCAGATATAGAAGCCGATAGGCATTTCAAATATAGTTGCCGATAGGCATTCCAGATATTGTTGCCGATAGGCATTTCAAATATAGGTGCTGATAGGCATTTCAGATGTAGTTTCCGATAGGCATTTCAAAAATAGGTGCCGATAGGCATTTCAGATATAGGTGCCGATCTGCATTTCAGATATAGTTGCCGATTTGCATTTTAAAAATAGGTGCCGATAGGCATTTCAGATATAGAAGCCGATAGGTATTTCAAATATAGGTGCCGATAGGCATTCCAGATATGGTCGCCGATAGGCATTTCAAATATAGGTGCTGATAGGCATTTCAGATGTTGTTTCCGATAGGCACTTCAAAAATAGGTGCCGATAGGCATTTCAGATATATGTGCCGATAGGCATTTCAGATATAGTTGCCGATTGGCATTTTAAAAATAGGTGCCAATAGGCATTTCAGATATAGAAGCCGATAGGTATTTCAAATATGGGTGTCGATAGGCATTTCAGATATGGTTGCCGATAGGCATTTCAAATATAGGTGCTGATAGGCATTTCAGATGTAGTTTCCGATAGGCATTTCAAAAATAGGTGCCGATAGGCATTTCAGATATAGGTGCCGATAGGCATTTTAGATATAGTTGCCGATTGCCATTTTAAAAATAGGTGCCGATAGGCATTTCAGATGTAGTTTCCGATAGGAATTTAAAAAATAGGTGCCGATAGGCATTTCAGATATAGAAGCCAATAGGTATTTAAAATATAGGTGTCGATAGGAATTTTAGATATTGTTGCCGATAGGCATTTCAAATATAAGTGCTGATAGGCATTTCAGATGTAGTTTCCGATAGACATTTCAAAAATAGGTGCCGATAGGCATTTCAGATATAGGTGCCGATAGGCATTTCAGATATAGTTGCCGATTAGCATTTTAAAAATAGGTGCCGATAGGCATTTCAGATATAGAAGCCGATAGGCATTTCAAATATAGGTGCCGATAGGCATTCCAGATATGGTTGCCGATAGGCATTTCAAAAATAGGTGCTGATAAGCATTTCAAAAATTGGTGCCGATAGGCATTTCAGATATAGGTGCCGATAGGCATTTCAGATATAAATGCCGATTGGCATTTTAAAAATAGGTGCCGATAGGCATTTCAGATATAGAAGCCGATAAGTATTTCAAATATAGGTGCCGATAGGCATTTCAGATATAGATGCCGATAGGCATTTCAAATATAGGTGCCGATAGGCATTCCAGATATGGTTGTGGATAGGCATTTCAAATATAGGTGCTGATAGGCATTTCAGATGTAGTTTCCGATAGGCATTTCAAAAATAGGTGCCGATAGGCATTTCAGATGTAGGTGACGATAGGCATTTCAGATATAGTGTCCGATTGGCATTTTAAAAATAGGTGCCGATATGCATTTCAGATATAGAAGTTGATAGGCATTTCAATTATAGGTGCCGATAGGCATTCCAGATATGGTTGCCGATAGGCAATACAAATATAGGTGCTGATAGGCATTTCAGATGTTGTTTCCGATAGGCATTTCAAGAATAGGTGCCGATAGGCATTTCAGATATAGGTGCCGATAGGCATTTCAGATATAGTTGCCGATTCGCATTTTAAAAATAGGTGCCGATAGGCATTTCAGATATAGAAGTCGATAGGTATTTCAAATATAGGTGCTGATAGGCATTCCAGATATGGTTGCCGATAGGCATTTCAAATATAGGTGCTGATAGGCATTTCAGATGTAGTTTCCGATAGGCATTTCAAAAATTGGTGCCGATAGGCATTTCAGATATAGGTGCCGATAGGCATTTCAGATATAGTTGCCGATTGGCATTTTAAAAATAGGTGCCGATAGGCATTTCAGATATAGAAGCCGATAGGTTTTTCAAATATAGGTGTCGATAGGCATTTCAGATATGGTTGCCGATAGGCATTTCAAATATAGGTGCTGATAGGCATTTCAGATGTAGTTTCCGATAGGCAATTCAAAAATAGGTGCCGATAGGCATTTCAGATATAGGTGTCGATAGGCATTTCATATATAGTTGTCGATCGGCATTTTAAAAATAGGTGCCGATAGGCATTTCAGATATAGAAGCCAATAGGCATTTTAAATATAGGTGCCGATAGGCATTCCAGATATGGTTGCCGATAGGCATTTCAAATATAGGTGTTGATAGGCATTTCAGATATAGGTGCCGATAGGCATTTCAGATATAGTTGCCGATTGGCATTTTGTAAATAGGTGCCGATAGGCATTTGAGATATAGAAGCCGATAGGTATTTCAAATATAGGTGTCGATAGGCATTTCAGATATAGTTGCCGATAGGCATTTCAAATATAGGTGCTGATAGGCATTTCAGATGTAGTTTCCGAAAGGCATTTCAAAAATAGGTGCCGATAGGCATTTCAGATATAGGTGCCAATAGGCATTTCAGATATAGTTCCCGATTGGCATTTTAAAAATAGGTGCCAATAGGCATTTCAGATATAGAAGCCGATAGGTATTTCAAATATGGGTGTCGATAGGCATTTCAGATATGGTTTCCGATAGGCATTTCAAAAATAGGTGCCGATAGGCATTTCAGATATATGTGACGATAGGCATTTTAGATATAGTTGCCGATTGGCATTTTAAAAACATGTGCCGATAGGCATTTCAGATGTAGTTTCCGATAGGCATTTAAAAAATAGGTGCCGATAGGCATTTCAGATATAGGTGCCGACAGGCATTTCAGATATAGGTGCCGATAGGCATTTCAGATATAGTTGCCGAAAGGCATTTCAGATATAGGTGCCGATAGGCATTTCTGATGTGGTTGCCGATAGGCATTTTAAATATAGGTGCTGATAAGCATTTCAGATGTAGTTTCCGATAGGCATTTCAAAAATAGGTGCCGATAGGCATTTCAGATATAGGTGCCGATAGGCACTTCAGATATAGTTGCCGATTGGCATTTTAAAAATAGGTGCCGATAGGCATTTCAGATATTGAAGCCGATAGGCATTTCAAATATAGGTGCCAATAGGCATTCCAGATATGGTTGCCGATAGGCATTTCAAATATAGGTGCTGATAGGCATTTCAGATGTAGTTTCCGATAGGCATTTCAAAAATAGGTGCCGATAGGCATTTCAGATATAGGTGCCGATAGGCATTTCAGATATAGTTGCCGATTGGCATTTTAAAAATAGGTGCCGATAGGCATTTCAGATATAGAAGCCGATAGGCATTTCAAATATAGGTGCCGATAGGCATTCCAGATATTGTTGCCGATAGGCATTTTAAATATAGGTGCTGATAGGCATTTCAGATGTAGTTTCCGATAGGCATTTTAAAAATAGGTGCCGATAGACATTTTAGATATAGGTGCCGATAGGCATTTTAGATATAGTTGCCGATTGGCATTTTAAAAATAGCTGCCGATAGGCATTTCAGGTGTAGTTTCCGATAGGCATTTCAAAAATAGGTGCCGATAGGCATTTCAGAAATAGGTGCCGATAGGCATATCAGATATAGTTGCAGATAGGCATTTAAAATATAGGTGCCGATAGGCATTTCAGATGTAGTTTCCGATAGGCATTTCAAAAATAGGTGCCGATAGGCATTTCAGATATAGGTGCCGATAGGCATTTTAGAAATAGTTGACGATTGGCATTTTAAAAATAGGTGCCGATAGGCATTTCAGATGTAGTTTCCGATAGGCATTTCAAAAATAGGTGCCGATTGGCATTTCAGATATAGGTGCCGATAGGCAAATCAGATATAGTTGCCGATAGGCATTTAAAATATAGGTGCCGATAGGCATTTCAAATATAAGTGTCGATAGGCATTTCAGATATAAATGCAGAAAGGCATTTCAGATATAGGTGCCGATAGGCATTTTTGATGTGGTTGCCGATAGGCATTTCAAATATAGGTGCTGATAGGCATTTCAGATGTAGTTTCCGATAGGCATTTCAAAAATAGGTGCCGATAGGCATTTCAGATATAGGTGCCGATAGGCACTTCAGACATAGTTGCCGATTGGCATTTTAAAAATAGGTGCCGATAGGCATTTCAGATATTAAAGCCGATAGGCATTTTAAATATAGGTGCCAATAGGCATTCCAGATATGGTTGCCAATAGGCATTTCAAATATAGGTGCTGATAGGCATTTCAGATGTACTTTCCGATAGGCATTTCAAAAATAGGTGCCGATAGGCATTTCAGATATAGGTGCCGATAGGCATTTCAGATATAGTTGCCGATTGGCATTTTGAAAATAGGCGCCGATAGGCATTTCAGATATAGAAGCCGACAGGTATTTCAAATATAGGTGTCGATAGGCATTTCAGATATGGTTACCGATAGGCATTTCAGATATAGTTGCCGATTGGCATTTTAAAAATAGGTGCCGATAGGCATTTCAAAAATAGGTGCCGATAGGCATTTCAGATATAGGTGCCGATAGGCATTTCAGATATAGTTGCCGATTGGCATTTTAAAAATAGGTGCCGATAGGCATTTCAGATATAGAAGCCGATAGGCATTTCAAATATAGGTGCCGATAGGCATTCCAGATATGGTTGCCGATAGGCATTTCAAATATAGGTGCTAATAGGCATTTCAGAAGTAGTTTCCGATAGGCATTTCAAAAATAGGTGCCGATAGGCATTTCAGATATAGGTGCCGATAGGCATTTCAGATATAGTTGCCGATTGGCATTTTAAAAATAGGTGCCGATAGGCATTTCAGATATAGAAGCCGATAGGCATTTCAAATATAGGTGCCAATAGGCATTCCAGATATGGTTGCCGATCGGCATTTCAAATATAGGTGCTGATAGGCATTTCAGATGTAGTTTCCGATAGGCATTTCAAAAATAGGTGCCGATAGGCATTTCAAAAATAGGTGCCGATAGGCATTTCAGATGTAGGTGCCGATAGGCATTTTAGATATAGTTGCCGATTGGCATTTTAAAAATAGCTGCCGATAGGCATTTCAGATGTAGTGTCCGATAGGCATTTCAAAACTAGGTGCCGATAGGCATTTCAGATATAGGTGCCGATAGGCATATCAGATATAGTTGCAGATAGGTATTTAAAATATAGGTGCCGATAGGCATTTCAAATATAGGTGTCGATAGGCATTTCAGATATAAATGCAGAAAGGCATTTCAAATATAGGCGCCGATAGGCACTTCAGATATAGTTGCCGATTGGCATCTTAAAAATAGTTGCCGATAGGCATTTCAGGTATTGAAGCCGATAGGCATTTCAAATATAGGTGCCAATAGGCATTCTAGATATGGTTGCCGATAGGCATTTCAAATATAGGTGCTGATAGGCATTTCAGATGTAGTTTCCGATAGGCATTTCTAAAATAGGTGCCGATAGGCATTTTAGATATAAGTGCCGATAGGCATTTCAGATATAGTTGCCGATTGGCATTTTAATAATAGGTGCCGATAGGCATTTCAGATATAGAAGCCGATAGGCATTTCAAATATAGGTGCCGATAGGCATTCCAGATATGGTTGCCGATAGGCATTTCAAATATAGGTGCTGATAGGCATTTCAGATGTAGTTTCCGATAGGCATTTCAAAAATAGGTGCCGATATGCATTTCAGATACAGGTGCCGATAGGCACTTCAGATATAGTTGCCGATTGGCATTTTAAAAATAGGTGCCGATAGGCATTTCAGATATAGGTGCCGATAGGCATTTCAGATAT
Source organism: Venustoraphidia nigricollis (assembly GCA_034508555.1). Lineage (NCBI taxonomy): Eukaryota > Metazoa > Arthropoda > Insecta > Raphidioptera > Raphidiidae > Venustoraphidia > Venustoraphidia nigricollis. The sequence continues at coordinate 91,395 of JAVRKA010000186.1, read as the reverse complement.
AGTTGCCGATTGGCATTTTAATAATAGGTGCCGATAGGCATTTCAGATATAGAAGCCGATAGGCATTTCAAATATAGGTGCCGATTGGCATTCCAGATATGGTTGGCGATAGACATTTCAAATATAGGTGCTGATAGGCATTTCAGATGTAGTTTCCGATAGGCATTTCAAAAATTGGTGCCGATAGGCATTTCAGATATAGGTGCCGATAGGCATTTCAGATATAGATGCCGATTGGCATTTTAAAAATAGGTGCCGATAGGCATTTCCGATATAGAAGCCGACAGGTATTTCAAATATAGGTGTCGATAGGCATTTCAGATATGGTTGCCGATAGGCATTTCAAATATAGGTGCTGATAGGCATTTCAGATGTTGTTTCCGATAGGCATTTCAAAAATAGGTGCCGATAGGCATTTCAGATATAGGTACCGATAGGCATTTCAGATATAGTTGCCGATAGGCATTTAAAATATAGGTGTTGATAGGCATTTCAAATATAGGAGTCGATAGGCATTTCAGATATAAATGCAGAAAGGCATTTCAGATATAGGTGCCGATAGGCAATCCTGATGTGGTTGCCGATAGGCATTTCAAAAATAGGCGCCGATAGGCATTTCAGATATAGGTGCCGATAGGCATATCAGATATAGTTGCAGATAGGCATTTAAAATATAGGTGCCGATAGGCATTTCAAATATAGGTGTCGATAGGCATTTCAGATATAAATGCAGAAAGGGATTTCAAATATAGGTGCCGATAGGCATTCCAGATATGGTTGCCGATAGGCATTTCAAAAATAGGTGCTGATAGGCATTTTAGATGTAGTTTCCGATAGGCATTTCAAAAATAGGTGCCGATAGGCATTTCAGATATAGGTGCCGATAGGCATTTCAGATATAGTTGCCGATTGGCATTTTAAAAATAGGTGCGATAGGCATTTCAGATATAGAAGCCGATAGGCATTTCAAATATAGGTGCCGATAGGCATTTCAGATATAGGTGCCGATAGGCATTTCAGTTATAGTTGCCGATTGGCATTTTAAAAATAGGTGCCGATAGGCATTTCAGATATAGAAGCCGACAGGTATTTCAAATATAGGTGTCGATAGGCATTTCAGATATGGTTGCCGATAGGCATTTCAAATATAGGTGCTGATAGGCATTTCAGATGTAGTTTCCGATAGGCATTTCAAAAATAGGTGCCGATAGGCATTTCAGATATAGGTACCGATAGGCATTTCAGATATAGTTGCCGATTGGCATTTTAAAATTAGGTGCCGATAGGCATTTCAGATGTAGGTGCCGATAGGCATTTCAGATATAGTTGCCGATTGGCATTTTAAAAATAGGTGTCTATAGGCATTTCAGATATAAAAGCCGATAGGTATTTCAAATATAGGTGTCGATAGGCATTTCAGATATGTTTGCCGATAGGCATTTCAAATATAGGTGCTGATAGGCATTTCAGATGTAGTTTCCGATAGGCATTTCAAAAATAGGTGCCGATAGGCATTTCAGATATAGGTGCCGATAGGCATTTCAGATATAGTTGCCGATTGGCATTTTAAAAATAGGTGCGATAGGCATTTCAGATATAGAAGCCGATAGGCATTTCAAATATAGGTGCCGATGGGCATTCCAGATATGGTTGCCGATAGGCATTTCAAATATAGGTGCTGATAGGCATTTCAGATGTAGTGTAATGTTTGTGGGATTTTAAAAGGTTCGTTTGTAATTAAAACATTTTTTAACTTATAACTTAATCATTTATTTAAAAATCAATCTTAAATAACTCGTCACTACTTCCTAGTATACTGGCATAGTGACACCATATACATGTTATCGTCTCCTCTCCATTATGCTTATGTCCAATATTTATATACTGTTAAAACTGTATAGTGAGCATAATAATTTAGAACAATAATATGTAATTGTATTGTTACTAAATTATTATGAAATCGACAGTTAGCAGTTTTTAATTATATTCTTATTTGACATACTTTAATTTATTACATATACACTACACCTCCCCCGAAAATTAAAAAAAAAAAACATATCAAGGGATGTGCTTTTTTTTTTTTTTTTTCATAATCTACATTAATTCTAAATTTAAAACTTATATTTATATTTATTTAAAATTAAACTTTGTTTATTCTTATATCTACACATTATACAATTTAGTTCTATTTTTATGCACGATCACTTCTTTCCCATTTTTGTGTATAAGTACATTTGGTCTTAAATCTTTTATTACTTTGTAGGGTCCATCATACACATTATTTAATTTATTTCCAGTTTCATTTTTCACCAAAATTAAATCACTATTTTTATAAGTTATAGGATTAATATTTTTATCATATTCACTTTTTCTTTTAATTTTACTATTTATTAAATTGTTTCTAGCATCTCTATGAGCTGCTTGTAGTCTATATTTTAATTCTATCGGATAATCACTAAAATTATATACTGGTTCTACTGTATTTGATAAGTTATTGGGTATGTTGCATACTTTCCCAAAAACTAATTCGTACGGTGTATATTTAGTTTCAGTATGTACTGTAGTATTATAAGCAAAACACCAATACGGTAACCATGAACTCCAAGAAGAAATTTGTTTTTCTGTTAACGATCTTAAATATGCACCTAATACTTTATGTGAATTTTCTAATGAACCTATGCTTCCATGATGATAAGCTGTAGCTTGTAGTTGTTTTATTTGTAATAATTTACATATCTCTTCCATAGTTACTGATATGAATTCTGTTCCTCTGTCTGTTGCTATTTCTCTAGGAATTCCATATCTTAAAATGAAATTATCTACTAACGCTTTAGCGACTGTTACTGAATCTTTTGTTTTTAAAGGATATGCTTCTACAAATTTTGTAAGTTCACATTGAAGAGTTAAAACATATGAAAAATCATCGTTATCTTTACTTATAGGACCTACGATATCTAAATATAATTTATCAAAAGCTGATTTAGCCGTAGTTGTAATTATCATTGGTTCCTTTATTTTTCTGCTATATTTATGTTTTTGACAACTCTCACATTTTTTAACAAAATCTGTAACATCTTTAACCATCCCTGACCAGAAATAATATTTTTTAATATTATTTGTCATTCGATGGATACCTGCATGGCCACTCGTCGGAAGTATATGGAAATCATTTAAAATTAACTTTTTCATATCTTTATCAATTATTTTCTGAGCTCCTCTTATAATACAAATACGGGGACCGGTCCAACTGGAGCTTTTTCTTATAGCGCTAGCTAATTCTTGCAACTTTTGTGCATTATTTTTATATAATTCCGGAATATTTAATTCTTTACATATTTGATTTAAATCTCTCAACAATACGTCTCGCGTTAATGTTGATCGAGAATTTATATCTATAAAAATTGATAATAACGATGGTACATAACATATACTTCCTGATTTTGTGGACACACGCTCTAATTTGATTATTTCTTGAACCTCTTCTTTTGTCTGTACGAAAATTAATTCAATGCCATCTTTAGGCTTTTTGAGAATGTCCAGCATACTTGGTTGATCAGACTTTTCTGCCGGTAAATTTTCATTTTTCAAAGTTTCACTTTTTAAATTATTTGACTGTTTTACTTGTGCTCTTGTCATAACTGTTATTAAATTTTGATTTAGGTCTTTTAATTCGTCAGATGTTAAAGTTATTCGTGATAATGTATCCGCTGTTACATTATCTTTACCTTTAATGTATTCAATGTGAAAATTATATTCCTCTAAGCATAATCGAAACTTAGTCAATCTGCTTGAAGGATTCGTGTGACTAAATAAATAAATTAAAGGTTTGTGATCAGTTAAAATTTTGAATTTTCTTCCAAATAAATATTCAGAAATTCGTACTTGTGTGGATTAAGCTTTAAATTTACCTGTCTTAATCTACTGAATACATTAATTAAATTTTTGTTGTGTTCTTCTAAATTTCTCCCAAAAACAATTAAATCATCTAAATACACAAAACATTTGTCGTAGTTTAAACCTGACATTGCAATAGTCATTAATCTTGAAAAAGCACTTGGACTTGTTTTCAAACCCATTGGCAGTCTTTTCATTTGATATTGACCTCTATTTGTCGTAAAAGCTGTTACTTGTCTACTTTCAGGCATTAATTCTAACTGATAGTAACCTTGACTAAGATCTAAATGTGAAAAATATATGGCTCCCGATAAAGAATCAAGAATATCTGTTATATTTGGTAACGGAAACTTATCGTCCTGGATTTTTTGATTTAAAAGTCTGTAATCTATAACAATTCTCCACTTTTTCTCCCCACTATTATCCATCTTTTTGGGAACTAATAAAACCGGAGAAGACCACTCGCATTTTGCTTCCTCTATAATGTCTTCATCACACATTTTCTTTATTTGCTTATCAACTTCATCTTTTAATGCATTGGGTACCCTATAAGGCTTTACATAAACCGGAGCTACATTTTCTTTTAATTGAATTGATTGTTTATATAAATTTGTTGTAGTTAATTTATCTCCTGGCAATTGGAAAATGTCTGCAAATTTAGCACAAATATTTTCAATGGAAATTTGCTCTTCCTTATTTAAATACGTTATATTTAACAAATCAAATAATTTTTTCACTTTGTTCACTGAAATATTTTCTTTTTCAAACTTACAAACATCATATTCTCTCAACAATTGGATTTCTGGCATACAATTTTTCAGATATACTTTATTCTCTCGTGTGTTTACTATTTTAACCGGAATTTTTCCATTCTGCGGTGTGGCCATCACCCCAGCCATGAATACTCCTTCACACAATTCTTTCGCAACTACTACACAATCTTCAGTGACACTTGTAGGTACATATCTTACAATTTCGCATCGCGGAGGTATCGACATTATATTATAGTCATCTATACTCGAATTTATATTTACAATTATTTCTTTTCCTTGTACTGTCAATGACAGTGTATTTTGTTCAAAATTTATTATACCAGCAAATTTTTTAAGAAAATTTTGCCCAATGATTCCCTCCGTATCACACGATAAATTGTCAAATATATAAAAATTTTTTTTTTTCAAAAAACAACTCACCAATATTTAGTTTCAAAAAACAATATCCCTTTGAAATTAAATTTCCACCAATTCCTTTTACTTTTAAATTTTCTTTGTATACGGGAATATTGAAATCTACAAATTCAGATTTAATTGCACATAACGATGCACCTGTGTCTATTAAAAATTTAAATTTCTTATCATTCACACAGAAATTCACACAACTCACACTCATAGATGAGAATAATATTTCAGTTCTGCCGAACAAATTGATTTGTTTGTTCGTTGGACGACTCTGAGACTGTTTCCTGTGAGACAGTTTCACCGGGATTGTTTCTATTTTGGGTCATAAAATTGATTCTACTATCCCTATTTCTACCCCTAAAATTGTTAGTATTGTTACCGTAACTGTTGCTGTTATGACGATAGTTATTATTACGATAGCTGTTATTATTACTATAGCTGTTATTATTAAGATCAAAACGCGCCATTATTACCTCAAATTTATTCTTGGATTTCTCTTAAATTCTAATTCTTTTTAATATTTTTAATAATTTACTAACTTTAATAATTTATTAACTTTAATAATTTACTAATTCTTATTTCCTTTAATCCCTATATATATAGATTCTAACTGTGTAGCCATTAGTTTATTAGGTTTTATACTTTATAATGTTCGTCACATTTTTATATTTATTTTCTTTTCACTTACTTATTATTTTTATTTTTCAATATCCATCACGCATTCATTCACCGTGCCAGTTCCTCCGGTGCAGATGTCCATGTTGAGGCTTGAGACCCTCAGAACTCCTCTCGAACTGTTGTCCTCCTCTTGTACCTTCGGCGTCTCTTGCGTTTCCTGCGATGTCCCATGTTTTACTCTGATCTTACACTACTGACAAAACTGTTTGATCACAATTGACATTTTAATAATTTGCCACAACTGGCAGGATCGCCATGTAATGTTTGTGGGATTTTAAAAGGTTCGTTTGTAATTAAAACATTTTTTAACTTATAACTTAATCATTTATTTAAAAATCAATCTTAAATAACTCGTCACTACTTCCTAGTATACTGGCATAGTGACAACATATACATGTTATCGTCTCCTCTCCATTATGCTTATGTCCAATATTTATATACTGTTAAAACTGTATAGTGAGCATAATAATTTAGAACAATAATATGTAATTGTATTGTTACTAAATTATTATGAAATCGACAGTTAGCAGTTTTTAATTATATTCTTATTTGACATACTTTAATTTATTACATATACACTACAGTAGTTTCCGATAAGCATTTCAAAAATAGGTGCCGATAGGCAATTTAGATGTAGTTTCCGATAGGCATTTCAAAAATTGGTGCCGATAGGCATTTCAGATATAGAAGCCGATAGGCATTTCAGATATAGTTGCCGATTGGCATTTTAAAAATAGGTGCCGATAGGCATTTCAGATATAGAAGCCGATAGGTATTTCAAATATAGGTGTCGATAGGCATTTCAGATATGGTTGCCGATTGGCATTTCAAATATAGGTGCTGATAGGCATTTCAGATGTAGTTTCCGATAGGCATTTCAAAAATAGGTGCCGATAGGCATTTCAGATATATGTGCTGATAGGCATTTCTGATAAGGTTGCCGATTGGCATTTTAAAAATAGGTGCTGATAGGCATTTCAGTTATAGAAGCCGATAGGTATTTCAAATATAGGTGCCGATAGGCATTCCAAATATGGTTGCCGATAGGCATTTCAAATATAGGTGCTGATGGGCATTTCAGATGTAGTTTCCGATAGGCATTTCAAAAATAGGTGCCGATAGGCATTTCAGATATAGGTGCCGATAGGCATTTCAGATATAGTTGCCGATTGGCATTTTAAAAATAGGTGCCGATAGGCATTTCAGATATAGAAGCCGATAGGCATTTCAAATATAGGTGCCGATGGGCATTTCAGATATAGAAGCCGACAGGTATTTCAAATATAGGTGTCGATAGGCATTCCAGATATGGTTGCCGATAGGCATTTCAAATATAGGCGCTGATAGGCATTTCAGATGTAGTTTCCGATAGGCATTTCAAAAATTGGTGCCGATAGGCATTTCAGATATAGGTGCCGATAGGCATTTCAGATATAGTTGCCGATTGGCATTTTAAAAATAGGTGCCGATAGGCATTTCAGATATAGAAGCCGATAGGTATTTCAAATATAGGTGTCGATAGGCATTTCAGATATGGTTGCCGATAGGCATTTCAAATATAGGTGCTGATAGGCATTTCAGATGTAGTTTCCGATAGGCATTTCACAAATATATGCCGATAGGCATTTCAGATATAGGTGCCGATAGGCATTTCAGATATAGTTGCCGATTGGCATTTTAAAAATAGGTGCCGATAGGCATTTCAGATATAGAAGCCGATAGGCATTTCAAATATAGGTGCCGATAGGCATTCCAGATATGGTTGCCGATAGGCATTTCAAATATAGGTGCTGATAGGCATTTCAGATGTAGTTTCCGATAGGCATTTCAAAAATAGGTACCGATAGGCATTTCAAAAATAGGTGCCGATAGGCATTCCAGATATGGTTGCCGATAGGCATTTCAAATATATGTGCTGATAGGCATTTCAGATGTAGTTTCCGATAGGCATTTCAAAAATAGGTGCCGATAGGCATTTTAGATATAGGTGCCGATAGGCATTTCAGATATAGTTGCCGATTGGCATTTTAAAAATAGGTTCCGATAGGCATTTCAGATATAAGTGCTGATAGGCATTTCAAATATAGTTGCCGATTGGCATTTTAAAAATAGGTGCCGATAGGCATTTCAGATATAGAAGCCGATAGGCATTTCAAATATAGGTGCCGATAGGCATTCCAGATATGGTTGCCGATAGGCATTTCAAATATAGGTACTGATAGGCATTTCAGATGTAGTTTCCGATAGGCATTTCAAAAATAGGTACCGATAGGCATTTCAAATATAGGTGCCGATAGGCATTCCAGATATGGTTGCCGATAGGCACTTCAAAAATAGGTGCCGATAGGCATTTCAGATATAGGTGCCGATAGGCACTTCAGATATAGTTGCCGATTGGCATTTTAAAAATAGGTGCCGATAGGCATTTAAGATATAGAAGCCGATAGGCATTTCAAATATAGGTGCCAATAGGCATTCCAGATATGGTTGCCGATAGGCATTTCAAATATATGTGCTGATAGGCATTTCAGATGTAGTTTCCGATAGGCATATTTTCAAAAATAGGTGCCGATAGGCATTTCAGATATAGGTGCCGATAGGCATTTCAGATATAGTTGCCGATTGGCATTTTAAAAATAGGTGCCGATAGGCATTTCAGATATAGAAGCCGACAGGTATTTCAAATATAGGTGTCGATAGGCATTCCAGATATGGTTGCCGATAGGCATTTCAAATATAGGTGCTGATAGGCATTTCAGATGTAGATTCCGATAGGCATTTCAAAAATAAGTGCCGATAGGCATTTCAGATATAGGTGCCGATAGGCATTTCAGATATAGTTGCCGATTGGCATTTTAAAAATAGGTGCCGATAGGCATTTCAGATATAGAAGCCAACAGGTATTTCAAATATAGGTGTCGACAGGCATTCCAGATATGGTTGCCGATAGGCATTTCAAATATAGGTGCTGATAGGCATTTCAGATGTAGTTTCCGATAGGCATTTCAAAAATAACTGCCGATAGGCATTTCAGATATAGGTGCCGATAGGCATTTCAGATATAGTTGCCGATTGGCATTTTAAAAATAAGTGCCGATAGGCATTTCAGATATAGAAGCCGACAGGTATTTCAAATATAGGTGTCGATAGGCATTCCAGATATGGTTGCCGATAGGCATTTCAAATATAGGCGCTGATAGGCATTTCAGATGTAGTTTCCGATAGGCATTTCAAAAATTGGTGCCGATAGCCATTTCAGATATAGGTGCCGATAGCCATTTCAGATATGGTTGCCGATTGGCATTTTAAAAATAGGTGCCGATAGGCATTTCAGATATAGAAGCCGATAGGTATTTCAAATATAGGTGTCGATAGGCATTTCAGATATGGTTGCCGATAGGCATTTCAAATATAGGTGCTGATAGGCATTTCAGATGTAGTTTCCGATAGGCATTTCAAAAATATGTGCCGATAGGCATTTCAGATATAGGTGCCGATAGGCATTTCAGATATAGTTGCCGATTGGCATTTTAAAAATAGGTGCCGATAGGCATTTCTGATATAGAAGCCGATAGGCATTTTAAATATAGGTGCCGATAGGCATTCCAGATATGGTTGCCGATAGGCATTTCAAATATAGGTGTTGATAGGCATTTCAGATGTAGTTTCCGATAGGCATTTCAAAAATTTTTGCCGATAGGCATTTCAGATATACGTGCCGATAGGCATTTCAGATATAGTTGCCGATTGGCATTTTAAAAATAGGTGCCGATAGGCATTTCAGATATAGAAGTCGATAGGCATTTCAAATATAGGTGCCGATAGGCATTCCAGATATGGTTGCCGATAGGCATTTCAAATATAGGTGCTGATAAGCATTTCAGATGTAGTTTCCGATAGACATTTAAAAAATATGTGCCGATAGGCATTTCAGATATATAAGTGCCGATAGGCATTTCAGATATAGTTGCCAATTGGCATTTTAAAAATAGGTGCCGATAGGCATTTCAGATATAGAAGCCGATAGGCATTTCAAATATAGGTGCCGATAGGCATTCCAGATATGGTTGCCGATAGGCATTTCAAATATAGGTGCTGATAGGCATTTCAGATGTAGTTTCCGATAGGCATTTCAAAAATAGGTACCGATAGGCATTTCAAATATAGGTCCCGAAAGGCATTCCAGATATGGTTGCCGATAGGCATTTCAAAAATAGGTGCCGATAGGCATTTCAGATATAGGTGCCGATATGCACTTCAGATATAGTTGCCGATTAGCATTTTAAAAATAGGTGCCGATAGGCATTTAAGATATAGAAGCCGATAGGCATTTCAAATATAGGTGCCAATAGGCATTCCAGATATGGTTGCCGATAGGCATTTCAAATATATGTGCTGATAGGCATTTCAGATGTAGTTTCCGATAGGCATTTCAAAAATAGGTGCCGATAGGCATTTCAGATATAGGTGCCGATAGGCATTTCAGATATAGTTGCCGATTGGCATTTTAAAAAAAGGTGCCGTTAGGCATTTCAGATATAGGTGCCGATAGGCATTTCAGATATAGTTGCCGATTGGCATTTTAAAAATAGGTGCCGATAGGCATTTCAGATATAGAACCCGACAGGTATTTCAAATATAGGTGTCGATAGGCATTCCAGATATGGTTGCCGATAGGCATTTCAAATATAGGCGCTGATAGGCATTTCAGATGTAGTTTCCGATAGGCATTTCAAAAATTGGTGCCGATAGGCATTTCAGATATAGGTGCCGATAGGCATTTCAGATATAGTTGCCGATTGGCATTTTAAAAATAGGTGCCGATAGGCATTTCAGATATAGAAGCCGATAGGTATTTCAAATATAGGTGTCGATAGGCATTTCAGATATGGTTGCCGATAGGCATTTCAAATATAGGTGCTGATAGGCAATTCAAATGTAGTTTCCGATAGGCATTTCAAAAATAGGTGCCGATAGGTATTTCAGATATAGAAGCCGATAGGTATTTCAAATATAGGAGTCGATAGGCATTTCAGATATGGTTGCCGATAGGCATTTCAAATATAGGTGCTGATAGGCATTTCAAATGTAGTTTCCGATAGGCATTACAAAAATAGGTGCCGATAGGTATTTCAGATATAGGTGCCGATAGGCATTTCAGATATAGTTGCCGATTGGCATTTTAAAAATAGGTGCCGATAGGCATTTCAGATATAGAAGCCGATAGGTATTTCAAATATATGTGTCGATAGGCATTTCAGATATGTTTGCCGTTAGGCATTTCAAATATAGGTGCTGATAGGCATTTCAGGTGTAGTTTCCGATAGGCATTTCAAAAATAGGTGCCGATAGGCATTTCAGATATAGGTGCCGATAGGCATTTTACATATAGTTGCCGATTGGCATTTTAAAAATAGGTGCCGATAGGCATTTCAGATGTAGTTTCCGATAGGCATTTCAAAAATAGTTGCCGATAGGCATTTCAGATATAGGTGCCGATAGGCATATCAGATATAGTTGCCGATAGGCATTTAAAATATAGGTGCCGATAGGCATTTCAAATATAGGTGTCGATAGGCATTTCAGATATAAATGCAGAAAGGCTTTTCAGATATAGGTGCCGATAGGCATTTCTGATGTGGTTGCCGATAGGCATTTCAAATATAGGTGCTGATAGGCATTTTAGATGTAGTTTCCGATAGGCATTTTAAAAATAGGTGCCGATAGGCATTTCAGATATAGGTGCCGATAGGCACTTCAGATATAGTTGCCGATTGGCATTTTAAAAATAGGTGCCGATAGGCATTTTTGATATATAAGTGCCGATAGGCATTTCAGATATAGTTGCCAATTGGCATTTTAAAAATAGGTGCCGATAGGCATTTCAGATATAGAAGCCGATGGGCATTTCAAATATAGGTGCCGATAGGCATTCCAGATATGGTTGCCGATAGGTATTTCAAATATAGGTGCTGATAGGCATTTCAGATGTAGTTTCCGATAGGCATTTCAAAAATAGGTACCGATAGGCATTTCAAATATAGGTCTCGATAGGCATTCCAGATATGGTTGCCGATAGGCATTTCAAAAATAGGTGCCGATAGGCATTTCAGATATAGGTGTCGATATGCACTTCAGATATAGTTGCCGATTAGCATTTTAAAAATAGGTGCCGATAGGCATTTAAGATATAGAAGCCGATAGGCATTTCAAATATAGGTGCCAATAGGCATTCCAGATATGGTTGCCGATAGGCATTTCAAATATATGTGCTGATAGGCATTTCAGATGTAGTTTCCAAAAGGCATTTCAAAAATAGGTGCCGATAGGCATTTCAGATATAGGTGCCGATAGGCATTTCAGATATAGTTGCCGATTGGCATTTTAAAAATAGGTGCCGTTAGGCATTTCAGATATAGGTGCCGATAGGCATTTCAGATATAGTTGCCGATTGGCATTTTAAAAATAAGTGCCGATAGGCATTTCAGATATAGAAGCCGACAGGTATTTCAAATATAGGTGTCGATAGGCATTCCAGATATGGTTGCCGATAGGCATTTCAAATATAGGCGCTGATAGGCATTTCAGATGTAGTTTCCGATAGGCATTTCAAAAATTGGTGCCGATAGGCATTTCAGATATAGGTGCCGATAGGCATTTCAGATATAGTTGCCGATTGGCATTTTAAAAATAGGTGCCGATAGGCATTTCAGATATAGAAGCCGATAGGTATTTCAAATATAGGTGTCGATAGGCATTTCAGATATGGTTGCCGATAGGCATTTCAAATATAGGTGCTGATAGGCAATTCAAATGTAGTTTCCGATAGGCATTTCAAAAATAGGTGCCGATAGGTATTTCAGATATAGAAGCCGATAGGTATTTCAAATATAGGTGTCGATAGGCATTTCAGATATGGTTGCCGATAGGCATTTCAAATATAGGTGCTGATAGGCATTTCAAATGTAGTTTCCGATAGGCATTTCAAAAATAGGTGCCGATAGGTATTTCAGATATAGGTGCCGATAGGCATTTCAGATATAGTTGCCGATTGGCATTTTCAAAATAGGTGCCGATAGGCATTTTAGATATAGAAGCCGATAGGTATTTCAAATATATGTGTCGATAGGCATTTCAGATATGGTTGCCGTTAGGCATTTCAAATATAGGTGCTGATAGGCATTTCAGGTGTAGTTTCCGATAGGCATTTCAAAAATAGGTGCCGATAGGCATTTCAGATATAGGTGCCGATAGGCATTTTACATATAGTTGCCGATTGGCATTTTAAAAATAGGTGCCGATAGGCATTTCAGATGTAGTTTCCGATAGGCATTTCAAAAATAAATGCCGATAGGCATTTTAGATATAGGTGCCGATAGGCATATCAGATATAGTTGCCGATAGGCATTTAAAATATAGGTGCCGATAGGCATTTCAAATATAGGTGTCGATAGGCATTTCAAATATAGGTGCCAATAGGCATTCCAGATATGGTTGCCGTTAGGCATTTCAAATATATGTGCTGATAGGCATTTCAGATGTAGTTTCCGATAGGCATTTCAAAAATAGGTGCCGATAGGCATTTCAGATATAGGTGCCGATAGGCATTTCAGATATAGTTGCCAATTGGCATTTTAAAAATAGGTGCCGTTAGGCATTTTAGATATAGGTGCCGCTAGGCATTTCAGATATAGTTGCCGATTGGCATTTTAAAAATAGGTGCCGATAGGCATTTCAGATATAGAAGCCGACAGGTATTTCAAATATAGGTGTCGATAGGCATTCCAGATATGGTTGCCGATAGGCATTTCAAATATAGGCGCTGATAGGCATTTCAGATGTAGTTTCCGATAGGCATTTCAAAAATTGGTGCCGATAGGCATTTCAGATATATGTGCCGATAGGCATTTCAGATATAGTTGCCGATTGGCATTTTAAAAATAGGTGCCGATAGGCATTTCAGATATAGAAGCCGATAGGTATTTCAAATATAGGTGTCGATAGGCATTTCAGATATGGTTGCCGATAGGCATTTCAAATATAGGTGCTGATAGGCAATTCAAATGTAGTTTCCGATAGGCATTTCAAAAATAGGTGCCGATAGGTATTTCAGATATAGAAGCCGATAGGTATTTCAAATATAGGTGTCGATAGGCATTTCAGATATGGTTGCCGATAGGCATTTCAAATATAGGTGCTGATAGGCATTTCAAATGTAGTTTCCGATAGGCATTTCAAAAATAGGTGCCGATAGGTATTTCAGATATAGGTGCCGATAGGCATTTCAAATATAGTTGCCGATTGGCATTTTAAAAATAGGTGCCGATAGGCATTTCAGATATAGAAGCCGATAGGTATTTCAAATATATGTGTCGATAGGCATTTCAGATATGGTTGCCGTTAGGCATTTCAAATATAGGTGCTGATAGGCATTTCAGGTGTAGTTTCCGATAGGCATTTCAAAAATAGGTGCCGATAGGCATTTCAGATATAGGTGCCGATAGGCATTTTACATATAGTTGCCGATTGGCATTTTAAAAATAGGTGCCGATAGGCATTTCAGATGTAGTTTCCGATAGGCATTTCAAAAATAGTTGCCGATAGGCATTTTAGATATAGGTGCCGATAGGCATATCAGATATAGTTGCCGATAGGCATTTAAAATATAGGTGCCGATAGGCATTTCAAATTTAGGTGTCGATAGGCATTTCAGATATAAATGCAGAAAGGCTTTTCAGATATAGGTGCCGATAGACATTTCTGATGTGGTTGCCGATAGGCATTACAAATATAGGTGCTGATAGGCATTTCAGATGTAGTTTCCGATAGGCATTTCAAAAATAGGTGCCGATAGGCATTTCAGATATAGGTGCCGATAGGCATTTCAGATATAGTTGCCGATTGGCATTATAAAAATAGGTGCCGATAGGCATTTCAGATATAGAAGCCGATAGGCATTTCAAATATAGGTGCCGATTGGCATTCCAGATATGGTTGCCGATAGACATTTCAAAAATAGGTGCTGATAGGCATTTCAGATGTAGCTTCCGATTGGTATTTCAAAAATTGGTGCCGATAGGCATTTCAGATATAGGTGCCGATAGGCATTTCAGATATAGTTGCCGATTGGCATTTTAAAAATAGGTGCCGATAGGCATTTCAGATATAGAAGCCGACAGGTATTTCAAATATAGGTGTCGATAGGCATTTCAGATATAGTTGCCGATAGGCATTTCAAATATAGGTGCTGATAGGCATTTCAGATGTAGTTTCCGATAGGCATTTCAAAAATAGGTGCCGATAGGCATTTCAGATATAGGTACCGATAGGCATTTCAGATATAGTTGCCGATTGGCATTTTAAAAATAGGTGCCGATAGGCATTTCAGATGTAGGTGCCTATAGGCATATCAGATATAGTTGCCGATAGGCATATCAGATATAGTTGCCGATAGGCATTTAAAATATAGGTGCCGATAGGCATTTCAAATATAGGTGTCGATAGGCATTTCAGATATAAATGCCGAAAGGCATTTCAGATATAGGTGCCGATAGGCATTTCTGATGTGGTTGCCGATAGGCATTTCAAAAATAGGTGCCGATAGGCATTTCAGATATAGGTGCCGATAGGTATTTCAGATATAGTTGCCGATTGGCATTTTAAAAATAGGTGCCGATATGCATTTCAGATATAGAAGCCGATAGGCATTTCAAATATAGGTGCCGATAGGCATTCCAGATATGGTTGCCGCTAGGCATTTAAATATAGGTGCTGATAGGCATTTCAGATGTAGTTTCCGAAAGGCATTTCAAAAATAGGTGCCGATGGGCATTTCAGATATAGGTGCCGATAGGCATTTCAGATATAGTTGCCGATTGGCATTTTAAAAATAGGTGCCGATATGCATTTCAGATATAGAAGCCGATAGGCATTTCAAATATAGGTGCCGATAGGCATTCCAGATATGGTTGCCGATAGGCATTTAAATATAGGTGCTGATAGGCATTTCAGATGTAGTTTCCGATAGGCATTTCTAAAATTGGTGCCGATAGGCATTTCAGATATAGGTGCCGTTAGGCATTTCAGATATAGTTGCTGATTGGCATTTCATAAATAGGTGCCGATTGGGATTTCAGATATAGGTGCCGATAGGCATTTCAGATATAGTTGCCGATTGGAATTTTAAAAATAGGTGCCAATAGGCATTTCAGATATAGAAGCCGATAGGTATTTCAAATAGAGGTGTCGATAGGCATTTCAGATATGGTTGCCGATAGGCATTTCAAATATAGGTGCTGATAGGCATTTCAGATGTAGTTTCCGATAGGCATTTCAAAAATAGGTGCCAATAGGCATTTCAGATATAGGTGCCGATAGGCATTTCAGATATAGTTGCCGATTGCCATTTTTATAAAATAGGTGCCGATAGGCATTTCAGATATAGAAGCCGATAGGCATTATAAATATAGGTGCTGATAGGCATTCCAGATATGGGTGCCGATAGTCATTTCAAATATAGGTGCTGATAGGCATTTCAGATGTAGTTTCCGATAGGCATTTCAAAAATAGGTGCAGATAGGCATTTCAGATATAGGTGCCGATAGGCATTTCAGATATAGTTGCCGATTGGCATTTTAAAAATAGGTGCCGATAGGCATTTCAGATATAGAAACCGATAGGTATTTCAAATATAGGTGTCGATAGGCATTTCAGATATAGGTGCCGATAGGCATTTCAGATATAGTTGCCGATTGGCATTTTTATAAAATAGTATCCGATAGGCATTTCATATGTAGTTTCCGATAGGCATTTAAAAAATAGGTGCCGATAGGCATTTCAGATATAGGTGCCGATAGGCATTTCAGATATAGTTGCCGATTGGCATTTTAAAAAAAGGTGCTGATAGGCATTTCAGATATGGGTGCCGATAGGCATTTCAGATATGGGTGCCGATAGGCATTTCAGATATAGTTGCCGATTGGCATTTTAAAAATAGGTGCCGATAGGCATTTTTAAAATACGTGCCGATAGGCATTTCAAATATAGGTGCTGATAGGCATTTCAGATGTAGTTTCCGATAGGCATTTCAAAAATTGGTGCCGATAGGCATTTCAGATATAGGTGCCGATAGGCATTTCAGATATAGTTGCCGATTGCCACTTTAAAAATGGGTGCCGATAGGCATTTCAGATATAGGTGCCGATAGGCACTTATGATATAGTTGCCGATTGGCATTTTAAAAATAGGTGCCGATAGGCATTTCAGATATAGAAGCCGATAGGCAGTTCAAATATAGGTGCCGATAGGCATTCCAGATATGGTTGCCAATAGGCATTTCAAATATAGGTGCTGATAGGCATTTCAAAAATAGGTGCCGATAGGCATATCAGATATAGATGCCGATAGGCATTTCAGATATAGTTGCCGATTGGAATTTTAAAAATAGGTGCCGATAAGGATTTCAGATATAGAAGCCGATAGGCATTTTGAATATAGGTGCCGATAGGCATTCCAGATATGGTTGCCGATAGGCATTTCAAATATAGGTGCTGATAGGCATTTCAGATGTAGTTTCCGATAGGCATTTAAAAAATAGGTGCCGATAGACATTTCAGATATAGGTGCCGATAGGCATTTCAGATATAGTTGCCGATTGGCATTTAAAAAAAAGGTGCTGATAGGCATTTCAGATATGGGTGCCGATAGGCATTTCAGATATGGGTGCCGATAGGCATTTCAGATATATTTGCTGATTGGCATTTTAAAAATAGGTGCCGATAGGCATTTTTAAAATACGTGCCGATAGGCATTTCAGATATAGAAGCCGATAGGCATTTCAAATATAGGTGTCGATAGGCATTTCAGATATAAATGCCGAAAGGCATTTCAGATAAAGGTGCCGATAGGCATTTCTGATGTGGTTGCCGATTGGCATTTTAAAAATAGGTGCCGATAGGCATTTCAGATATAGAAGCCGATAGGTATTTCAAATATAGGTGTCGATAGGCATTTCAGATATAAATGCCGAAAGGCATTTCAGATAAAGGTGCCGATAGGCATTTCTGATGTGGTTGCCGATTGGCATTTTAAAAATAGGTGCCGATAGGCATTTCGGATATAGAAGCCGATAGGCATTTCAAATATAGGTGCCGATAGGCATTTCAGATTTGGTTGCCGATAGGCATTTCAAATATAGGTGCTGATAGGCATTCCAGATATGGTTGCCGATAGGCATTTCAAATATAGGTGCTGATAGGCATTTCAGAAGTAGTTTCCGATAGGCATTTCAAAAATAGGTGCCGATAGGCATTTCAGATATAGAAGCCGATAGGCATTTCAAATATAGGTGTCGATAGGCATTTCAGATATGGTTGTCGATAGGCATTTCAAATATAGGTGCAGATAGGCATTTCAGATGTAGTTTCCGAAAGGCATTTAAAAAATAGGTGCCGATAGGCATTTCAGATATAGGTGCCGATAGGCATTTCAGATACAGTGGTCGATTGGCATTTTAAAAATAGGTGCCGATAGGCATTTCAGATATAGAAGCCGATAGGCATTTCAAATATAGATGCCGATAACCATTCCAGATATGGTTGCCGATAGGCATTTCAAACATAGGTGCTGATAGGCATTTCAGATGTAGTTTCCGATAAGCATTTCAAAAATAAGTGCCGATAGACATTTCAGATATAGGTGCCGATAGGCATTTCAGATATAGTTGCCGATTGGCATTTTAAAAATAGGTGCCGATAGGCATTTCAGATATAGAAGCCGATAGGCATTTCAAATATAGGTGCCGATAGGTATTCCAGATATGGTTGCCGATAGGCATTTCAAATATAGGTGCTGATAGGCATTTCAGATGTAGTTTCCGATAAGCATTTCAAAAATAAGTGCCGATAGGCATTTCAGATATAGGTGCCGATAGGCATTTCAGATATAGTTGCCGATTGGCATTTTAAAAATAGGTGCCGATAGGCATTTCAGATATAGAAGCCGATAGGCATTTCAAAAATAGGTGCCGATAGGCATTCCAGATATGGTTGCCGATAGGCATTTTAAATATAGGTGCTGATAGGCATTTCAGATGTAGTTTCCGATAGGCATTTCAAAAATAGGTGCCGATAGGAATTTCAGATATAGTTGCCGATTGGCATTATAAAAATAGGTGCCGATAGTCATTTCAGATTTAGAAGCCGATAGGCATTTCAAATATAGGTGCCGATAGGCATTTCAAATATAGGTGCCGATAGGCATTCCAGATATGGTTGCCGATAGGCATTTCAAATATAGGTGCTAATAGGCATTTCAGATGTAGTTTCCGATAAGCATTTCAAAAATAAGTGCCGATAGGCATTTCAGATATAGGTGCCGATAGGCATTTCAGATATAGTTGCCGATTGGCATTTTAAAAATAGGTGCCGATAGGCATTTCAGATATAGAAGCCGATAGGCATTTCAAATATAGGTGCCGATAGGTATTCCAGATATGGTTGCCGATAGGCATTTCAAATATAGGTGCTGATAGGCATTTCAGATGTAGTTTCCGATAAGCATTTCAAAAATAAGTGCCGATAGGCATTTCAGATATAGGTGCCGATAGGCATTTCAGATATAGTTGCCGATTGGCATTTTAAAAATAGGTGCCGATAGGCATTTCAGATATAGAAGCCGATAGGCATTTCAAAAATAGGTGCCGATAGGCATTCCAGATATGGTTGCCGATAGGCATTTTAAATATAGGTGCTGATAGGCATTTCAGATGTAGTTTCCGATAGGCATTTCAAAAATAGGTGCCGATAGGCATTCCAGATATGGTTGCCGATAGGCATTTTAAATATAGGTGCTGATAGGCATTTCAGATGTAGTTTCCGATAGGCATTTCAAAAATAGGTGCCGATAGGAATTTCAGATATAGTTGCCGATTGGCATTATAAAAATAGGTGCCGATAGTCATTTCAGATTTAGAAGCCGATAGGCATTTCAAATATAGGTGCCGATAGGCATTTCAAATATAGGTGCCGATAGGCATTTCAGATATAGTTGCCGATTGGCATTTTAAAAATAGGTGCCGATAGGCATTTCAGATATAGAAGCCGATAGGCATTTCAAAAATAGGTGCCGATAGGCATTCCAGATATGGTTGCCGATAGGCATTTTAAATATAGGTGCCGATAGGCATTTCAGATATAGGTGCCGATAGGCATTTCAGATATAGGTGCCGATAGGCATTTCAGATATAGTTGCCGATTGGCATTATAAAAATAGGTGCCGATAGTCATTTCAGATTTAGAAGCCGATAGGCATTTCAAATATAGGTGCCGATAGGCATTTCAAATATAGGTGCCGATAGGCATTCCAGATATGGTTGCCGATAGGCATTTCAAATATAGGTGCTAATAGGCATTTCAGATGTAGTTTGCGATAGGCATTTCAAAAATAGGTGCCGATTGGCATTGCAGTTATAGATGCCAATAAGCATATCAGATATAGTGGCCAATTGGCATTTTAAAAATAGGTGCCGATAGGCATTTCAAATATAGAAGCCGATAGGCTTTTCAAATATAGGTGCCGATAGGCATTTTAGATATGTTTGCCGATAGGCATTTCAAATATAGGTGCTGATAGGCATTTCAGATGTAGTTTCCGATAGGCATTTCAAAAATAGGTGCCGATGGGCATTTCAGATATAGGTGCCGATAGGCACTTCAGATATAGTTGCCGATTGGCATTTTAAAAATAGGTGCCGATAGGCATTTCAGATATAGAAGCCGATAGGTTTTTCAAATATAGGTGTCGATAGGCATTTCAGATATGGTTGCCGATAGGCATTTCAAATATAGGTGCAGATAGGCATTTCAGATGTAGTTTCCGAAAGGCATTTAAAAAATAGGTGCCGATAGGCATTTAAGATATAGGTGCCGATAGGCATTTCAGATATAGTTGTCGATTGGCATTTTAAAAATAGGTGCCGATAGGCATTTCAGATATAGAAGCCGATAGGCATTTCAAATATAGGTGCCGATAGGCATTCCAGATATGGTTGCCGATAGGCATTTCAAATATAGGTGCTGATAGGCATTTCAGATGTAGTTTCCGATAGGCATTTCAAAAATAAGTGCCGATAGGCATTTCAGATATAGGTGCCGATAGGCATTTCAGATATAGTTGCCGATTGGCATTTTAAAAATAGGTGCCGATAGGCATTTCAGATATAGAAGCCGATAGGCATTTCAAATATAGGTGCCGATAGGCATTCCAGATATGGTTGCCGATAGGCATTTCAAATATAGGTGCTGATAGGCATTTCAGATGTAGTTTCCGATAGGCATTTCAAAAATAGGTGCCGATAGGCATTTCAGATATAGGTGCCGATAGGCACTTCAGATATAGTTGCCGATTGGCATTTTAAAAATAGGTGCCGATAGGCATTTCAGATATAGAAGCCGATAGGCATTTCAAATATAGGTGCCGATAGGCATTCCAGATATGGTTGCCGATAGGCATTTCAAATATAGGTGCTGATAGGCATTTCAGATGTAGTTTCCGATAGGCATTTCAAAAATAGGTGCCGATAGGCATTTCAGATATAGGTGCCGATAGGCACTTCAGATATAGTTGCCGATTGGCATTTTAAAAATAGGTGCCGATAGGCATTTCAGATATAGAAGCCGATAGGCAGTTCAAATATAGGTGCCGATAGGCATTCCAGATATGGTTCCAATAGGCATTTCAAATATAGGTGCTGATAGGCATTTCAGATGTAGTTTCCGATAGGCATTTCAAAAATAGGTGCCGATAGGCATTTCAAATATAGAAGCTGATAGGCATTTCAAATATAGGTGCCGATAGGCATTCCAGATATGGTTGCCGATAGGCATTTCAAATATAGGTGCTGATAGGCATTTCAGATGTAGTTTCCGATAGGCATTTAAAAAATAGGTGCCGATAGGCATTTCAGATATAGGTGCCGATAGGCACTTCAGATATAGTTGCCGATTGGCATTTTAAAAATAGGTGCCGATAGGCATATCAGATATAGGTGCCGATAGGCATTTCAGATATAGTTACCGATTGGCATTTTAAAAATAGGTGCCGATAGGTATTTCAGATATGGGTGCCGATAGGCATTTCAGATATGGGTGCCGATAGGCATTTCAGATATGGTTGCCGATAGGCATTTCAAATATAGGTGCTGATAGGCATCTCAGATGTAGTTTCCGATAGGCATTTCAAAAATAGGTGCCGATAGGCATTTCAGATATAGGCGCCGATAGGCATTTCAGATATAGTTGCCGATTGGCATTTTAAAAATAGGTGCCGATAGGCATATCAGATATAGGTGCCGATAGGCATTTCAGATATAGTTACCGATTGGCATTTTAAAAATAGGTGCCGATAGGCATTTCAGATATAGAAGCCGATAGGCATTTTAAATATAGGTGCCGATAGGCATTCCAGATATGTTTGCCGATAGGCATTTCAAATATAGGTGCTGATAGGCATTTCAGATGTAGTTTTCGATAGGCATTTCAAAAATAGGTGCCGATAGGCATTTCAGATATAGGCGCCGATAGGCATTTCAGATATAGTAGCCGATTGGCATTTTAAAAAAAGGTGCTGATAGGCATTTCAGATATGGGTGCCGATAGGCATTTCAGATATGGGTGCCGATAGGCATTTCAGATATAGTTGCCGATTGGCATTTTAAAAATAGGTGCCGATAGGCATTTTTAAAATACGTGCCGATAGGCATTTCAGATATAGAAGCCGATAGGCATTTCAAATATAGGTGCCGATAGGCATTCCAGATATGGTTGCCGATAGGAATTTCAAATATAGGTGCTGATAGGCATTTCAGAAGTAGTTTTCGATAGGCATTTCAAAAATAGGTGCCGATAGGCATTTCAGATATAGGTGCCGATAGGCATTTCAGATATAGGTGCCGATAGGCATTTCAGATATAGTTGCCGATTGGCATTTTAAAAATAGGTGCCGATAGGCATTTCAGATATAGAAGCCGATAGGTATTTCAAATATAGGTGTCGATAGGCATTTCAGATATAAATGCCGAAAGGCATTTCAGATATAGGTGCCGATAGGCATTTCTGATGTGGTTGCCGATTGGCATTTTAAAAATAGGTGCCGATAGGCATTTCAGATATAGAAGCCAATAGGCATTTCAAATATAGGTGCCGATAGGCATTCCAGATATGGTTGCCGATAGGCATTTCAAATATAGGTGCTGATAGGCATTTCAGATGTAGTTTCCGATAGGCATTTCAAAAATAGGTGCCGATAGGCATTTCAGATATAGGTGCCGAAAGGCATTTCAGATATAGTTGCCGATTGGCATTTTAAAAATAGGTGCCGATAGGCATTTCAGATGTATTTTACGATAGGCATTTCAAAAATAGGTGCCGATAGGCATTTCAGATATAGGTGCCGATAGGCATATCAGATATAGTTGCCGATAGGCATTTAAAATATAGGTGCCGATAGGCATTTCAAATACAGGTGTCGATAGGCATTTCAGACATAAATGCCGAAAGGCATTTCAGATATAGGTGCCGATAGGCATTACTGATGTGGTTGCCGATTGGCATTTTAAAAATAGGTGCCAATAGGCATTTCAGATATAGAAGCCGATAGGCATTTCAAATATAGGTGCCGATAGGCATTCCAGATATAGTTGCCGATAGGCATTTCAAATATAGGTGCTGATAGGCATTTCAGATGTAGTTTCCGATAGGCATTTCAAAAATTGGTGCCGATAGGCATTTCAGATATAGGTGCCGATAGGCATTTCAGATATAGTTGCCGATTGCCACTTTAAAAATAGGTGCCGATAGGCATTTCAGATATAGAAGCTGATAGGTATTTCAAATATAGGTGTCGATAGGCATTTCAGATATGGTCGCCGATAGGCATTTCAAATATAGGTGCTGATAGGAATTTCAGATGTAGTTTCCGATAGGCCTATCAAAAATAGGTGCCGATAGGCATTTCAGATATAGGTGCCGATAGGCATTTCAGTTATAGTTGCCGATTGGCATTTTAAAAATAGGTGCCGATAGGCATTTCAGATATAGAAGCCGATAGGAATTTCAAATATAGGTGCCGATAGGCATTCCAGATACGGTTGCCGATAGGCATTTTAAATATAGGTGCCGATAGGCATTTCAGATATAGTTGCCAATTGGCATCTTAAAAATATGTGCCGATAGGCATTTCAGATATAGAAGCCGATAGGCATTTCAAATAAAGGTGCCGATAGGCATTCCAGATATGGTTGCCGATAGGCATTTCAAATATAGGTGCTGATAGGCATTTCAGATGTAGTTTCCGATAGGCATTTCAAAAATAGGTGCCGATAGGCATTTCAGATATAGGTGCCGATAGGCATTTCAGATATAGTTGCCGATTTGCATTTTAAAAATAGGTGCCGATAGGCATTTCAGATGTAGTTTCCGATAGGCATTTCAAAAATAGGTGCCGATAGGCATTTCAGATATAGGTGCCGATAGGCATAACAGATATAGTTGCCAATAGGCATTTAAAATATAGGTGCCGATAGGCATTTCAAATATAGGTGTCGATAGGCATTTCAGATATAAATGCCGAAAGGCATTTCAGATATAGGTGTAGATAGGCATTTCAGATATGGTTGCCGATAGGCATTTCAGATGTAGTTTCCGAAAGGCATTTAAAAAATAGGTGCCGATAGGCATTTCAGATATAGAAGCCGATAGGCATTTCAAATATAGGTGCCGATAAGCATTCCAGATATGGTTGCCGATAGGCATTTCAAACATAGGTGCTGATAGGCATTTCAGATGTAGTTTCCGATAAGCATTTCAAAAATAAGTGCCGATAGGCATTTCAGATATAGGTGCCGATAGGCATTTCAGATATAGTTGCCGATTGGCATTTTAAAAATAGGTGCCGATTGGCATTTTAAAAATATGTGCCGATAGGCATTTCAGATATAGAAGCCGATAGGTATTTCAAATATAGGTGTCGATAGGCATTTCAGATATGGTTGCCGATAGGCATTTCAAATATAGATGCAGATAGGCATTTCAGATGTAGTTTCCGAAAGGCATTTAAAAAATAGGTGCCGATAGGCATTTCAGATATAGGTGCCGATAGGCATTTCAGATATAGTTGTCGATTGGCATTTTAAAAATAGGTGCCGATAGGCATTTCAAATATAGGTGCCGATAAGCATTCCAGATATGGTTGCCGATAGGCATTCCAAACATAGGTGCTGATAGGCATTTCAGATGTAGTTTCCGATAAGCATTTCAAAAATAAGTGCCGATAGGCATTTCAGATATAGGTGCCGATAGGCATTTCAGATATAGTTGCCGATTGGCATTTTAAAAATAGGTGCCGATAGGCATTTCAGATATAGAAGCCGATAGGCATTTCAAATATAGGTGCCGATAGGCATTTTAGATATGGTTGCCGATAGGCATTTCAAATATAGGTGCTGATAGGCATTTCAGAATTAGTTTCAGATAGGCATTTCAAAAATAAGTGCCGATAGGCATTTCAGATATAGGTGCCGATAGGCATTTCAGATATAGTTGCCGATTGGCATTTTAAAAATAGGTGCCGATAGGCATTTCAGATATAGAAGCCGATAGGCATTTCAAATATAAGTGCCGATAGGCATTCCAGATATGGTTGCCGATAGGCATTTCAAATATAGGTGCTGATAGGCATTTCAGATGTAGTTTGCGATGGGCCTATCAAAAATAGGTGCCGATAGGCATTTCAGATATAGGTGCCGATAGGCACTTCAGATATAGTTGCCTATTGGCATTTTAAAAATAGGTGCCGATAGGCATTTCAGATATAGAAGCCGATAGGCAGTTCAAATATAGGTGCCGATAGGCATTCCAGATATGGTTGCCGATAGGCATTTCAAATATAGGTGTCGATAGGCATTTCAGACATAAATGCCGAAAGGCATTTCAGATATAGGTGCCGATAGGCATTACTGATGTGGTTGCCGATTGGCATTTTAAAAATAGGTGCCAATAGGCATTTCAGATATAGAAGCCGATAGGCATTTCAAATATAGGTGCCGATAGGCATTCCAGATATAGTTGCCGATAGGCATTTCAAATATAGGTGCTGATAGGCATTTCAGATGTAGTTTCCGATAGGCATTTCATAAATTGGTGCCGATAGGCATTTCAGATATAGGTGCCGATAGGCATTTCGGATATAGTTGCCGATTGCCACTTTAAAAATAGGTGCCGATAGGCATTTCAGATATAGAAGCTGATAGGTATTTCAAATATAGGTGTCGATAGGCATTTCAGATATGGTTGCCGATAGGCATTTCAAATATAGGTGCTGATAGGCATTTCAGATGTAGTTTCCGATAGGCCTATCAAAAATAGGTGCCGATAGGCATTTCAGATATAGGTGCCGATAGGCATTTCAGATATAGTTGCCGATTGGCATTTTAAAAATAGGTGCCGATAGGCATTTCAGATATAGAAGCCGATAGGCATTTCAAATATAGGTGCCGATAGGCATTCCAGATACGGTTGCCGATAGGCATTTCAAATATAGGTGCCGATAGGCATTTCAGATATAGTTGCCAATTGGCATCTTAAAAATAGGTGCCGATAGGCATTTCAGATATAGAAGCCGATAGGCATTTCAAATATAGGTGCCGATAGGCTTTCCAGATATGGTTGCCGATAGGCATTTCAAATATAGGTGCTGATAGGCATTTCAGATGTAGTTTCCGATAGGCATTTCAAAAATAGTTGCCGGTAGGCATTTCAGATATAGGTGCCGATAGGCATTTCAGATATAGTTGCCGATTGGCATTTTTAAAATAGGTGCCGATAGGCATTTCAGATGTAGTTTCCGATAGGCATTTCAAAAATAGGTGCCGATAGGCATTTCAGATATAGGTGCCAAAAGGCATATCAGATATAGTTGCCAATAGGCATTTAAAATATAGGTGCCGATAGGCATTTCAAATATAGGTGTCGATAGGCATTTCAGATATAAATGCCGAAAGGCATTTCAGATATAGGTGCCGATAGGCATTTCTGATGTGGTTGCCGATAGGCATTTCTAATATAGGTGCTGATAGGCATTTCAGATGTAGTTTCCGATAGGCATTTCAAAATTAGGTGCCGATGGGCATTTCAGATATAGGTTCCGATAGGCACTTCAGATATAGTTGCCGATTGGCATTTTAAAAATAGGTGCCGATAGGCATTTCAGATATAGAAGCCGATAGGTATTTCAAATATAGGTGTCGATATGCATTTCAGATATGGTTGCCGATAGGCATTTCAAATATAGGTGCAGATAGGCATTTCAGATGTAGTTTCCGAAAGGCATTTAAAAAATAGTTGCCGATAGGCATTTCAGATATAGGTGCCGATAGGCATTTCAGATATAGTGGTCGATTGGCATTTTAAAAATAGGTGCCGATAGGCATTTCAGATATAGAAGCCGATAGGCATTTCAAATATAGGAGCCGATAAGCATTCCAGATATTATTGCCGATAGGCATTTCAAACATAGGTGCTGATAGGCATTTCAGATGTAGTTTCCGATAAGCATTTCAAAAATAAGTGCCGATAGGCATTTCAGATATAGGTGCCGATAGGCATTTCAGATACAGTTGCCGATTGGCATTTTAAAAATTGGTGCCGATAGGCATTTCAGATATAGAAGCCGATAGGCATTTCAAATATAGGTGCCGATAGGCATTCCAGATATGATTGCCGATAGGTATTTCAAATATAGGTGCTGATAGGCATTTCAGATGTAGTGTCCGATAGGAATTTCAAAAATAAGTGCCGATAGGCATTTCAGATATAGGTGCCGATAGGCATTTCAGATATAGTTGCCGATTGGCATTTTAAAAATAGGTGCCGATAGGCATTTCAGATATAGAAGCCGATAGGCATTTCAAATATAGGTGCCGATAGGCATTCCAGATATGGTTGCCGATAAGCATTTCAAATATAGGTGCTGATAGGCATTTCAGATATAGTTTCCGATAGGCATTTCAAAAATAGGTGCCGATAGGCATTTCAGATATAGGTGCCGATAGGCAATTCAGATATAGTTGCCGATTGGCATTATAAAAATAGGTGCCGATAGGCATTTCAGATTTAGAAGCCGATAGGCATTTCAAATATAGGTGCCGATAGGCATTCCAGATATGGTTGCCGATAGGCATTTCAAATATAGGTGCTAATAGGCATTTCAGATGTAGTTTGCGATAGGCATTTCAAAAATAGGTGCCGATTGGCATTTCAGTTATAGATGCCGATAAGCATATCAGATATAGTTGCCAATTGGCATTTTAAAAATAGGTGCCGATAGGCATTTCAAATATAGAAGCCGATAGGCATTTCAAATATAGGTGCCGATAGGCATTCCAGATATGGTTGCCGATAGGCATTTCAAATATAGGTGCTGATAGGCACTTCAGATGTAGTTTCCGATAGGCATTTCAAAAATAAGTGCCGATAGGCATTTCAGATATAGGTGCCGATAGGCACTTCAGATATAGTTGCCGATTGGCATTTTAAAAATAGGTGCCGATAGGCATTTCAGGTATAGAATCCGATAGGCAGTTCAAATATAGGTGCCGATAGGCATTCCAGCTATGGTTGCCAATAGGCATTTCAAATATAGGTGCTGATAGGCATTTCAGATGTAGTTTCCGATAGGCATTTCAAAAATAGGTGCCGATAGGCATATCAGATATAGGTGCCGATAGGCATTTCAGATATAGTTGCCGATTGGCATTTTAAAAATAGGTGCCGATAAGCATTTCAGATATAGAAGCCGATAGGCATTTTAAATATAGGTGCCGATAGGCATTCCAGATATGGTTGCCGATAGGCATTTCAAATATAGGTGCTGATAGGCATTTCAGATGTAGTTTCCGATAGGCATTTCAAAAATAGGTGCCGATAGGAATTTCAGATATAGGCGTCGATAGGCATTTCAGATATAGTTGCCGATTGGCATTTTAAAAATAGGTGCCGATAGGCATTTTCAAAATACGTGCCGATAGGCATTTCAGATATAGAAGCCGATAGGCATTTCAAATATAGGTGCCGATAGGCATTCCAGATATGGTTGCCGATAGGCTTTTCAAATATAGGTGCTGATAGGCATTTCAGAAGTAGTTTCCGATAGGCATTTCAAAAATAGGTGCCGATAGGCATTTCAGATATAGGTGCCGATAGGCATTTCAGATATAGGTGCCGATAGGCATTTCAGATATAGTTGCCGATTGGCATTTTAAAAATAGGTGCCGATAGGCATTTCAGATATAGAAGCCGATAGGTATTTCAAATATAGGTGTCGATAGGCATTTCAGATATAAATGCCGAAAGGCATTTCAGATATAGGTGCCGATAGGCATTTCTGATATTGTTGCCGATTGGCATTTTAAAAATAGGTGCCTATAGGCATTTCAAATATAGAAGCCGATAGGCATTTCAAATATAGGTGCCGATAGGCATTCCAGATATGGTTGCCGATAGGCATTTCAAATATAGGTGCTGATAGGCATTTCAGATGTAGTTTCCGATAGGCATTTCAAAAAATAGGTGCCGATAGGCATTTCAGATATAGGTGCCGAAAGGCATTTCAGATATAGTTGCCGATTGGCATTTTAAAAATAGGTGCCGATAGGCATTTCAGATGTATTTTACGGTAGGCATTTCAAAAATAGGTGCCGATAGGCATTTCAGATATAGGTGCCGATAGGCATATCAGATATAGTTGCCGATAGGCATTTAAAATATAGGTGCCGATAGGCATTTCAAATATAGGTGTCGATAGGCATTTCAGACATAAATGCCGAAAGGCATTTCAGATATAGGTGCCGATAGGCATTACTGATGTGGTTGCCGATTGGCATTTTAAAAATAGGTGCCAATAGGCATTTCAGATATAGAAGCCGATAGGCATTTCAAATATAGGTGCCGATAGGCATTCCAGATTTAGTTGCCGATAGGCATTTCAAATATAGGTGCTGATAGGCATTTCAGATGTAGTTTCCGATAGGCATTTCAAAAATTGGTGCCGATAGGCATTTCAGATATAGGTGCCGATAGGCATTTCAGATATAGAAGCTGATAGGTATTTCAAATATAGGTGTCGATAGGCATTTCAGATATGGTTGCCGATAAGCATTTCAAATATAGGTGCTGATAGGAATTTCAGATGTAGTTTCCGATAGGCCTATCAAAAATAGGTGCCGATAGGCATTTCAGATATAGGTGCCGATAGGCATTTCAGATATAGTTGCCGATTGGCATTTTAAAAATAGGTGCCGATAGGCATTTCAGATATAGAAGCCGATAGGCATTTCAAATATAGGTGCCGATAGGCATTCCAGACACGGTTGCCCATAGGCATTTCTAATATAGGTGCCGATAGGCATTTCAGATATAGTTGCCAATTGGCATCTTAAAAATAGGTGACGTTAGGCATTTCAGATATAGAAGCCGATAGGCATTTCAAATATAGGTGCCGATAGGCATTCCAGATATGGTTGCCGATAGGCATTTCAAATATAGGTGCTGATAGGCATTTCAGATGTAGTTTCCGATAGGCATTTCAAAAATAGGTGCCGATAGGCATTTCAGATATAGGTGCCGATAGGCATTTCAGATATAGTTGCCGATTGGCATTTTAAAAATAGGTGCCGATAGGCATTTCAGATGTATTTTACGATAGGCATTTCAAAAATAGGTGCCGATAGGCATTTCAGATATAGGTGCCGATAGGCATATCAGATATAGTTGCCGATAGGCATTTAAAATATAGGTGCCGATAGGCATTTCAAATATAGGTGTCGATAGGCATTTCAGACATAAATGCCGAAAGGCATTTCAGATATAGGTGCCGATAGGCATTACTGATGTGGTTGCCGATTGGCATTTTAAAAATAGGTGCCAATAGGCATTTCAGATATAGAAGCCGATAGGCATTTCAAATATAGGTGCCGATAGGCATTCCAGATTTAGTTGCCGATAGGCATTTCAAATATAGGTGCTGATAGGCATTTCAGATGTAGTTTCCGATAGGCATTTCAAAAATTGGTGCCGATTGGCATTTCAGATATAGGTGCCGATAGGCATTTCAGATATAGAAGCTGATAGGTATTTCAAATATAGGTGTCGATAGGCATTTCAGATATGGTTGCCGATAGGCATTTCAAATATAGGTGCTGATAGGAATTTCAGATGTAGTTTCCGATAGGCCTATCAAAAATAGGTGCCGATAGGCATTTCAGATATAGGTGCCGATAGGCATTTCAGATATAGTTGCCGATTGGCATTTTAAAAATAGGTGCCGATAGGCATTTCAGATATAGAAGCCGATAGGCATTTCAAATATAGGTGCCGATAGGCATTCCAGACACGGTTGCCCATAGGCATTTCTAATATAGGTGCCGATAGGCATTTCAGATATAGTTGCCAATTGGCATCTTAAAAATAGGTGCCGATAGGCATTTCAGATATAGAAGCCGATAGGCATTTCAAATATAGGTGCCGATAGGCATTCCAGATATGGTTGCCGATAGGCATTTCAAATATAGGTGCTGATAGGCATTTCAGATGTAGTTTCCGATAGGCATTTCAAAAATAGGTGCCGATAGGCATTTCAGATATAGGTGCCGATAGGCATTTCAGATATAGTTGCCGATTGGCATTTTAAAAATAGGTGCCGATAGGCATTTCAGATGTAGTTTCCGATAAGCATTTCAAAAATAAGTGCCGATAGGCATTTCAGATATAGGTGCCGATAGGCATATCAGATATAGTTGCCAATAGGCATTTAAAATATAGGTGCCGATAGGCATTTCAAATATAGGTGTCGATAGGCATTTCAGATATAAATGCCGAAAGGCATTTCAGATATAGGTGCCGATAGGCATTTCTGATGTGGTTGCCGATAGGCATTTCTAATATAGGTGCTGATAGGCATTTCAGATGTAGTTTCCGATAGGCATTTCAAAAATAGGTGCCGATGGGCATTTCAGATATAGGTACCGATAGGCACTTCAGATATAGTTGCCGATTGGCATTTTAAAAATAGGTGCCGATAGGCATTTCAGATATAGAAGCCGATAGGTATTTCAAATATAGGTGTCGATAGGCATTTCAGATATGGTTGCCGATAGGCATTTCAAATATAGGTGCAGATAGGCATTTCAGATGTAGTTTCCGAAAGGCATTTAAAAAATATGTGCCGATAGGCATTTCAGATATAGTTGCCGATAGGCATTTCAGATATAGTTGTCGATTGGCATTTTAAAAATAGTTGCCGATAGGCATTTCAGATATAGAAGTCGATAGGTATTTCAAATATAGGTGCCGATAGGCATTCCAGATATGGTTGCCGATAGGCATTTCAAATATAGGTGCTGATAGGCTTTTCAGATGTAGTGTCTGATAGGCATTTCAAAAATAAGTGCCGATAGGCATTTCAGATATAGGTGCCGATAGGCATTTCAGATATAGTTGCCGATTGGCATTTTAAAAATAGGTGCCGATAGGCATTTCAGATATAGAAGCCGATAGGCATTTCAAATATAGGTGCCGATAGGCATTCCAGATATGGTTGCCGATAGGCATTTCAAATATAGGTGCTGATAGGCATTTCAGATGTAGTTTCCGATAGGCATTTCAAAAATAGGTGCCGATAGGCATTTCAGATATAGGTGCCGATAGGCATATCAGATATAGTTGCCGATTGGCATTTGAAAAAAAGGTGCCGATAGGCATTTCAGATATAGAAGCCGATAGGCAGTTCAAATATAGGTGCCGATAGGCATTCCAGATATGGTTGCCAATAGGCATTTCAAATATAGGTGCTGATAGGCATTTCAGATGTAGTTTCCGATAGGAATTTCAAAAATAGGTGCCGATAGGCATATTAGATATAGGTGCCGATAGGCATTGCAGATATAGTTGCCGATTGGCATTTTAAAAATAGGTGCCGATAGGCATTTCAGATATAGAAGCCGATAGGCATTTTAAATATAGGTGCCGATAGGCATTCCAGATATGGTTGCCGATAGGCATTTCAAATATAGGTGCTGACAGGCATTTCAGATGTAGTTTCCGATAGGCATTTCAAAAATAGGTGCCGATAGGCATTTCAGATATAGGTGCCGATAGGCATTTCAGATATAGTTGCCGATTGGCATTTTAAAAAAAGGTGCTGATAGGCATTTCAGATATGGGTGCCGATAGGCATTTCAGATATGGGTGCCGATAGGCATTTCAGATATAGTTGCCGATTGGCATTTTAAAAATAGGTGCCGATAGGCATTTTTAAAATACGTGCCGATAGGCATTTCAGATATAGAAGCCGATAGGCATTTCAAATAAATGTGCCGATAGGCATTCCAGATATGGTTGCCGATAGGCATTTCAAATATAGGTGCTGATAGGCATTTCAGAAGTAGTTTCCGATAGGCATTTCAAAAATAGGTGCCGATAGGCATTTCAGATATAGGTGCCGATAGGCATTTCTGATGTGGTTGCCGATTGGCATTTTAAAAATAGGTGCCGATAGGTATTTCAGATATTGAAGCCGATAGGCATTTCAAATATAGGTGCCGATAGGCATTCCAGATTTAGTTGCCGATAGGCATTTCAAATATAGGTGCTGATAGGCATTTCAGATGTAGTTTCCGATAGGCATTTCAAAAATTGGTGCCGATTGGCATTTCAGATATAGGTGCCGATAGGCATTTCAGATATAGAAGCTGATAGGTATTTCAAATATAGGTGTCGATAGGCATTTCAGATATGGTTGCCGATAGGCATTTCAAATATAGGTGCTGATAGGAATTTCAGATGTAGTTTCCGATAGGCCTATCAAAAATAGGTGCCGATAGGCATTTCAGATATAGGTGCCGATAGGCATTTCAGATATAGTTGCCGATTGGCATTTTAAAAATAGGTGCCGATAGGCATTTCAGATATAGAAGCCGATAGGCATTTCAAATATAGGTGCCGATAGGCATTCCAGACACGGTTGCCCATAGGCATTTCTAATATAGGTGCCGATAGGCATTTCAGATATAGTTGCCAATTGGCATCTTAAAAATAGGTGCCGATAGGCATTTCAGATATAGAAGCCGATAGGCATTTCAAATATAGGTGCCGATAGGCATTCCAGATATGGTTGCCGATAGGCATTTCAAATATAGGTGCTGATAGGCATTTCAGATGTAGTTTCCGATAGGCATTTCAAAAATAGGTGCCGATAGGCATTTCAGATATAGGTGCCGATAGGCATTTCAGATATAGTTGCCGATTGGCATTTTAAAAATAGGTGCCGATAGGCATTTCAGATGTAGTTTCCGATAAGCATTTCAAAAATAAGTGCCGATAGGCATTTCAGATATAGGTGCCGATAGGCATATCAGATATAGTTGCCAATAGGCATTTAAAATATAGGTGCCGATAGGCATTTCAAATATAGGTGTCGATAGGCATTTCAGATATAAATGCCGAAAGGCATTTCAGATATAGGTGCCGATAGGCATTTCTGATGTGGTTGCCGATAGGCATTTCTAATATAGGTGCTGATAGGCATTTCAGATGTAGTTTCCGATAGGCATTTCAAAAATAGGTGCCGATGGGCATTTTAGATATAGGTACCGATAGGCACTTCAGATATAGTTGCCGATTGGCATTTTAAAAATAGGTGCCGATAGGCATTTCAGATATAGAAGCCGATAGGTATTTCAAATATAGGTGTCGATAGGCATTTCAGATATGGTTGCCGATAGGCATTTCAAATATAGGTGCAGATAGGCATTTCAGATGTAGTTTTTGAAAGGCATTTAAAAAATATGTGCCGATAGGCATTTCAGATATAGTTGCCGATAGGCATTTCAGATATAGTTGTCGATTGGCATTTTAAAAATAGTTGCCGATAGGCATTTCAGATATAGAAGTCGATAGGTATTTCAAATATAGGTGCCGATAGGCATTCCAGATATGGTTGCCGATAGGCATTTCAAATATAGGTGCTGATAGGCTTTTCAGATGTAGTGTCTGATAGGCATTTCAAAAATAAGTGCCGATAGGCATTTCAGATATAGGTGCCGATAGGCATTTCAGATATAGTTGCCGATTGGCATTTTAAAAATAGGTGCCGATAGGCATTTCAGATATAGAAGCCGATAGGCATTTCAAATATAGGTGCCGATAGGCATTCCAGATATGGTTGCCGATAGGCATTTCAAATATAGGTGCTGATAGGCATTTCAGATGTAGTTTCCGATAGGCATTTCAAAAATAGGTGCCGATAGGCATTTCAGATATAGGTGCCGATAGGCATATCAGATATAGTTGCCGATTGGCATTTGAAAAAAAGGTGCCGATAGGCATTTCAGATATAGAAGCCGATAGGCAGTTCAAATATAGGTGCCGATAGGCATTCCAGATATGGTTGCCAATAGGCATTTCAAATATAGGTGCTGATAGGCATTTCAGATGTAGTTTCCGATAGGAATTTCAAAAATAGGTGCCGATAGGCATATTAGATATAGGTGCCGATAGGCATTGCAGATATAGTTGCCGATTGGCATTTTAAAAATAGGTGCCGATAGGCATTTCAGATATAGAAGCCGATAGGCATTTTAAATATAGGTGCCGATAGGCATTCCAGATATGGTTGCCGATAGGCATTTCAAATATAGGTGCTGACAGGCATTTCAGATGTAGTTTCCGATAGGCATTTCAAAAATAGGTGCCGATAGGCATTTCAGATATAGGTGCCGATAGGCATTTCAGATATAGTTGCCGATTGGCATTTTAAAAAAAGGTGCTGATAGGCATTTCAGATATGGGTGCCGATAGGCATTTCAGATATGGGTGCCGATAGGCATTTCAGATATAGTTGCCGATTGGCATTTTAAAAATAGGTGCCGATAGGCATTTTTAAAATACGTGCCGATAGGCATTTCAGATATAGAAGCCGATAGGCATTTCAAATAAATGTGCCGATAGGCATTCCAGATATGGTTGCCGATAGGCATTTCAAATATAGGTGCTGATAGGCATTTCAGAAGTAGTTTCCGATAGGCATTTCAAAAATAGGTGCCGATAGGCATTTCAGATATAGGTGCCGATAGGCATTTCTGATGTGGTTGCCGATTGGCATTTTAAAAATAGGTGCCG
This sequence comes from Venustoraphidia nigricollis, assembly GCA_034508555.1. Taxonomy (NCBI): domain Eukaryota; kingdom Metazoa; phylum Arthropoda; class Insecta; order Raphidioptera; family Raphidiidae; genus Venustoraphidia; species Venustoraphidia nigricollis. The sequence goes on along the minus strand of JAVRKA010000186.1, from coordinate 55,418 downwards.
ATAGGTATTTCAGATATTGAAGCCGATAGGCATTTCAAATATAGGTGCCGATAGGCATTCCAGATATGGTTGCCGATAGGCATTTCAAATATAGGTGCTGATAGGCATTTCAGATGTAGTTTCCGATAGGCATTTCAAAAATAGGTGCCGATAGGCATTTCAGGTATAGGTGCCGAAAGGCATTTCAGATATAGTTGCCGATTGGCATTTCTGATGTGGTTGCCGATTGGCATTTTAAAAATAGGTGCCGATAGGCATTTCAAATATAGAAGCCGATAGGCATTTCAAATATAGGTGCCGATAGGCATTCCAGATATGGTTGCCGATAGGCATTTCAAATATAGGTGCTGATAGGCATTTCAGATGTAGTTTCCGATAGGCATTTCAAAAATAGGTGCCGATAGGCATTTCAGATATAGGTGCCGAAAGGCATTTCAGATATAGTTGCCGATTGGCATTTTAAAAATAGGTGCCGATAGGCATTTCAGATATAGTTGCCGATTGGCATTTTAAAAATAGGTGCCGATAGGCATTTCAGATATAGAAGCCGATAGGCATTTCAAATATAGGTGCCGATAGGCATTCCAGATACGGTTGCCGATAGGTATTTCAAATATAGGTGCCGATAGGCATTTCAGATATAGTTGCCAATTGGCATCTTAATAATAGGTGCCGATAGGCATTTCAGATATAGAAGCCGATAGGCATTTCAAATATAGGTGCCGATAGGCATTCCAGGTATGGTTGCCGATAGGCATTTTAAATATAGGTGCTGATAGGCATTTCAGATGCAGTTTCCGATAGGCATTTCAAAAATAGGTGCCGATAGGCATTTCAGATATAGGTGCCGATAGGCATGTCAGATATAGTTGCCGATTGGCATTTTAAAAATAGGTGCCGATAGGCATTTCAGATGTAGTTTCCGATAGGCATTTCAAAAATAGGTGCCGATAGGCATTTCAGATATAGGTGCCGATAGGCATTTCAAATACAGGTGCTGATAGGCATTTCAGATGTAGTTTCCGATAGGCATTTCAAAAATAGGTGCCGATAGGCATTTCAGATATAGGTGCCGATAGGCACTTTAGATATAGTTGCCGATTGGCATTTTAAAAATAGGTGCCGATAGGCATTTCAGATATAGAAGCCGATAGGCAGTTCAAATATAGGTGCCGATAGGCATTCCAGATATGGTTGCCAATAGGCATTTCAAATATAGGTGCTGATAGGCATTTCAGATGATGTTTTCGATAGGCATTTCAAAAATAGGTGCCGATAGGCATATCAGATATAGGTGCCGATAGGCATTTCAGATATAGAAGCCGATAGGCATTTTAAATATAGGTGCCGATAGGCATTCCAGATATGGTTGCCGATAGGCATTTCAAATATAGGTGCTGATAGGCATTTCAGATGTAGTTTCCGATAGGCATTTCAAAAATAGGTGCCGATAGGCATTTCAGATATAGGCGCCGATAGGCATTTCAGATATAGTTGCCGATTGGCATTTTAAAAAAAGGTGCTGATAGGCATTTCAGATATGGGTGCCGATAGGCATTTCAGATATGGGTGCCGATAGGCAATTCAGATATAGTTGCCGATTGGCATTTTAAAAATAGGTGCCGATAGGCATTTTTAAAATACGTGCCGATGGGCATTTCAGATATAGAAGCCGATAGGCATTTCAAATATAGGTGCCGATAGGCATTCCAGATATGGTTGCCGATAGGCATTTCAAATATAGGTGCTGATAGGCATTTCAGAAGTAGTTTCCGATAGGCATTTCAAAAATAGGTGCCGATAGGCATTTCAGATATAGGTGCCGATAGGCATTTCAGATATAGGTGCCGATAGGCATTTCAGATATAGTTGCCGATTGGCATTTTAAAAATAAGTGCCGATAGGCATTTCAGATATAGAAGCCGATAGGTATTTCAAATATAGGTGTCGATAGGCATTTCAGATATAAATGCCGAAAGGCATTTCAGATATAGGTGCCGATAGGCATTTTTGATGTGGTTTCCGATTGGCATTTTAAAAATAGGTGCCGATAGGCATTTCAGATATAGAAGCCGATAGGCATTTCAAATATAGGTGCCGATAGCATTCCAGATATGGTTGCCGATAGGCATTTCAAATATAGGTGCTGATAGGCATTTCAGATGTAGTTTCCGATAGGCATTTCAAAAATAGGTGCCGATAGGCATTTCAGATATATGTGCCGAAAGGCATTTCAGATATAGTTGCCGATTGGCATTTTAAAAATAGGTGCCGATAGGCATTTCAGATGTATTTTACGATAGGCATTTCAAAAATAGGTGCCGATAGGCATTTCAGATATAGGTGCCGATAGGCATATCAGATATAGTTGCCGATAGGCATTTAAAATATAGGTGCCGATAGGCATTTCAAATATAGGTGTCGATAGGCATTTCAGACATAAATGCCGAAAGGCATTTCAGATATAGGTGCTGATAGGCATTACTGATGTGGTTGCCGATTGGCATTTTAAAAATAGGTGCCAATAGGCATTTCAGATATAGAAGCCGATAGGCATTTCAAATATAGGTGCCGATAGGCATTCCAGATATAGTTGCCGATAGGCATTTCAAATATAGGTGCTGATAGGCATTTCAGATGTAGTTTCCGATAGGCATTTCAAAAATTGGTGCCGATAGGCATTTCAGATATAGGTGCCGATAGGCATTTCAGATATAGTTGCCGATTGCCACTTTAAAAATAGGTGCCGATAGGCATTTCAGATATAGAAGCTGATAGGTATTTCAAATATAGGTGTCGATAGGCATTTCAGATATGGTTGCCGATAGGCATTTCAAATATAGGTGCTGATAGGAATTTCAGATGTAGTTTCCGATAGGCCTATCAAAAATAGGTGCCGATAGGCATTTCAGATATAGGTGCCGATAGGCATTTCAGATATAGTTGCCGATTGGCATTTTAAAAATAGGTGCCGATAGGCATTTCAGATATAGAAGCCGATAGGCATTTCAAATATAGGTGCCGATAGGCATTCCAGATACGGTTGCCGATAGGCATTTCAAATATAGGTGCCGATGGGCATTTCAGATATAGGTACCGATAGGCACTTCAGATATAGTTGCCGATTTGCATTTTAAAAATAGGTGCCGATAGGCATTTCAGATATAGAAGCCGATAGGCATTTTAAATATAGGTGCCGATAGGCATTCCAGATATGGTTGCCGATAGGCATTTCAAATATATGTGCTAATAGGCATTTCAGATGTAGTTTCCGATAGGCATTTCAAAAATAGGTGCCGATAGGCATTTCAGATATAGGTGCCGATAGGCATTTCAGATATAGTTGCCGATTGGCATTTTAAAAAAAGGTGCTGATAGGCATTTCAGATATGGGTGCCGATAGGCATTTCAGATATAGGTGCCGAAAGGCATTTCAGATATAGTTGCCGATTGGAATTTTAAAAATAGGTGCCGATAGGCATTTCAGATGTATTTTACGATAGGCATTTCAAAAATAGGTGCCGATAGGCATTTCAGATATAGGTGGCGATAGGCATATCAGATATAGTTGCCGATAGGCATTTAAAATATAGGTGCCGATAGGCATTTCAAATATAGGTGTCGATAGGCATTTCAGACATAAATGCCGAAAGGCATTTCAGATATAGGTGCCGATAGGCATTACTGATGTAGTTGCCGATTGGCATTTTAAAAATAGTTGCCAATAGGCATTTTAGATATAGAAGCCGATAGGCATTTCAAATATAGGTGCCGATAGAACATTCCAGATATAGTTGCCGATAGGCATTTCAAATATAGGTGCTGATAGGCATTTCAGATGTAGTTTCCGATAGGCATTTTAAAAATTGGTGCCGATAGGCATTTCAGATATAGTTGCCGATTGCCACTTTAAAAATAGGTGCCGATAGGCATTTCAGATATAGAAGCCGATAGGTATTTCAAATATAGGTGTCGATTGGCATTCCAGATATGGTTGCCGATAGGCATTTCAAATATAGGTGCTGATAGGCATTTCAGATGTAGTTTCCGATAGGCCTATCAAAAATAGGTGCCGATAGGCATTTCAAATATAGGTGGCGATAGGCATTTCAGATATAGTTGCCGATTGGCATTTTAAAAATAGGTGCCGATAGGCATTTCAGATATAGTTGCCGATAGGCATTTCAAATATAGGTGCTGATAGGCATTTCAGATGTAGTTTCCGATAGGCCTATCAAAAATAGGTGCCGATAGGCATTTCAGATATAGGTGCCGATAGGCATTTCAGATATAGTTGCCGATTGGCATTTTAAAAATAGGTGCCGATAGGCATTTCAGATATAGATGCCGATAGGCATTTTAAATATAGGTGCCGATAGGCATTCCAGATACGGTTGCCGATAGGCATTTCAAATGTAGGTGCCGATAGGCATTTCAGATATAGTTGCCAATTGGCATCTTAAAAATAGGTGCCGATAGGCATTTCAGATATAGAAACCGATAGGCATTTCAAATATAGGTGCCGATAGGCATTCCAGATATGGTTGCCGATAGGCATTTCAAATATAGGTGCTGATAGGCATTTCAGATGTAGTTTCCGATAGGCATTTCAAAAATAGGTGCCGATAGGCATTTCAGATATAGGTGCCGATAGGCATTTCAGATATAGTTGCCGATTGGCATTTTAAAAATAGGTGCCGATAGGCATTTCAGATGTAGTTTCCGATAGGCATTTCAAAAATAGGTGCCGATAGGCATTTCAGATATAGGTGCCGATAGGCATATCACATATAGTTGCCAATAGGCATTTAAAATATAGGTGCCGATAGGCATTTCAAATATAGGTGTCGATAGGCATTTCAGATATAAATGCCGAAAGGCATTTCAGATATAGGTGCCGATAGGCATTTCTGATGTGGTTGCCGATAGGCATTTCTGATATAGGTGCTGATAGGCATTTCAGATATAGTTTCCGATAGGCATTTCAAAAATAGGTGCCGATGGGCATTTCAGATATAGGTGCCGATAGGCACTTCAGATATAGTTGCCGATTGGCATTTTAAAAATAGGTGCCGATAGGCATTTCAGATATAGAAGCCGATAGGTATTTCAAATATAGGTGTCGATAGGCATTTCAGATATGGTTGCCGATAGGCATTTCAAATATAGGTGCAGATAGGCATTTCAGATGTAGTTTCCGAAAGGCATTTAAAAAATAGGTGCCGATAGGCATTTCAGATATAGGTGCCGATAGGCATTTCAGATATAGTTGTCGATTGGCATTTTAAAAATAGGTGCCGATAGGCATTTCAGATATAGAAGCCGATAGGCATTTCAAATATAGGTGCCGATAAGCATTCCAGATATGGTTGCCGATAGGCATTTCAAACATAGGTGCTGATAGGCATTTCAGATGTAGTTTCCGATAAGCATTTCAAAAATAAGTGCCGATAGGCATTTCAGATATAGGTGCCGATAGGCATTTCAGATATAGTTGCCGATTGGCATTTTAAAAATAGGTGCCGATAGGCATTTCAGATATAGAAGACGATAGGCATTTCAAATATAGGTGCCGATAGGCATTCCAGATATGGTTGCCGATAGGCATTTCAAATATAGGTGCTGATAGGCATTTCAGATGTAGTTTCCGATAGGCATTTCAAAAATAAGTGCCGATAGGCATTTCAGATATAGGTGCCGATAGGCATTTCAGATATAGTTGCCGATTGGCATTTTAAAAATAGGTGCCGATAGGCATTTCAGATATAGAAGCCGATAGGCATTTCAAATATAGGTGCCGATAGGCATTCCAGATATGGTTGCCGATAGGCATTTCAAATATAGGTGCTGATAGGCATTTCAGATGTAGTTTCCGATAGTCATTTCAAAAATAGGTGCCGATTGGCATTTCAGTTATAGATGCCGATAAGCATATCAGATATAGTTGCCAATTGGCATTTTAAAAATAGGTGCCGATAGGCATTTCAAATATAGAAGCCGATAGGCTTTTCAAATATAGGTGCCGATAGGCATTCCAGATATGGTTGCCGATAGGCATTTCAAATATAGGTGCTGATAGGCATTTCGGATGTAGTTTCCGATAGGCAATTTAAAAATAGGTGCCGATAGGCATTTCAGATATAGGTGCCGATAGGCACTTCAGATATAGTTGCCGATTGGCATTTTAAAAATAGGTGCCGATAGGCATTTCAGATATAGAAGCCGATAGGCAGTTCAAATATAGGTGCCGATAGGCATTCCAGATATGGTTGCCAATAGGTATTTCAAATATAGGTGTTGATAGGCATTTCAGATGTAGTTTCCGATAGGCATTTCAAAAATAGGTGCCGATAGGCATATCAGATATAGGTGCTGATAGGCATTTCAGATATAGTTGCTGATTGGCATTTTAAAAATAGGTGCCGATAGGCATTTCAGATATAGAAGCCGATAGGCATTTTAAATATAGGTGCCTATAGACATTCCAGATATGGTTGCCGATAGGCATTTCAAATGTAGGTGCTGATAGGCATTTCAGATGTAGTTTCCGATAGGCATTTCAAAAATAGGTGCCGATAGGCATTTCAGATATAGGCGCCGATAGGCATTTCAGATATAGTTGCCGATTGGCATTTTAAAAAAAGGTGCTGATAGGCATTTCAGATATGGGTGCCGATAGGCATTTCAGATATGGGTGCCGATAGGCATTTCAGATATAGTTGCCGATTGGCATTTTAAAAATAGGTGCCGATAGGCATTTTTAAAATACGTGCCGATAGGCATTTCAGATATAGAAGCCGATAGGCATTTCAAATATAGGTGCCGATAGGCATTCCAGATATGGTTGCCGATAGGCATTTCAAATATAGGTGATGATAGGCATTTCAGAAGTAGTTTCCGATAGGCATTTCAAAAATAGGTGCCGATAGGCATTTCAGATATAGGTGCCGATAGGCATTTCAGATATAGGTGCCGATAGGCATTTCAGATATAGTTGCCGATTGGCATTTTAAAAATAGGTGCCGATAGGCATTTCAGATATAGAAGCCGATAGGTATTTCAAATATAGGTGTCGATAGGCATTTCAGATATAAATGCCGAAAGGCATTTCAGATATAGGTGCCGATAGGCATTTCTGATGTGGTTGCCGATTGGCATTTTAAAAATAGGTGCCGATAGGCATTTCAGATATAGAAGTCGATAGGCATTTCAAATATAGGTGCCGATAGGCATTCCAGATATGGTTGCCGATAGGCATTTCAAATATAGGTGCTGATAGGCATTTCAAAAATAGGTGCCGATAGGCATTTCAGATATAGGTGCCGAAAGGCATTTCAGATATAGTTGCCGATTGGCATTTTAAAAATAGGTGCCGATAGGCATTTCAGATGTATTTTACGATAGGCATTTCAAAAATAGGTGCCGATAGGCATTTCAGATATAGGTGCCGATAGGCATATCAGATATAGTTGCCGATAGGCATTTAAAATATAGGTGCCGATAGGCATTTCAAATCTAGGTGTCGATAGGCATTTCAGACATAAATGCCGAAAGGCATTTCAGATATAGGTGCCGATAGGCATTACTGATGTGGTTGCCGATTGGCATTTTAAAAATAGGTGCCAATAGGCATTTCAGATATAGAAGCCGATAGGCATTTCAAATATAGGTGCCGATAGGCATTCCAGATATAGTTGCCGATAGGCATTTCAAATATAGGTGCTGATAGGCATTTCAGATATAGTTGCCGATTGCCACTTTAAAAATAGGTGCCGATAGGCATTTCAGATATAGAAGCTGATAGGTATTTCAAATATAGGTGTCGATAGGCATTTCAGATATGGTTGCCGATAGGCATTTCAAATATAGGTGCTGATAGGAATTTCAGATGTAGTTTCCGATAGGCCTATCAAAAATAGGTGCCGATAGGCATTTCAGATATAGGTGCCGATAGGCATTTCAGATATAGTTGCTGATTGTCATTTTAAAAATAGGTGCCGATAGGCATTTCAGATATAGAAGCCGATAGGCATTTCAAATATAGGTGCCGATAGGCATTCCAGATACGGTTGCCGATAGGCATTTCAAATATAGGTGCCGATAGGCATTTCAGATATAGTTGCCAATTGGCATCCTAAAAATAGGTGCCGATAGGCATTTCAGATATAGAAGCCGATAGGCATTTCAAATATAGGTGCCGATAGGCATTCCAGATATGGTTGCCGATAGGCATTTCAAATATAGGTGCTGATAGGCATTTCAGATGTAGTTTCCGATAGGCATTTCAAAAATAGGTGCCGATAGGCATTTCAGATATAGGTGCCGATAGGCATTTCAGATATAGTTGCCGATTGGCATTTTAAAAATAGGTGCCGATAGGCATTTCAGATGTAGTTTCCGATAGGCATTTCAAAAATAGGTGCCGATAGGCATTTCAGATATAGGTAACGATAGGCATATCAGATATAGTTGCCAATAGGCAATTAAAATATAGGTGCCGATAGGCATTTCAAATATAGGTGTCGATAGGCATTTCAGATATAAATGCCGAAAGGCATTTCAGATATAGGTGCCGATAGGCATTTCTGATGTGGTTGCCGATAGGCATTTCTAATATAGGTGCTGATAGGCATTTCAGACGTAGTTTCCGATAGGCATTTCAAAAATAGGTGCCGATGGGCATTTCAGATATAGGTACCGATAGGCATTTCAGATATAGTTGCCGATTGGCATTTTAAAAATAGGTGCCGATAGGCATTTCAGATATATAAGCCGATAGGCATTTCAAATATAGGTGCCGATAGGCATTCCAGATACGGTTGCCGATAGGCATTTCAAATATAGGTGCCGATGGGCATTTCAGATATAGGTACCGATAGGCACTTCAGATATAGTTGCCGATTTGCATTTTAAAAATAGGTGCCGATAGGCATTTCAGATATAGAAGCCGATAGGCATTTTAAATATAGGTGCCGATAGGCATTCCAGATATGGTTGCCGATAGGCATTTCAAATATATGTGCTAATAGGCATTTCAGATGTAGTTTCCGATAGGCATTTCAAAAATAGGTGCCGATAGGCATTTCAGATATAGGTGCCGATAGGCATTTCAGATATAGTTGCCGATTGGCATTTTAAAAAAAGGTGCTGATAGGCATTTCAGATATGGGTGCCGATAGGCATTTCAGATATGGGTGCCGATAGGCATTTCAGATATAGTTGCCGATTGGCATTTTAAAAATAGGTGCCGATAGGCATTTTTAAAATACGTGCCGATAGGCATTTCAGATATAGAAGCCGATAGGCATTTCAAATATAGGTGCCGATAGGCATTCCAGATATGGTTGCCGATAGGCATTTCAAATATAGGTGCTGATAGGCATTTCAGAAGTAGTTTCCGATAGGCATTTCAAAAATAGGTGCCGATAGGCATTTCAGATATAGGTGCCGATAGGCATTTCTGATGTGGTTGCCGATTGGCATTTTAAAAATAGGTGCCGATAGGCATTTCAGATATAGAAGCCGATAGGCATTTCAAATATAGGTGCCGATAGGCATTCCAGATATGGTTGCCGATAGGCATTTCAAATATAGGTGCTGATAGGCATTTCAGATGTAGTTTCCGATAGGCATTTAAAAAATAGGTGCCGATAGGCATTTCAGATATAGGTGCCGAAAGGCATTTCAGATATAGTTGCCGATTGGAATTTTAAAAATAGGTGCCGATAGGCATTTCAGATGTATTTTACGATAGGCATTTCAAAAATAGGTGCCGATAGGCATTTCAGATATAGGTGGCGATAGGCATATCAGATATAGTTGCCGATAGGCATTTAAAATATAGGTGCCGATAGGCATTTCAAATATAGGTGTCGATAGGCATTTCAGACATAAATGCCGAAAGGCATTTCAGATATAGGTGCCGATAGGCATTACTGATGTAGTTGCCGATTGGCATTTTAAAAATAGTTGCCAATAGGCATTTTAGATATAGAAGCCGATAGGCATTTCAAATATAGGTGCCGATAGAACATTCCAGATATAGTTGCCGATAGGCATTTCAAATATAGGTGCTGATAGGCATTTCAGATGTAGTTTCCGATAGGCATTTTAAAAATTGGTGCCGATAGGCATTTCAGATATAGTTGCCGATTGCCACTTTAAAAATAGGTGCCGATAGGCATTTCAGATATAGAAGCCGATAGGTATTTCAAATATAGGTGTCGATTGGCATTTCAGATTTGGTTGCCGATAGGCATTTCAAATATAGGTGCTGATAGGCATTCCAGATATGGTTGCCGATAGGCATTTCAAATATAGGTGCTGATAGGCATTTCAGATGTAGTTTCCGATAGGCCTATCAAAAATAGGTGCCGATAGGCATTTCAAATATAGGTGGCGATAGGCATTTCAGATATAGTTGCCGATTGGCATTTTAAAAATAGGTGCCGATAGGCATTTCAGATATAGTTGCCGATAGGCATTTCAAATATAGGTGCTGATAGGCATTTCAGATGTAGTTTCCGATAGGCCTATCAAAAATAGGTGCCGATAGGCATTTCAGATATAGGTGCCGATAGGCATTTCAGATATAGTTGCCGATTGGCATTTTAAAAATAGGTGCCGATAGGCATTTCAGATATAGATGCCGATAGGCATTTTAAATATAGGTGCCGATAGGCATTCCAGATACGGTTGCCGATAGGCATTTCAAATGTAGGTGCCGATAGGCATTTCAGATATAGTTGCCAATTGGCATCTTAAAAATAGGTGCCGATAGGCATTTCAGATATAGAAACCGATAGGCATTTCAAATATAGGTGCCGATAGGCATTCCAGATATGGTTGCCGATAGGCATTTCAAATATAGGTGCTGATAGGCATTTCAGATGTAGTTTCCGATAGGCATTTCAAAAATAGGTGCCGATAGGCATTTCAGATATAGTTGCCGATTGGCATTTTAAAAATAGGTGCCGATAGGCATTTCAGATGTAGTTTCCGATAGGCATTTCAAAAATAGGTGCCGATAGGCATTTCAGATATAGGTGCCGATAGGCATATCACATATAGTTGCCAATAGGCATTTAAAATATAGGTGCCGATAGGCATTTCAAATATAGGTGTCGATAGGCATTTCAGATATAAATGCCGAAAGGCATTTCAGATATAGGTGCCGATAGGCATTTCTGATGTGGTTGCCGATAGGCATTTCTGATATAGGTGCTGATAGGCATTTCAGATATAGTTTCCGATAGGCATTTCAAAAATAGGTGCCGATGGGCATTTCAGATATAGGTGCCGATAGGCACTTCAGATATAGTTGCCGATTGGCATTTTAAAAATAGGTGCCGATAGGCATTTCAGATATAGAAGCCGATAGGTATTTCAAATATATGTGTCGATAGGCATTTCAGATATGGTTGCCGATAGGCATTTCAAATATAGGTGCAGATAGGCATTTCAGATGTAGTTTCCGAAAGGCATTTAAAAAATAGGTGCCGATAGGCATTTCAGATATAGGTGCCGATAGGCATTTCAGATATAGTTGTCGATTGGCATTTTAAAAATAGGTGCCGATAGGCATTTCAGATATAGAAGCCGATAGGCATTTCAAATATAGGTGCCGATAAGCATTCCAGATATGGTTGCCGATAGGCATTTCAAACATAGGTGCTGATAGGCATTTCAGATGTAGTTTCCGATAAGCATTTCAAAAATAAGTGCCGATAGGCATTTCAGATATAGGTGCCGATAGGCATTTCAGATATAGTTGCCGATTGGCATTTTAAAAATAGGTGCCGATAGGCATTTCAGATATAGAAGACGATAGGCATTTCAAATATAGGTGCCGATAGGCATTCCAGATATGGTTGCCGATAGGCATTTCAAATATAGGTGCTGATAGGCATTTCAGATGTAGTTTCCGATAGGCATTTCAAAAATAAGTGCCGATAGGCATTTCAGATATAGGTGCCGATAGGCATTTCAGATATAGTTGCCGATTGGCATTTTAAAAATAGGTGCCGATAGGCATTTCAGATATAGAAGCCGATAGGCATTTCAAATATAGGTGCCGATAGGCATTCCAGATATGGTTGCCGATAGGCATTTCAAATATAGGTGCTGATAGGCATTTCAGATGTAGTTTCCGATAGTCATTTCAAAATAGGTGCCGATTGGCATTTCAGTTATAGATGCCGATAAGCATATCAGATATAGTTGCCAATTGGCATTTTAAAAATAGGTGCCGATAGGCATTTCAAATATAGAAGCCGATAGGCTTTTCAAATATAGGTGCCGATAGGCATTCCAGATATGGTTGCCGATAGGCATTTCAAATATAGGTGCTGATAGGCATTTCGGATGTAGTTTCCGATAGGCAATTTAAAAATAGGTGCCGATAGGCATTTCAGATATAGGTGCCGATAGGCACTTCAGATATAGTTGCCGATTGGCATTTTAAAAATAGGTGCCGATAGGCATTTCAGATATAGAAGCCGATAGGCAGTTCAAATATAGGTGCCGATAGGCATTCCAGATATGGTTGCCAATAGGTATTTCAAATATAGGTCTTGATAGGCATTTCAGATGTAGTTTCCGATAGGCATTTCAAAAATAGGTGCCGATAGGCATATCAGATATAGGTGCTGATAGGCATTTCAGATATAGTTGCCGATTGGCATTTTAAAAATAGGTGCCGATAGGCATTTCAGATATAGAAGCCGATAGGCATTTTAAATATAGGTGCCTATAGGCATTCCAGATATGGTTGCCGATAGGCATTTCAAATGTAGGTGCTGATAGGCATTTCAGATGTAGTTTCCGATAGGCATTTCAAAAATAGGTGCCGATAGGCATTTCAGATATAGGCGCCGATAGGCATTTCAGATATAGTTGCCGATTGGCATTTTAAAAAAAGGTGCTGATAGGCATTTCAGATATGGGTGCCGATAGGCATTTCAGATATGGGTGCCGATAGGCATTTCAGATATAGTTGCCGATTGGCATTTTAAAAATTGGTGCCGATAGGCATTTTTAAAATACGTGCCGATAGGCATTTCAGATATAGAAGCCGATAGGCATTTCAAATATAGGTGCCGATAGGCATTCCAGATATGGTTGCCGATAGGCATTTCAAATATAGGTGATGATAGGCATTTCAGAAGTAGTTTCCGATAGGCATTTCAAAAATAGGTGCCGATAGGCATTTCAGATATAGGTGCCGATAGGCATTTCAGATATAGGTGCCGATAGGCATTTCAGATATAGTTGCCGATTGGCATTTTAAAAATAGGTGCCGATAGGCATTTCAGATATAGAAGCCGATAGGTATTTCAAATATAGGTGTCGATAGGCATTTCAGATATAAATGCCGAAAGGCATTTCAGATATAGGTGCCGATAGGCATTTCTGATGTGGTTGCCGATTGGCATTTTAAAAATAGGTGCCGATAGGCATTTCAGATATAGAAGTCGATAGGCATTTCAAATATAGGTGCCGATAGGCATTCCAGATATGGTTGCCGATAGGCATTTCAAATATAGGTGCTGATAGGCATTTCAAAAATAGGTGCCGATAGGCATTTCAGATATAGGTGCCGAAAGGCATTTCAGATATAGTTGCCGATTGGCATTTTAAAAATAGGTGCCGATAGGCATTTCAGATGTATTTTACGATAGGCATTTCAAAAATAGGTGCCGATAGGCATTTCAGATATAGGTGCCGATAGGCATATCAGATATAGTTGCCGATAGGCATTTAAAATATAGGTGCCGATAGGCATTTCAAATCTAGGTGTCGATAGGCATTTCAGACATAAATGCCGAAAGGCATTTCAGATATAGGTGCCGATAGGCATTACTGATGTGGTTGCCGATTGGCATTTTAAAAATAGGTGCCAATAGGCATTTCAGATATAGAAGCCGATAGGCATTTCAAATATAGGTGCCGATAGGCATTCCAGATATAGTTGCCGATAGGCATTTCAAATATAGGTGCTGATAGGCATTTCAGATATAGTTGCCGATTGCCACTTTAAAAATAGGTGCCGATAGGCATTTCAGATATAGAAGCTGATAGGTATTTCAAATATAGGTGTCGATAGGCATTTCAGATATGGTTGCCGATAGGCATTTCAAATATAGGTGCTGATAGGAATTTCAGATGTAGTTTCCGATAGGCCTATCAAAAATAGGTGCCGATAGGCATTTCAGATATAGGTGCCGATAGGCATTTCAGATATAGTTGCTGATTGTCATTTTAAAAATAGGTGCCGATAGGCATTTCAGATATAGAAGCCGATAGGCATTTCAAATATAGGTGCCGATAGGCATTCCAGATACGGTTGCCGATAGGCATTTCAAATATAGGTGCCGATAGGCATTTCAGATATAGTTGCCAATTGGCATCCTAAAAATAGGTGCCGATAGGCATTTCAGATATAGAAGCCGATAGGCATTTCAAATATAGGTGCCGATAGGCATTCCAGATATGGTTGCCGATAGGCATTTCAAATATAGGTGCTGATAGGCATTTCAGATGTAGTTTCCGATAGGCATTTCAAAAATAGGTGCCGATAGGCATTTCAGATATAGGTGCCGATAGGCATTTCAGATATAGTTGCCGATTGGCATTTTAAAAATAGGTGCCGATAGGCATTTCAGATGTAGTTTCCGATAGGCATTTCAAAAATAGGTGCCGATAGGCATTTCAGATATAGGTAACGATAGGCATATCAGATATAGTTGCCAATAGGCAATTAAAATATAGGTGCCGATAGGCATTTCAAATATAGGTGTCGATAGGCATTTCAGATATAAATGCCGAAAGGCATTTCAGATATAGGTGCCGATAGGCATTTCTGATGTGGTTGCCGATAGGCATTTCTAATATAGGTGCTGATAGGCATTTCAGACGTAGTTTCCGATAGGCATTTCAAAAATAGGTGCCGATGGGCATTTCAGATATAGGTACCGATAGGCACTTCAGATATAGTTGCCGATTGGCATTTTAAAAATAGGTGCCGATAGGCATTTCAGATATAGAAGCCGATAGGTATTTCAAATATAGGTGTCGATAGGCATTTCAGATATGGTTGCCGATAGGCATTTCAAATATAGGTGCAGATAGGCATTTCAGATGTAGCTTCCGAAAGGCATTTAAAAAATAGGTGCCGATAGGCATTTCAGATATAGTTGCCGTAGGCATTTCAGATATAGTTGTCGATTGGCATTTTAAAAATAGGTGCCGATAGGCATTTCAGATATAGAAGCCGATAGGCATTTCAAATATAGGTGCCGATAAGCATTCCAGATATGTTTGCCGATAGGCATTTCAAACATAGGTGCTGATAGGCATTTCAGATGTAGTTTCCGATAAGCATTTCAAAAATAAGTGCCGATAGGCATTTCAGATATAGGTGCCGATAGGCATTTCAGATATAGTTGCCGATTGGCATTTTAAAAATAGGTGCCGCTAGGCATTTCAGATATAGAAGCCGATAGGCATTTCAAATATAGGTGCCGATAGGCATTCCAGATATGGTTGCCGATAGGCATTTCAAATATAGGTGCTGATAGGCATTTTAGATGTAGTGTCTGATAGGCATTTCAAAAATAAGTGCCGATAGGCATTTCAGATATAGGTGCCGATAGGCATTTCAGATATAGTTGCCGATTGGCATTTTAAAAATAGGTGCCGATAGGCATTTCAGATATAGAAGCCGATAGGCATTTCAAATATAGGTGCCGATTGGCATTCCAGATATGGTTGCCGATAGGCATTTCAAATATAGGTGCTGATAGGCATTTCAGATGTAGTTTCCGATAGGCATTTCAAAAATAGGTGCCGATAGGCATTTCAGATATAGGTGCCGATAGGCATTTCAGATATAGTTGCCGATTGGCATTTTAAAAAAAGGTGCCGATAGGCATTTTTAAAATACGTGCCGATAGGCATTTCAGATATAGAAGCCGATAGGCATTTCAAATATAGGTGCCGATAGGCATTCCAGATATGGTTGCCGATAGGCATTTAAAATATAGGTGCTGATAGGCATTTCAAAAGTAGTTTCCGATAGGCATTTCAAAAATAGGTGCCGATAGGCATTTCAGATATAGGTGCCGATAGGCATTTCTGATGTGTTTGCCGATTGGCATTTTAAAAATAGGTGCCGATAGGCATTTCAGATATAGAAGCCGATAGGCATTTCAAATATAGGTGCCGATAGGCATTTCAAATATAGGTGGCGATAGGCATTTCAGATATAGTTGCCGATTGGCATTTTAAAATTAGGTGCCGATAGGCATTTCAGATATAGTTGCCGATAGGCATTTCAAATATAGGTGCTGATAGGCATTTCAGATGTAGTTTCCGATAGGCCTATCAAAAATAGGTGCCGATAGGCATTTCAGATATAGGTGCCGATAGGCATTTCAGATATAGTTGCCGATTGGCATTTTAAAAATAGGTGCCGATAGGCATTTCAGATATAGATGCCGATAGGCATTTTAAATATAGGTGCCGATAGGCATTCCAGATACGGTTGCCGATAGGCATTTCAAATGTAGGTGCCGATAGGCATTTCAGATATAGTTGCCAATTGGCATCTTAAAAATAGGTGCCGATAGGCATTTCAGATATAGAAACCGATAGGCATTTCAAATATAGGTGCCGATAGGCATTCCAGATATGGTTGCCGATAGGCATTTCAAATATAGGTGCTGATAGGCATTTCAGATGTAGTTTCCGATAGGCATTTCAAAAATAGGTGCCGATAGGCATTTCAGATATAGGTGCCGATAGGCATTTCAGATATAGTTGCCGATTGGCATTTTAAAAATAGGTGCCGATAGGCATTTCAGATGTAGTTTCCGATAGGCATTTCAAAAATAGGTGCCGATAGGCATTTCAGATATAGGTGCCGATAGGCATATCACATATAGTTGCCAATAGGCATTTAAAATATAGGTGCCGATAGGCATTTCAAATATAGGTGTCGATAGGCATTTCAGATATAAATGCCGAAAGGCATTTCTGATATAGGTGCCGATAGGCATTTCTGATGTGGTTGCCGATAGGCATTTCTGATATAGGTGCTGATAGGCATTTCAGATATAGTTTCCGATAGGCATTTCAAAAATAAGTGCCGATGGGCATTTCAGATATAGGTGCCGATAGGCACTTCAGATATAGTTGCCGATTGGCATTTTAAAAATAGGTGCCGATAGGCATTTCAGATATAGAAGCCGATAGGTATTTCAAATATAGGTGTCGATAGGCATTTCAGATATGGTTGCCGATAGGCATTTCAAATATAGGTGCAGATAGGCATTTCAGATGTAGTTTCCGAAAGGCATTTAAAAAATAGGTGCCGATAGGCATTTCAGATATAGGTGCCGATAGGCATTTCAGATATAGTTGTCGATTGGCATTTTAAAAATAGGTGCCGATAGGCATTTCAGATATAGAAGCCGATAGGCATTTCAAATATAGGTGCCGATAAGCATTCCAGATATGGTTGCCGATAGGCATTTCAAACATAGGTGCTGATAGGCATTTCAGATGTAGTTTCCGATAAGCATTTCAAAAATAAGTGCCGATAGGCATTTCAGATATAGGTGCCGATAGGCATTTCAGATATAGTTGCCGATTGGCATTTTAAAAATAGGTGCCGATAGGCATTTCAGATATAGAAGACGATAGGCATTTCAAATATAGGTGCCGATAGGCATTCCAGATATGGTTGCCGATAGGCATTTCAAATATAGGTGCTGATAGGCATATCAGATGTAGTTTCCGATAGGCATTTCAAAAATAAGTGCCGATAGGCATTTCAGATATAGGTGCCGATAGGCATTTCAGATATAGTTGCCGATTGGCATTTTAAAAATAGGTGCCGATAGGCATTTCAGATATAGAAGCCGATAGGCATTTCAAATATAGGTGCCGATAGGCATTCCAGATATGGTTGCCGATAGGCATTTCAAATATAGGTGCTGATAGGCATTTCAGATGTAGTTTCCGATAGTCATTTCAAAAATAGGTGCCGATTGGCATTTCAGTTATAGATGCCGATAAGCATATCAGATATAGTTGCCAATTGGCATTTTAAAAATAGGTGCCGATAGGCATTTCAAATATAGAAGCCGATAGGCTTTTCAAATATAGGTGCCGATAGGCATTCCAGATATGGTTGCCGATAGGCATTTCAAATATAGGTGCTGATAGGCATTTCGGATGTAGTTTCCGATAGGCATTTCAAAAATAGGTGCCGATAGGCATTTCAGATATAGGTGCCGATAGGCACTTCAGATATAGTTGCCGATTGGCATTTTAAAAATAGGTGCCGATAGGCATTTCAGATATAGAAGCCGATAGGCAGTTCAAATATAGGTGCCGATAGGCATTCCAGATATGGTTGCCAATAGGTATTTCAAATATAGGTGCTGATAGGCATTTCAGATGTAGTTTCCGATAGGCATTTCAAAAATAGGTGCCGATAGGCATATCAGATATAGGTGCTGATAGGCATTTCAGATATAGTTGCCGATTGGCATTTTAAAAATAGGTGCCGATAGGCATTTCAGATATAGAAGCCGATAGGCATTTTAAATATAGGTGCCTATAGGCATTCCAGATATGGTTGCCGATAGGCATTTCAAATGTAGGTGCTGATAGGCATTTCAGATGTAGTTTCCGATAGGCATTTCAAAAATAGGTGCCGATAGGCATTTCAGATATAGGCGCCGATAGGCATTTCAGATATAGTTGCCGATTGGCATTTTAAAAAAAGGTGCTGATAGGCATTTCAGATATGGGTGCCGATAGGCATTTCAGATATGGGTGCCGATAGGCATTTCAAATATAGGTGATGATAGGCATTTCAGAAGTAGTTTCCGATAGGCATTTCAAAAATAGGTGCCGATAGGCATTTCAGATATAGGTGCCGATAGGCATTTCAGATATAGGTGCCGATAGGCATTTCAGATATAGTTGCCGATTGGCATTTTAAAAATAGGTGCCGATAGGCATTTCAGATATAGAAGCCGATAGGTATTTCAAATATAGGTGTCGATAGGCATTTCAGATATAAATGCCGAAAGGCATTTCAGATATAGGTGCCGATAGGCATTTCTGATGTGGTTGCCGATTGGCATTTTAAAAATAGGTGCCGATAGGCATTTCAGATATAGAAGTCGATAGGCATTTCAAATATAGGTGCCGATAGGCATTCCAGATATGGTTGCCGATAGGCATTTCAAATATAGGTGCTGATAGGCATTTCAAAAATAGGTGCCGATAGGCATTTCAGATGTATTTTACGATAGGCATTTCAGATATAGTTGCCGATTGGCATTTCAAAAATAGGTGCCGATAGGCATTTCAGATGTATTTTACGATAGGCATTTCAAAAATAGGTGCCGATAGGCATTTCAGATATAGGTGCCGATAGGCATATCAGATATAGTTGCCGATAGGCATTTAAAATATAGGTGCCGATAGGCATTTCAAATCTAGGTGTCGATAGGCATTTCAGACATAAATGCCGAAAGGCATTTCAGATATAGGTGCCGATAGGCATTACTGATGTGGTTGCCGATTGGCATTTTAAAAATAGGTGCCAATAGGCATTTCAGATATAGAAGCCGATAGGCATTTCAAATATAGGTGCCGATAGGCATTCCAGATATAGTTGCCGATAGGCATTTCAAATATAGGTGCTGATAGGCATTTCAGATATAGTTGCCGATTGCCACTTTAAAAATAGGTGCCGATAGGCATTTCAGATATAGAAGCTGATAGGTATTTCAAATATAGGTGTCGATAGGCATTTCAGATATGGTTGCCGATAGGCATTTCAAATATAGGTGCTGATAGGAATTTCAGATGTAGTTTCCGATAGGCCTATCAAAAATAGGTGCCGATAGGCATTTCAGATATAGGTGCCGATAGGCATTTCAGATATAGTTGCTGATTGTCATTTTAAAAATAGGTGCCGATAGGCATTTCAGATATAGAAGCCGATAGGCATTTCAAATATAGGTGCCGATAGGCATTCCAGATACGGTTGCCGATAGGCATTTCAAATATAGGTGCCGATAGGCATTTCAGATATAGTTGCCAATTGGCATCCTAAAAATAGGTGCCGATAGGCATTTCAGATATAGAAGCCGATAGGCATTTCAAATATAGGTGCCGATAGGCATTCCAGATATGGTTGCCGATAGGCATTTCAAATATAGGTGCTGATAGGCATTTCAGATGTAGTTTCCGATAGGCATTTCAAAAATAGGTGCCGATAGGCATTTCAGATATAGGTGCCGATAGGCATTTCAGATATAGTTGCCGATTGGCATTTTAAAAATAGGTGCCGATAGGCATTTCAGATGTAGTTTCCGATAGGCATTTCAAAAATAGGTGCCGATAGGCATTTCAGATATAGGTAACGATAGGCATATCAGATATAGTTGCCAATAGGCAATTAAAATATAGGTGCCGATAGGCATTTCAAATATAGGTGTCGATAGGCATTTCAGATATAAATGCCGAAAGAGATTTCAGATATAGGTGCCGATAGGCATTTCTGATGTGGTTGCCGATAGGCATTTCTAATATAGGTGCTGATAGGCATTTCAGACGTAGTTTCCGATAGGCATTTCAAAAATAGGTGCCGATGGGCATTTCAGATATAGGTACCGATAGGCACTTCAGATATAGTTGCCGATTGGCATTTTAAAAATAGGTGCCGATAGGCATTTCAGATATAGAAGCCGATAGGTATTTCAAATATAGGTGTCGATAGGCATTTGAGATATGGTTGCCGATAGGCATTTCAAATATAGGTGCAGATAGGCATTTCAGATGTAGCTTCCGAAAGGCATTTAAAAAATAGGTGCCGATAGGCATTTCAGATATAGTTGCCGTAGGCATTTCAGATATAGTTGTCGATTGGCATTTTAAAAATAGGTGCCGATAGGCATTTCAGATATAGAAGCCGATAGGCATTTCAAATATAGGTGCCGATAAGCATTCCAGATATGTTTGCCGATAGGCATTTCAAACATAGGTGCTGATAGGCATTTCAGATGTAGTTTCCGATAAGCATTTCAAAAATAAGTGCCGATAGGCATTTCAGATATAGGTGCCGATAGGCATTTCAGATATAGTTGCCGATTGGCATTTTAAAAATAGGTGCCGCTAGGCATTTCAGATATAGAAGCCGATAGGCATTTCAAATATAGGTGCCGATAGGCATTCCAGATATGGTTGCCGATAGGCATTTCAAATATAGGTGCTGATAGGCATTTCAGATGTAGTGTCTGATAGGCATTTCAAAAATAAGTGCCGATAGGCATTTCAGATATAGGTGCCGATAGGCATTTCAGATATAGTTGCCGATTGGCATTTTAAAAATAGGTGCCGATAGGCATTTCAGATATAGAAGCCGATAGGCATTTCAAATATAGGTGCCGATTGGCAATCCAGATATGGTTGCCGATAGGCATTTCAAATATAGGTGCTGATAGGCATTTCAGATGTAGTTT
The DNA here is from genome assembly GCA_034508555.1 of Venustoraphidia nigricollis. NCBI lineage: Eukaryota > Metazoa > Arthropoda > Insecta > Raphidioptera > Raphidiidae > Venustoraphidia > Venustoraphidia nigricollis. The sequence continues at coordinate 33,873 of JAVRKA010000186.1, read as the reverse complement.
CCGATAGGCATTTCAAAAATAGGTGCCGATAGGCATTTCAGATATAGGTGCCGATAGGCATTTCAGATATAGTTGCCGATTGGCATTTTAAAAAAAGGTGCCGATAGGCATTTTTAAAATACGTGCCGATAGGCATTTCAGATATAGAAGCCGATAGGCATTTCAAATATAGGTGCCGATAGGCATTCCAGATATGGTTGCCGATAGGCATTTAAAATATAGGTGCTGATAGGCATTTCAAAAGTAGTTTCCGATAGGCATTTCAAAAATAGGTGCCGATAGGCATTTCAGATATATGTGCCGATAGGCATTTCTGATGTGTTTGCCGATTGGCATTTTAAAAATAGGTGCCGATAGGCATTTCAGATATAGAAGCCGATAGGCATTTCAAATATAGGTGCCGATAGGCATATCAGATATAGTTGCCGATAGGCATTTAAAATATAGGTGCCGATAGGCATTTCAAATATAGGTGTCGATAGGCATTTCAGACATAAATGCCGACAGGCATTTCAGATATAAGTGCCGATAGGCATTACTGATGTGGTTGCCGATTGGCATTTTAAAAATAGGTGCCAATAGGCATTTCAGATATAGAAGCCGATAGGCATTTCAAATATAGGTGTCGATAGGCATTTCAGATATGGTTGCCGATAGGCATTTCAATTAATATAGGTGCAGATAGGCAATTCAGATGTAGTTTCCGAAAGGCATTTAAAAAATAGGTGCCGATAGGCATTTCAGATATAGGTGCTCTTAGGCATTTCAGATATAGTTGTCGATTGGCTTTTTAAAAATAGGTGCCGATAGGCATTTCAGATATAGAAGCCGATAGGCATTTCAAATATAGGTGCCGATAAGCATTCCATATATGGTTGCCGATAGGCATTTCAAATATAGGTGCTGATAGGCATTTCAGAAGTAGTTTCCGATAGGCATTTAAAAAATAGTTGCCGATAGGCATTTCAGATATAGGTGCCGATAGGCATTTCAGATATAGGTGCCGATAGGCATTTCAGATATAGTTGCCGATTGGCATTTTAAAAATAGGTGCCGATAGGCATTTCAGATATAGAAGCCGATAGGTATTTCAAATATAGGTGTCGATAGGCATTTCAGATATAAATGCCGAAAGGCATTTCAGATATAGGTGCCGATAGGCATTTCTGATGTGGTTGCCGATTGGCATTTTAAAAATAGGTGCCGATAGGCATTACAGATATAGAAGCCGATAGGCATTTCAAATATAGGTGCCGATAGGCATTCCAGATATGGTTGCCGATAGGCATTTTAAATATAGGTGCTGATAGGCATTTCAGATGTAGTTTCCGATAGGCATTTCAAAACTAGGTGCCGATAGGCATTTCAGATATAGGTGCCGAAAGGCATTTCAGATATAGTTGCCGATTGGCATTTTAAAAATAGGTGCCGATAGGCATTTCAGATGTATTTTACGATAGGCATTTCAAAAATAGGTGCCGATAGGTATTTCAGATATAGGTGCCGATAGGCGTATCAGATATAGTTGCCGATAGGCATTTAAAATATAGGTGCCGATAGGCATTTCAAATATAGGTGTCGATAGGCATTTCAGACATAAATGCCGAAAGGCATTTCAGATATAGGTGCCAATAGGCATTACTGATGTGGTTGCCGATTGGCATTTTAAAAATAGGTGCCAATAGGCATTTCAGATATAGAAGCCGATAGGCATTTCAAATATAGGTGCCGATGGGCATTCCAGATGTAGTTTCCGATAGGCATTTCAAAAATTGGTGCCGATAGGCATTTCAGATATAGGTGCCGGTAGGCATTTCAGATATAGGTGTCGATAAGCATTCCAGATATGGTTGCCGATAGGCATTACAAACATGGGTGCTGATAGGCATTTCAGATGTAGTTTCCGATAAGCATTTCAAAAATAAGTGCCGATAGGCATTTCAGATATAGGTGCCGATAGGCATTTCAGATATAGGTGCCGATAGGCATTTCAGATATAGGTGCCGATAGGCATTTCAGATATAGTTGTCGATTCGCATTTTAAAAATAGGTGCCGATAGGCATTTCAGATATAGAAGCCGATAGGCATTTCAAATATAGGTGCCGATAAGCATTCCAGATATGGTTGCTGATAGGCATTTCAAACATAGGTGCTGATAGGCATTTCAGATGTAGTTTCCGATAAGCATTTCAAAAATAAGTGCCGATAGGCATTTCAGATATAGGTGCCGATAGGCATTTCAGATATAGTTGCCGATTGGCATTTTAAAAATAGGTGCCGATAGGCATTTTAGATATAGAAGCCGATAGGCATTTCAAATATAGGTGCCGATAGGCATTCCAGATATGGTTGCCGATAGGCATTTCAATATAGGTGCTGATAGGCATTTCAGATGTAGTTTCCGATAGGCATTTCAAAAATAAGTGCCGATAGGCATTTCAGATATAGGTGCCGATAGGCATTTCAGATATAGTTGCCGATTGGCATTTTAAAAATAGGTGCCGATAGGGATTTCAAATATAGGTGCCGATAGGCATTCCAGATATGGTTGCCGTTAGGCCTTTCAAATATAGGTGCTGATAGGCATTTCAGATGTAGTTTCCGATAGGCATTTCAAAAATAGGTGCCGATAGGCATTTCAGATATAGTTGCCGATTGGCATTATAAAAATAGGTGCCGATAGGCATTTCAGATTTAGAAGCCGATAGGCATTTCAAATATAGGTGCCGATAGGCATTCCAGATATGGTTGCCGATAGGCATTTCAAATATAGGTGCTAATAGGCATTTCAGATGTAGTTTGCGATAGGCATTTCAAAAATAGGTGCCGATTGGCATTTCAGTTATAGATGCCGATAAGCATATCAGATACAGTTGCCAATTGGCATTTTAAAAATAGGTGCCGATAGGCATTTCAAATATAGAAGCCGATAGGCATTTCATATATAGGTGCCGATAGGCATTCCAGATATGTTTGCCGATAGGCATTTCAAATATAGGTGCTGATAGGCATTTCAGATGTAGTTTCCGATAGGCATTTCAAAAATAGGTGCCGATAGGCATTTCAGATATAGGTGCCGATAGGCATTTCAGATATAGTTGCCGATTGGCATTTTAAAAATAGGTGCCGATAGGCATTTAAGATGTAGTTTCCGATAGGCATTTCAAAAATAGGTGCCGATAGGCATTTCAGATATAGGTGCCGATAGGCATATCAGATATAGTTGCCAATAGGCATTTAAAATATAGGTGCCAATAGGCATTTCAAATATAGGTGTCGATAGGCATTTCAGATATAAATGCCGAAAGGCATTTCAGATATAGGTGCCGATAGGCATTTCTGATGTGGTTGCCGATAGGCATTTCTAATATAGGTGCTGATAGGCATTTCAGACGTAGTTTCCGATAGGCATTTCAAAAATAGGTGCCGATGGGCATTTCAGATATAGGTACCGATAGGCACTTCAGATATAGTTGCCGATTGGCATTTTAAAAATAGGTGTCGATAGGCATTTCAGATATGGTTGCCGATAGGCATTTCAAATATAGGTGCAGGTAGGCATTTCAGATGTAGTTTCCGAAAGGCATTTAAAAAATAGGTGCCGATAGGCATTTCAGATATAGTTGCCGATAGGCATTTCAGATATAGTTGTCGATTGGCATTTTAAAAATAGGTGCCGATAGGCATTTAAAATATAGGTGCCGATAGGTATTTCAAATATAGGTGTCGATAGGCATTTCAGACATAAATGCCGACAGGCATTTCAGATATAGGTGCCGATAGGCATTACTGATGTGGTTGCCGATTGGCATTTTAAAAATAGGTGCCAATAGGCATTTCAGATATAGAAGCCGATAGGCATTTCAAATATAGGTGTCGATAGGCAATCCAGATATGGTTGCCGATAGGCATTTCAAATATAGGTGCAGATAGGCAATTCAGATGTAGTTTCCGAAAGGCATTTAAAAAATAGGTGCCGATAGGCATTTCAGATATAGGTGCTCTTAGGCATTTCAGATATAGTTGTCGATTGGCATTTTAAAAATAGGTGCCGATAGGCATTTCAGATATAGAAGCCGATAGGCATTTCAAATATAGGTGCCGATAAGCATTCCATATATGGTTGCCGATAGGCATTTCAAACATAGGTGCTGATAGGCATTTCAGATGTAGTTTCCGATAAGCATTTCAAAAATAAGTGCCGATAGGCATTTCAGATATAGGTGCCGATAGGCATTTCAGATATAGTTGCCGATTGGCATTTCAAAAATAGGTGCCGATAGGCATTTTTAAAATACGTGCCGATAGGCATTTCAGATATAGAAGCCGATGGGCATTTCAAATATAGGTGCCGATAGGCATTCCAGATATGGTTGCCGATAGGCATTTCAAATATAGGTGCTGATAGGCATTTCAGAAGTAGTTTCCGATAGGCATTTCAAAAATAGTTGCCGATAGGCATTTCAGATATAGGTGCCGATAGGCATTTCAGATATAGGTGCCGATAGGCATTTCAGATAGAGTTGCCGATTGGCATTTTAAAAATAGGTGCCGATAGGCATTTCAGATATAGAAGCTGATAGGTATTTCAAATATAGGTGTCGATAGGCATTTCAGATATAAATGCCGAAAGGCATTTCAGATATAGGTGCCGATAGGCATTTCTGATGTGGTTGCCGATTGGCATTTTAAAAATAGGTGCCGATAGGCATTTCAGATATAGAAGCCGATAGGCATTTAAAATATAGGTGCCGATAGGCATTTCAGATATGGTTGCCGATAGGCATTTAAAATATAGGTGCTGATAGGCATTTCAGATGTAGTTTCCGATAGGCATTTCAAAAATAGGTGCCGATAGGCATTTCAGATATAGGTGCCGAAAGGCATTTCAGATATAGTTGCCGATTGGCATTTTAAAAATAGGTGCCGATAGGCATTTCAGATGTATTTTACGATAGGCATTTCAAAAATAGGTGCCGATAGGTATTTCAGATATAGGTGCCGATAGGCATATCAGATATAGTTGCCGATAGGCATTTAAAATATAGGTGCCGATAGGCATTTCAAATATAGGTGTCGATAGGCATTTCAGACATAAATGCCGAAAGGCATTTCAGATATAGGTGCCAATAGGCATTACTGATGTGGTTGCCGATTGGCATTTTAAAAATAGGTGCCAATAGGCATTTCAGATATAGAAGCCGATAGGCATTTCAAATATAGGTGCCGATGGGCATTCCAGATGTAGTTTCCGATAGGCATTTCAAAAATTGGTGCCGACAGGCATTTCAGATATAGGTGCCGGTAGGCATTTCAGATATAGTTGCCGATTGCCACTTAAAAAATAGGTGCCGATAGGCATTTCAGATATAGAAGCCGATAGGCATTTCAGATATAGTTGTCGATTCGCATTTTAAAAATAGGTGCCGATAGGCATTTCAGATATAGAAGCCGATAGGCATTTCAAATATAGGTGCCGATAAGCATTCCAGATATGGTTGCTGATAGGCATTTCAAACATAGGTGCTGATAGGCATTTCAGATGTAGTTTCCGATAAGCATTTCAAAAATAAGTGCCGATAGGCATTTCAGATATAGGTGCCGATAGGCATTTCAGATATAGTTGCCGATTGGCATTTTAAAAATAGGTGCCGATAGGCATTTTAGATATAGAAGCCGATAGGCATTTCAAATATAGGTGCCGATAGGCATTCCAAATATGGTTGCCGATAGGCATTTCAAATATAGGTGCTGATAGGCATTTCAGATGTAGTTTCCGATAGGCATTTCAAAAATAAGTGCCGATAGGCATTTCAGATATAGGTGCCGATAGGCATTTCAGATATAGTTGCCGATTGGCATTTTAAAAATAGGTGCCGATAGGGATTTCAAATATAGGTGCCGATAGGCATTCCAGATATGGTTGCCGTTAGGCCTTTCAAATATAGGTGCTGATAGGCATTTCAGATGTAGTTTCCGATAGGCATTTCAAAAATAGGTGCCGATAGGCATTTCAGATATAGTTGCCGATTGGCATTATAAAAATAGGTGCCGATAGGCATTTCAGATTTAGAAGCCGATAGGCATTTCAAATATAGGTGCCGATAGGCATTCCAGATATGGTTGCCGATAGGCATTTCAAATATAGGTGCTAATAGGCATTTCAGATGTAGTTTGCGATAGGCATTTCAAAAATAGGTGCCGATTGGCATTTCAGTTATAGATGCCGATAAGCATATCAGATATAGTTGCCAATTGGCATTTTAAAAATAGGTGCCGATAGGCATTTCAAATATAGAAGCCGATAGGCATTTCATATATAGGTACCGATAGGCATTCCAGATATGTTTGCCGATAGGCATTTCAAATATAGGTGCTGATAGGCATTTCAGATGTAGTTTCCGATAGGCATTTCAAAAATAGGTGCCGATAGGCATTTCAGATATAGGTGCCGATAGGCATTTCAGATATAGTTGCCGATTGGCATTTTAAAAATAGGTGCCGATAGGCATTTCAGATGTAGTTTCCGATAGGCATTTCAAAAATAGGTGCCGATGGGCATTTCAGATATAGGTACCGATAGGCACTTCAGATATAGTTGCCGATTGGCATTTTAAAAATAGGTGCCGATAGGCATTTCAGATATAGAAGCCGATAGGTATTTCAAATATAGGTGTCGATAGGCATTTCAGATATGGTTGCCGATAGGCATTTCAAATATAGGTGCAGATAGGCATTTCAGATGTAGCTTCCGAAAGGCATTTAAAAAATAGGTGCCGATAGGCATCTCAGATATAGTTGCCGTAGGCATTTCAGATATAGTTGTCGATTGGCATTTTAAAAATAGGTGCCGATAGGCATTTCAGATATAGAAGCCGATAGGCATTTCAAATATAGGTGCCGATAAGCATTCCAGATATGTTTGCCGATAGGCATTTCAAACATATGTGCTGATAGGCATTTCAGATGTAGTTTCCGATAAGCATTTCAAAAATAAGTGCCGATAGGCATTTCAGATATAGGTGCCGATAGGCATTTCAGATATAGTTGCCGATTGGCATTTTAAAAATAGGTGCCGCTAGGCATTTCAGATATAGAAGCCGATAGGCATTTCAAATATAGGTGCCGATAGGCATTCCAGATATGGTTGCCGATAGGCATTTCAAATATAGGTGCTGATAGGCATTTCAGATGTAGTGTCTGATAGGCATTTCAAAAATAAGTGCCGATAGGCATTTCAGATATAGGTGCCGATAGGCATTTCAGATATAGTTGCCGATTGGCATTTTAAAAATAGGTGCCGATAGGCATTTCAGATATAGAAGCCGATAGGCATTTCAAATATAGGTGCCGATTGGCATTCCAGATATGGTTGCCGATAGGCATTTCAAATATAGGTGCTGATAGGCATTTCAGATGTAGTTTCCGATAGGCATTTCAAAAATAGGTGCCGATAGGCATTTCAGATATAGGTGCCGATAGGCATTTCAGATATAGTTGCCGATTGGCATTTTAAAAAAAGGTGCCGAAAGGCATTTTTAAAATACGTGCCGATAGGCATTTCAGATATAGAAGCCGATAGGCATTTCAAATATAGGTGCCGATAGGCATTCCAGATATGGTTGCCGATAGGCATTTAAAATATAGGTGCTGATAGGCATTTCAAAAGTAGTTTCCGATAGGCATTTCAAAAATAGGTGCCGATAGGCATTTCAGATATAGGTGCCGATAGGCATTTCTGATGTGTTTGCCGATTGGCATTTTAAAAATAGGTGCCGATAGGCATTTCAGATATAGAAGCCGATAGGCATTTCAAATATAGGTGCCGATAGGCATATCAGATATAGTTGCCGATAGGCATTTAAAATATAGGTGCCGATAGGCATTTCAAATATAGGTGTCGATAGGCATTTCAGACATAAATGCCGACAGGCATTTCAGATATAGGTGCCGATAGGCATTACTGATGTGGTTGCCGATTGGCATTTTAAAAATAGGTGCCAATAGGCATTTCAGATATAGAAGCCGATAGGCATTTCAAATATAGGTGTCGATAGGCATTTCAGATATGGTTGCCGATAGGCATTTCAATTAATATAGGTGCAGATAGGCAATTCAGATGTAGTTTCCGAAAGGCATTTAAAAAATAGGTGCCGATAGGCATTTCAGATATGGGTGCTCTTAGGCATTTCAGATATAGTTGTCGATTGGCATTTTAAAAATAGGTGCCGATAGGCATTTCAGATATAGAAGCCGATAGGCATTTCAAATATAGGTGCCGATAAGCATTCCATATATGGTTGCCGATAGGCATTTCAAATATAGGTGCTGATAGGCATTTCAGAAGTAGTTTCCGATAGGCATTTAAAAAATAGTTGCCGATAGGCATTTCAGATATAGGTGCCGATAGGCATTTCAGATATAGGTGCCGATAGGCATTTCAGATATAGTTGCCGATTGGCATTTTAAAAATAGGTGCCGATAGGCATTTCAGATATAGAAGCCGATAGGTATTTCAAATATAGGTGTCGATAGGCATTTCAGATATAAATGCCGAAAGGCATTTCAGATATAGGTGCCGATAGGCATTTCTGATGTGGTTGCCGATTGGCATTTTAAAAATAGGTGCCGATAGGCATTACAGATATAGAAGCCGATAGGCATTTCAAATATAGGTGCCGATAGGCATTCCAGATGTGGTTGCCGATTGGCATTTTAAAAATAGGTGCCGATAGGCATTTCAGATGTATTTTACGATAGGCATTTCAAAAATAGGTGCCGATAGGTATTTCAGATATAGGTGCCGATAGGCGTATCAGATATAGTTGCCGATAGGCATTTAAAATATAGGTGCCGATAGGCATTTCAAATATAGGTGTCGATAGGCATTTCAGACATAAATGCCGAAAGGCATTTCAGATATAGGTGCCAATAGGCATTACTGATGTGGTTGCCGATTGGCATTTTAAAAATAGGTGCCAATAGGCATTTCAGATATTGAAGCCGATAGGCATTTCAAATATAGGTGCCGATGGGCATTCCAGATGTAGTTTCCGATAGGCATTTCAAAAATTGGTGCCGATAGGCATTTCAGATATAGGTGCCGGTAGGCATTTCAGATATAGTTGCCGATTGCCACTTTAAAAATAGGTGCCGATAGGCATTTCAGATATAAAAGCCGATAGGTATTTCAAATATAGGTGTCGATAAGCATTCCAGATATGGTTGCCGATAGGCATTACAAACATAGGTGCTGATAGGCATTTCAGATGTAGTTTCCGATAAGCATTTCAAAAATAAGTGCCGATAGGCATTTCAGATATAGGTGCCGATAGGCATTTCAGATATAGGTGCCGATAGGCATTTCAGATATAGGTGCCGATAGGCATTTCAGATATAGTTGTCGATTCGCATTTTAAAAATAGGTGCCGATAGGCATTTCAGATATAGAAGCCGATAGGCATTTCAAATATAGGTGCCGATAAGCATTCCAGATATGGTTGCTGATAGGCATTTCAAACATAGGTGCTGATAGGCATTTCAGATGTAGTTTCCGATAAGCATTTCAAAAATAAGTGCCGATAGGCATTTCAGATATAGGTGCCGATAGGCATTTCAGATATAGTTGCCGATTGGCATTTTAAAAATAGGTGCCGATAGGCATTTTAGATATAGAAGCCGATAGGCATTTCAAATATAGGTGCCGATAGGCATTCCAGATATGGTTGCCGATAGGCATTTCAAATATAGGTGCTGATAGGCATTTCAGATGTAGTTTCCGATAGGCATTTCAAAAATAAGTGCCGATAGGCATTTCAGATATAGGTGCCAATAGGCATTTCAGATATAGTTGCCGATTGGCATTTTAAAAATAGGTGCCGATAGGGATTTCAAATATAGGTGCCGATAGGCATTCCAGATATGGTTGCCGTTAGGCCTTTCAAATATAGGTGCTGATAGGCATTTCAGATGTAGTTTCCGATAGGCATTTCAAAAATAGGTGCCGATAGGCATTTCAGATATAGTTGCCGATTGGCATTATAAAAATAGGTGCCGATAGGCATTTCAGATTTAGAAGCCGATAGGCATTTCAAATATAGGTGCCGATAGGCATTCCAGATATGGTTGCCGATAGGCATTTCAAATATAGGTGCTAATAGGCATTTCAGATGTAGTTTGCGATAGGCATTTCAAAAATAGGTGCCGATTGGCATTTCAGTTATAGATGCCGATAAGCATATCAGATATAGTTGCCAATTGGCATTTTAAAAATAGGTGCCGATAGGCATTTCAAATATAGAAGCCGATAGGCATTTCATATATAGGTGCCGATAGGCATTCCAGATATGTTTGCCGATAGGCATTTCAAATATAGGTGCTGATAGGCATTTCAGATGTAGTTTCCGATAGGCATTTCAAAAATAGGTGCCGATAGGCATTTCAGATATAGGTGCCGATAGGCATTTCAGATATAGTTGCCGATTGGCATTTTAAAAATAGGTGCCGATAGGCATTTCAGATGTAGTTTCCGATAGGCATTTCAAAAATAGGTGCCGATAGGCATTTCAGATATAGGTGCCGATAGGCATATCAGATATAGTTGCCAATAGGCATTTAAAATATAGGTGCCGATAGGCATTTCAAATATAGGTGTCGATAGAGATTTCAGATATAAATGCCGAAAGGCATTTCAGATATAGGTGCCGATAGGCATTTCTGATGTGGTTGCCGATAGGCATTTCTAATATAGGTGCTGATAGGCATTTCAGACGTAGTTTCCGATAGGCATTTCAAAAATAGGTGCCGATGGGCATTTCAGATATAGGTACCGATAGGCACATCAGATATAGTTGCCGATTGGCATTTTAAAAATAGGTGTCGATAGGCATTTCAGATATGGTTGCCGATAGGCATTTCAAATATAAGTGCAGGTAGGCATTTCAGATGTAGTTTCCGAAAGGCATTTAAAAAATAGGTGCCGATAGGCATTTCAGATATAGTTGCCGATAGGCATTTCAGATATAGTTGTCGATTGGCATTTTAAAAATAGGTGCCGATAGGCATTTCAGATATAGAAGCCGATAGGCATTTCAAATATAGGTGCCGATAAGCATTCCAGATATGGTTGCCGATAGGCATTTCAAACATAGGTGCTGATAGGCATTTCAGATGTAGTTTCCGATAAGCATTTCAAAAATAAGTGCTGATAGGCATTTCAGATATAGGTGCCGATAGGCATTTCAGATATAGTTGCCGATTGGTATTTTAAAAATAGGTGCCGATAGGCATTTCAGATATAGAAGCCGATAGGCATTTCAAATATAGGTGCCGATAGGCATTCCAGATATATATGCCGATAGGCATTTCAAATATAGGTGCTGATAGGCATTTCAGATGTAGTTTCCGATAGGCATTTCAAAAATAGGTGCCGATAGGCATTTCAGATATAGGTGCCGATAGGCATTTCAGATATAGTTGCCGATTGGCATTTAAAAAAAAGGTGCTGATAGGCAATTCAGATATGGGTGCCGACAGGCATTTCAGATATGGGTGCCGATAGGCATTTCAGATATAGTTGCCGATTGGCATTTTAAAAATAGGTGCCGATAGGCATTTCAGATATAGAAGCCGATAGGCATTTCAAATATATGTGCCGATAGGCATTCCAGATATGGTTGCCGATAGGCATTTCAAATATAGGTGTTGATAGGCATTTCAGATGTAGTTTCCGATAGGCATTTAAAAAATAGGTGCCGATAGGCATTTCAGATATAGGGGCCGATAGGCATTTCAGATATAGTTGCCGATTGGCATTTTAAAAATAGGTGCCGATAGGCATTTCAGATATAGAAGCCGATAGGCATTTCAAATATAGGTGCCGATAGGCATTCCAGATATGGTTGCCGATAGGCATTTCAAATATAGGTGCTGATAGGCATTTCAGATGTAGTTTCCGATAGGCATTTCAAAAATAGGTGCCGATAGGCATTTCAGATATAGGTGCCGATAGGCATTTCAGATATAGTTGCCGATTGGCATTTTAAAAAAAGGTGCTGATAGGCAATTCAGATATGGGTGCGGCATTTCAGATATGGGTGCCGATAGGCATTTCAGATATAGTTGCCGATTGGCATTTTAAAAATAGGTGCCGATAGGCATTTTAAAAATACGTGCCGATAGGCATTTCAGATATAGAAGCCGATAGGCATTTCAAATATAGGTGCCGATAGGCATTCCAGATATGGTTGCCGATAGGCATTTCAAATATAGGTGCTGATAGGCATTTTAGAAGTAGTTTCCGATAGGCATTTCAAAAATAAGTGCCGATAGGCATTTCAGATATAGGTGCCGATAGGCATTTCAGATATAGGTGCCGATAGGCTTTTCAGATATAGTTGCCGATTGGCATTTTAAAAATAGGTGCCGATAGGCATTTCAGATATAGAAGCCGATAGGTATTTCAAATATAGGTGTCGATAGGCATTTCAGATATAAATGCCGAAAGGCATTTCAGATATAGGTGCCGATAGGCATTTCTGATGTGGTTGCCGATTGTCATTTTAAAAATAGGTGCCGATAGGCATTTCAGATATAGAAGCCGATAGGCATTTCAAATATAGGTGCCGATAGGCATTCCAGATATGGTTGCCGATAGGCATTTCAAATATAGGTGCTGATAGGCATTTCAGATGTTGTTTCCGATAGGCATTTCAAAAATAGGTGCCGATAGGCATTTCAGATATAGGTGCCGAAAGGCATTTCAGATATAGTTGCCGATTGGCATTTTAAAAATAGGTGCCGATAGGCATTTCAGATGTATTTTACGATAGGCATTTCAAAAATAGGTGCCGATAGGCATTTCAGATATAGGTGCCGATAGGCATATCAGATATAGTTGCCGATAGGCATTTAAAATATAGGTGCCGATAGGCATTTCAAATATAGGTGTCGATAGGCATTTCAGACATAAATGCCGAAAGGCATTTCAGATATAAGTGCCGATACGCATTACTGATGGGGTTGCCGATTGGCATTAAAAAAATAGGTGCCAATAGGCATTTCAGATATAGAAGCCGATAGGCATTTCAAATATAGGTGCCGATAGGCATTCCAGGTATAGTTGCCGATAGGCATTTCAAATATAGGTGCTGATAGGCATTTCAGATGTAGTTTCCGATAGGCATTTTAAAAATTGGTGCCGATAGGCATTTCAGATATAGGTGCCGATAGGCATTTCAGATATAGTTGCCGATTGCCACTTTAAAAATAGGTGCCGATAGGCATTTCAGATATAGAAGCCGATAGGTATTTCAAATATAGGTGTCGATAGGCATTTCAGATTTGGTTGCCGATAGGCATTTCAAATATAGGTACTGATAGGCATTTCAGATGTAGTTTCCGATAGGCCTCTCAAAAATAGGTGCCGATAGGCATTTCAGATATAGGTGCCGATAGGCATTTCAGATATAGTTGCCGATAAGCATTTTAAAAATAGGTGCCGATAGGCATTTCAGATATAGAAGCTGATAGGTATTTCAAATATAGGTATCGATAGGCATTTCAGATATGGTTGCCGATAGGCATTTCAAATATAGGTGCTGATAGGCATTTCAGATGTAGATTCCGATAGGCCTATCAAAAATAGGTGCCGATAGGCATTTCAGATATAGGTGCCGATAGGCATTTCAGATATAGTTGCCGATTGGCATTTCAGATATAGAAGCCGATAGGCATTTCAAATGTAGGTGCCGATAGGCATTCCAGATACGGTTGCCGATAGGCATTTCAAATATAGGTGCCGATAGGCATTTCAGATATAGTTGCCAATTGGCATCTTAAAAATAGGTGCCGATAGGCATTTCAGATATAGAAGCCGATAGGCATTTCAAATATAGGTGCCGATAGGCATTCCAGATATGGTTGCCGATAGGCATTTCAAATATAGGTGCTGATAGGCATTTCAGATGTAGTTTCCGATAGGCATTTCAAAAATAGGTGCCGATAGGCATATTAGATATAGGTGCCGAAAGGCATTTCAGATATAGTTGCCGATTGGCATTTTAAAAATAGGTGCCGATAGGCATTTCAGATGTATTTTACGATAGGCATTTCAAAAATAGGTGCCGATAGGCATTTCAGATATAGGTGCCGATAGGCATATCAGATATAGTTGCCGATAGGCATTTCAAATATAGGTGCCGATAGGCATTCCAGATATAGTTGCCGATAGGCATTTCAAATATAGGTGCTGATAGGCATTTCAGATGTAGTTTCCGATAGGCATTTCAAAAATTGGTGCCGATAGGCATTTCAGATATTGGTGCCGATAGGCATTTCAGATATAGTTGCCGATTGCCACTTTAAAAATAGGTGCCGATAGGCATTTCAGATATAGAAGCCGATAGGTATTTCAAATATAGGTGTCGATAGGCATTTCAGATTTTGTTGCCGATAGGCATTTCAAATATAGGTGCTGATAGGCATTTCAGATGTAGTTTCCGATAGGCCTTTCAAAAATAGGTGCCGATAGGCATTTCAGATATAGGTGCCGATAGGCATTTCAGATATAGTTGCCGATAAGCATTTTAAAAATAGGTGCCGATAGGCATTTCAGATATAGAAGCTGATAGGTATTTCAAATATAGGTATCGATAGGCATTTCAGATATGGTTGCCGATAGGCATTTCAAATATAGGTGCTGATAGGCATTTCAGATGTAGTTTCCGATAGGCCTATCAAAAATAGGTGCCGATAGGCATTTCAGATATAGGTGCCGATAGGCATTTCAGATATAGTTGCCGATTGGCATTTTAAAAATAGGTGCCGATAGGCATTTCAGATATAGAAGCCGATAGGCATTTCAAATATAGGTGCCGATAGGCATTCCAGATACGGTTGCCGATAGGCATTTCAAATATAGGTGCCGATAGGCATTTCAGATATAGTTGCCAATTGGCATCTTAAAAATAGGTGCCGATAGGCATTTCAGATATAGAAGCCGATAGGCATTTCAAATATAGGTGCCGATAGGCATTCCAGATATGGTTGCCGATAGGCATTTCAAATATAGGTGCTGATAGGCATTTCAGATGTAGTTTCCGATAGGCATTTCAAAAATAGGTGCCGATAGGCATATCAGATATAGGTGCCGAAAGGCATTTCAGATATAGTTGCCGATTGGCATTTTAAAAATAGGTGCCGATAGGCATTTCAGATGTATTTTACGATAGGCATTTCAAAAATAGGTGCCGATAGGCATTTCAGATATAGGTGCCGATAGGCATATCAGATATAGTTGCCGATAGGCATTTAAAATATAGGTGCCGATAGGCATTTCAAATATAGGTGTCGATAGGCATTTCAGACATAAATGCCGAAAGGCATTTCAGATATAGGTGCCGATACGCATTACTGATGTGGTTGCCGATTGGCATTTTAAAAATAGGTGCCAATAGGCATTTCAGATATAGAAGCCGATAGGCATTTCAAATATAGGTGCCGATAGGCATTCCAGATATAGTTGCCGATAGGCATTTCAAATATAGGTGCTGATAGGCATTTCCGATGTAGTTTCCGATAGGCATTTCAAAAATTGGTGCCGATAGGCATTTCAGATATAGGTGCCGATAGGCATTTCAGATATAGAAGCCGATAGGTATTTCAAATATAGGTGTCGATATGCATTTCAGATTTGGTTGCCGATAGGCATTTCAAATATAGGTGCTGATAGGCATTTCAGATGTAGTTTCCGATAGGCCTTTCAAAAATAGGTGCCGATAGGCATTTCAGATATAGGTGCCGATAGGCATTTCAGATATATTTGCCGATAGGCATTTTAAAAATAGGTGCCGATAGGCATTTCAGATATAGAAGCTGATAGGTATTTCAAATATAGGTATCGATAGGCATTTAAGATATGGTTGCCGATAGGCATTTCAAATATAGGTGCTGATAGGCATTTCAGATGTAGTTTCCGAGAGGCCTATCAAAAATAGGTGCCGATAGGCATTTCAGATATAGGTGCCGATAGGCATTTCAGATATAGTTGCCGATTGCCACTTTAAAAATAGGTGCCGATAGGCATTTCAGATATAGAAGCCGATAGGTATTTCAAATATAGGTGTCGATAGGCATTTCAGATTTGGTTGCCGATAGGCATTTCAAATATAGGTGCTGATAGGCATTCCAGATATGGTTGCCGATAGGCATTTCAAATATAGGTGCTGATAGGCATTTCAGATGTAGTTTCCGATAGGCATATCAAAAATAGGTGCCGATAGGCATTTCAGATATAGGTGCTGATAGGCATTTCAGATATAGTTGCCGATTGGCATTTTAAAAATAGGTGCCGATAGGCATTTCAGATATAGAAACCGATAGGCATTTCAAATATAGGTGCCGATAGGCATTCCAGATACGGTTGCTGATAGGCATTTCAAATATAGGTGCCGATAGGCATTTCAGATATAGTTGCCAATTGGCATCTTAATAATAGGTGCCGATAGGCATTTCAGATGTAGTTTCCGATAGGCATTTCAAAAATAGGTGCCGATAGGCATTTCAGATATAGGTGCCGATAGGCATATCAGATATAGTTGCCAATAGGCATTTAAAATATAGGTGCCGATAGGCATTTCAAATATAGGTGTCGATAGGCATTTCAGATATAGAAGCCGATAGGTATTTCAAATATAGGTGTCGATAGGCATTTCAGATATGGTTGCCGATAGGCATTTCAAATATAGGTGCAGATAGGCATTTCAGATGTAGTTTCCGAAAGGCATTTAAAAAATAGGTGCCGATAGGCATTTCAGATATAGGTGCCGATAGGCATTTCAGATATAGTTGTCGATTGGCATTTTAAAAATAGGTGCCGATAGGCATTTCAGATATAGAAGCCGATAGGCATTTCAAATATAGGTGCCGATAAGCATTCCAGATATGGTTGCCGATAGGCATTTCAAACATAGGTGCTGATAGGCATTTCAGATGTAGTTTCCAATAAGCATTTCAAAAATAAGTGCCGATAGGCAATTCAGATATAGGTGCCGATAGGCATTTCAGACATAGTTGCCGATTGGCATTTTAAAAATAGGTGCCGATAGGCATTTCAGATATAGAAGATGATAGGCATTTCAAATATAGGTGCCGATAGGCATTCCAGATATGGTTGCTGATAGGCATTTCAAATATAGGTGCTGATAGGCATTTCAGATGTAGTTTCCGATAGGCATTTCAAAAATAAGTGCCGATAGGCATTTCAGATATAGGTGCCGATAGGCATTTCAGATATAGTTGCCGATTGGCATTTTAAAAATAGGTGCCGATAGGCATTTCAGATATAGAAGCCGATAGGCATTTCAAATATAGGTGCCGATAGGCATTCCAGATATGGTTGCCGATAGGCATTTCAAATATATGTTCTGATAGGCATTTCAGATGTCGTTTCTGATAGGCATTTCAAAAATAGGTGCCGATAGGCATTTCAGATATAGGTGCCGATAGGCATTTCAGATATAGTTGCCGATTGGCATTATAATAATAGGTGCCGATAGGCATTTCAGATTTAGAAGCCGATAGGCATTTCAAATATAGATGCCGATAGGCATTCCAGATATGGTTGCCGATAGGCATTTCAAATATAGGTGCTAATAGGCATTTCAGATGTAGTTTGCGATAGGCATTTCAAAAATAGGTGCCGATTGGCATTTCAGTTATAGATGCCGATAAGCATATCAGATATAGTTGCCAATTGGCATTTAAAAATAGGTGCCGATAGGCATTTCAAATATAGAAGCCGATAGGCATTTCAAATATAGGTGTTGATAGGCATTCCAGATATGGTTGCCGATAGGCATTTCAAATATAGGTGCTGAAAGGCATTTCAGATGTAGTTTCCGATAGGCATTTCAAAAATAGGTGCCGATAGGCATTTCAGATATAGGTGCCGATAGGCACTTCAGATATAGTTGCCGATTGGCATTTTAAAAATAGGTGCCGATAGGCATTTCAGATATAGAAGCCGATAGGCAGTTCAAATATAGGTGCCGATAGGCATTCCAGATATGGTTGCCAATAGGCATTTCAAATATAGGTGCTGATAGGCATTTCAGATGTAGTTTCCGATAGGCATTTCAAAAATAGGTGCCGATAGGCATATCAGATATAGTTGCCGATAGGCATTTCAGATATAGTTGCCGATTGGCATTTTAAAAATAGGTGCCGATAGGCATTTTTAAAATACGTGCCGATAGGCATTTCAGATATAGAAGTTGATAGGCATTTCAAATATAGGTGCCGATAGGCATTCCAGATATGGTTACCGATAGGCATTTCAAATATAGGTGCTGATAGGCATTTCAGAAGTAGTTTCCGATAGGCATTTCAAAAATAGGTGCCGTTAGGCATTTCAGATATAGTTGCCGATTGGCATTTTAAAAATAGGTGCCGATAGGCATTTCAGATATAGAAGCCGATAGGTATTTCAAATATAGGTGTCGATAGGCATTTCAGATATAAATGCCGAAAGGCATTTCAGATATAGGTGCCGATTGGCATTTTAAAAATAGGTGCCGATAGGCATTTTTAAAATACGTGCCGATAGGCATTTCAGATATAGAAGTTGATAGGCATTTCAAATATAGGTGCCGATAGGCATTTCAGATATAGTTGCCGATTGGCATTTTAAAAATAGGTGCCGATAGGCATTTCAGATATAGAAGCCGATAGGTATTTCAAATATAGGTGTCGATAGGCATTTCAGATATAAATGCCGAAAGGCATTTCAGATATAGGTGCCGATAGGCATTTCTGAAGTGGTTGCCGATTGGCATTTTAAAAATAGGTGCCGATAGGCATTTCAGATATAGAAGCCGATAGGCATTTAAAATATAGGTGCCGATAGGCATTCCAGATATGGTTGCCGATAGGCATTTAAAATATAGGTGCTGATAGGCATTTCAGATGTAGTTTCCGATAGGCATTTCAAAAATAGGTGCCGATAGGCATTTCAGATATATGTGCCGATAGGCATTTCAGATATAGTTGCCGATTGGCATTTTAAAAATAGGTGCCGATAGGCATTTCAGATGTATTTTACGATAGGCATTTCAAAAATAGGTGCCGATAGGCATTTCAGATATAGGTGCCGATAGGCATATCAGATATAGTTGCCGATAGGCATTTAAAATATAGGTGCCGATAGGCATTTCAAATATAGGTGTCGATAGGCATTTCAGACATAAATGCTGAAAGGAATTTCAGATATAGGTGCCGATAGGCATTACTGATGTGGTTGCCGATTGGCATTTGAAAAATAGGTGCCAATAGGCATTTCAGATATAGAAGCCGATAGGCATTTTAAATATAGGTGCCGATAGGCATTCCAGATATAGTTGCCGATAGGCATTTCAAATATAGGTGCTGATAGGCATTTCAGATGTAGTTTCCGATAGGCATTTCAAAAATTGGTGCCGATAGGCATTTCAGATATAGGTGCCGATAGGCATTTCAGATATAGTTGCCGATTGCCACTTTAAAAATAGGTGCCGATAGGCATTTCAGATATAGAAGCCGATAGGTATTTCAAATATAGGTGTCGATAGGCATTTCAGATTTAGTTGCCGATAGGCATTTCAAATATAGGTGCTGATAGGCATTCCAGATATGGTTGCCGATAGGCATTTCAAATATAGGTGCTGATAGGCATTTCAGATGTAGTTTCCGATAGGCCTATCAAAAATAGGTGCTGATAGGCATTTCAGATATAGGTGCCGATAGGCATTTCAGATATAGTTGCCAATTGGAATTTTAAAAATAGGTGCCGATAGGCATTTCAGATATAGAAGCTGATAGGTATTTTAAATATAGGTGTCGATGGGCATTTCAGATATGGTTGCCGATAGGCATTTCAAATATAGGTGCTGATAGGCATTTCAGATGTAGTTTCCGATAGGCCTATCAAAAATAGGTGCCGATAGGCATTTCAGATATAGGTGCCGATAGGCATTTCAGATATAGTTGCCGATTGGCATTTTTAAAATAGGTGCCGATAGGCATTTCAGATATAAAAGCCGTTAGGCATTTCAAATATAGGTGCCGATAGGCATTCCAGATACGGTTGCCGATAGGCATTTCAAATATAGGTGCCGATAGGCATTTCAGATATAGTTGCCAATTGGCATCTTAAAAATAGGTGACGATAGGCATTTCAGATATAGAAGCCGATAGGCACTTCAAATATAGGTGCCGATAGGCATTCCAGATATAGTTGCCAATAGGCATTTCAAATATAGGTGCTGATAGGCATTTCAGATGTAGTTTCCGATAGGTATTTCAAAAATAGGTGCCGATAGGCATTTCAGATATAGGTGCCGATAGGCATTTCAGATATAGTTGCCGATTGGCAATTTAAAAATAGGTGCCGATAGGCATTTCAGATGTAGTTTCCGATAGGCATTTCAAAAATAGGTGCCGATAGGCATTTCAGATATAGGTGCCGATAGGCATATCAGATATAGTTGCCAATAGGCATTTAAAATATAGGTGCCGATAGGCATTTCAAATATAGGTGTCGATAGGCATTTCAGATATAAATGCCGAAAGGCATTTCAGATATAGGTGCCGATAGGCATTTCTGATGTGGTTGCCGATAGGCATTTCTAATATAGGTGCTGATAGGCATTTCAGATGCAGTTTCCGATAGGCATTTCAAAAATAGGTGCCGATGGGCATTTCAGATATAGGTGCCGATAGGCACTTCAGATATAGTTGCCGATTGGCATTTTAAAAATAGGTGCCGATAGGCATTTCAGATATAGAAGCCGATTCGGTATTTCAAATATAGGTGTCGATAGGCATTTCAGATATGGATGCCGATAGGCATTTCAAATATAGGTGCAGATAGGCATTTCAGATGTAGTTTCCGAAAGGCATTTAAAAAATAGGTGCCGATAAGCATTTCAGATATAGGTGCCGATAGGCATTTCAGATATAGTTGTCGATTGGCATTTTAAAAATAGGTGCCGATAGGCATTTCAGATATAGGTGCCGATAGGCATTTCAGGTATAGTTGCCGATTGGCATTTTAAAAATAGGTGCCGATAGGCATTTCAGATATAGAAGCCGATAGGCATTTCAAATATAGGTGCTGATAGGCATTTCAGATGTAGTTTCCGATAGGCATTTCAAAAATAAGTGCCGATAGGCATTTCAAATATAGGTGCCGATAGGCATTTCAGGTATAGTTGCCGATTGGCATTTTAAAAATAGGTGCCGATAGGCATTTCAGTTATAGAAGCCGATAGGCATTTCAAATATAGGTGCTGATAGGCATTTCAGATGTAGAAGCCGATAGGCATTTCAAATATAGGTGCTGATAGGCATTTCAGATGTAGTTTCCGATAGGCATTTCAAAAATAAGTGCCGATAGGCATTTCAGATATAGGTGCCGATAGGCATTTCAGGTATAGTTGCCGATTGGCATTTTAAAAATAGGTGCCGATAGGCATTTCAGATATAGAAGCCGATAGGCATTTCAAATATAGGTGCCGATAGGCATTTCAGATATAGAAGCCGATAGGCATTTCAAATATAGGTGCTGATAGGCATTTCAGATGTAGTTTCCGATAGGCATTTCAAAAATAAGTGCCGATAGGCATTTCAGATATAGGTGCCGATAGGCATTTCAGGTATAGTTGCCGATTGGCATTTTAAAAATAGGTGCCGATAGGCATTTCAGATATAGAAGCCGATAGGCATTTCAAATATAGGTGCCGATAGGCATTCCAGATATGGTTGCCGATAGGCATTTCAAATATAGGTGCTGATAGGCATTTCAGACGTAGTTTCCGATACGCATTTCAAAAATAGGTGCCGATAGGCATTTCAGATATAGGTGCCGATAGGCATTTCAGATATAGTTGCCGATTGGCATTATAAAAATAGGTGCCGATAGGCATTTCAGATTTAGAAGCCGATAGGCATTTCAAATATAGGTGCCGATAGGCATTCCAGATATTGTTGCCGATAGGCATTTCAAATATAGGTGCAAATAGGCATTTCAGATGTAGTTTGCGATAGGCATTTCAAAAATAGGTGCCGATTGGCATTTCAGTTATAGATGCCAATAAGCATATCAGATATAGTTGCCAATTGGCATTTTAAAAATAGGTGCCGATAGGCATTTCAAATATAGAAGCCGATAGGCATATCAAATATAGGTGCCGATAGGCATTCCAGATATGGTTGCCGATAGGCATTTCAAATATAGGTGCTGATAGGCATTTCAGATGTAGTTTCCGATAGGCATTTCAAAAATAGGTGCCGATAGGCATTTCAGATATAGGTGCCGATAGGCACTTCAGATATAGTTGCCGATTGGCATTTTAAAAATAGGTGCCGATAGGCATTTCAGATATAGAAGCCGATAGGCAGTTCAAATATAGGTGCCGATAGGCATTCCAGATATGGTTGCCAATAGGCATTTCAAATATAGGTGCTGATAGGCATTTCAGATGTAGTTTCCGATAGGCATTTCAAAAATAGGTGCCGATAGGCATATCAGATATAGGTGCCGATAGGCATTTCAGATATAGTTGCCGATTGGCATTTTAAAAATAGGTGCCGATAGGCATTTCAGATATAGAAGCCGATAGGCATTTTAAATATAGGTACCGATAGGCATTCCAGATATGGTTGCCGATAGGCATTTCAAATATAGGTGCTGATAGGCATTTCAGATGTAGTTTCCGATAGGCATTTCAAAAATAGGTGCCGATAGGCATTTCAGATATAGGTGCCGATAGGCATTTCAGATATAGTTGCCGATTGGCATTTTAAAAAAAGGTGCTGATAGGCATTTCAGATATGGGTGCCGATAGGCATTTCAGATATGGGTGCTGATAGGCATTTCAGATATAGTTGCCGATTGGCATTTTAAAAATAGGTGCCGAAGGGCATTTTTAAAATACGTGCCGATAGGCATTTCAGATATAGAAGCCGATAGGCATTTCAAATATAGGTGCCGATAGGCATTCCAGATATGGTTGCCGATAGGCATTTCAAATATAGGTGCTGATAGGCGTTTCAGAAGTAGTTTCCGATAGGCATTTCAAAAATAGGTGCCGATAGGCATTTCAGATATAGGTGCCGATAGGCATTTCAGATATAGGTGCCGATAGGCATTTCAGATATAGTTGCCGATTGGCATTTTAAAAATAGGTGCCGATAGGCATTTCAGATATAGAAGCCGATAGGCATTTATAATATAGCTGCCGATAGGCATTCCAGATATGGTTGCCGATAGGCATTTCAAATATAGGTGCTGATAGGCATTTCAGATGTAGTTTCCGATAGGCATTTCAAAAATAGGTGCCGATAGGCATTTCAGATATAGGTGCCGAAAGGCATTTCAGATATAGTTGCCGATTGGCATTTTAAAAATAAGTGCCGATAGGCATTTCAGATGTATTTTACGATAGGCATTTCAAAAATAGGTGCCGATAGGCAATTCAGATATAGGTGCCGATAGGCATATCAGATATAGTTGCCGATAGGCATTTAAAATATAGGTGCCGATAGGCATTTCAAATATAGGTGTCGATAGGCATTTCAGACATAAATGCCGAAAGGCATTTCAGATATAAGTGCCGATAGGCATTACTGATGTGGTTGCCGATTGGCATTTTATAAATAGGTGCCAATAGGCATTTCAGATATAGAAGCCGATAGGCATTTCAAATATAGGTGCCGATAGGCATTCCAGATATAGTTGCCGATAGGCATTTCAAATATAGGTGCTGATAGGCATTTCAGATGTGTATTTCCGATTGGCATTTTAAAAATAGGTGCCGATAGGCATTTCAGATATAGAAGCTGATAGGTATTTCAAAAATAGGTGTCGATAGGCATTTCAGATATGGTTGCCGATAGGCATTTCAAATATAGGTGCTGATAGGCATTTCAGATGTAGTTTCCGATAGGCCTATCAAAAATAGGTGCCGATAGGCATTTCAGATATAGGTGCCGATAGGCATTTCAGATATAGTTGCCGATTGGCAATTTAAAAATAGGTGCCGATAGGCATTTTAGATATAGAAGCCGATAGGCATTTCAAATATAGGTGCCGATAGGCATTCCAGATACGGTTGCCGATAGGCATTTCAAATATATGTGCCGATAGGCATTTCAGATATAGTTGCCAAATGGCATCTTAAAAATAGGTGCCGATAGGCATTTCATATATAGAAGCCGATAGGCATTTCAAATATAGGTGCCGATAGGCATTCCAGATATGGTTGCCGATAGGCATTTCAAATATAGGTGCTGATAGGCATTTCAGAAGTAGTTTCCGATAGGCATTTCAAAAATAGGTGCCGATAGGCATTCCAGATATAGGTGCCGATAGGCATTTCAGATATAGGTGCCGATAGGCATTTCAGATATAGTTGCCGATTGGCATTTTAAAAATAGGTGCCGATAGGCATTTCAGAAATAGAAGCCGATAGGTATTTCAAATATAGGTGTCGATAGGCATTTCAGATATAAATGCTGAAAGGCATTTCAGATATAGGTGCCGATAGGCATTTCTGATGTGGTTGCCGATTGGCATTTTAAAAATAGGTGCCGATAGGCATTTCAGATATAGAAGCCGATAGGCATTTCAAATATAGGTGCCGATAGGCTTTCCAGATATGGTTGCCGATAGGCATTTCAAATATAGGTGCTGATAGGCATTTCAGATGTAGTTTCCGATAGGCATTTCAAAAATAGGTGCCGATAGGCATTTCAGATATAGGTGCCGAAAGGCATTTCAGATATAGTTGCCGATTGGCATTTTAAAAATAGGTGCTGATAGGCATTTCAGATGTATTTTACGATAGGCATTTCAAAAATAGGTGCCGATAGGCATTTCAGATATAGGTGCCGATAGGCATATCAGATATAGTTGCCGATAGGCATTTAAAATATAGGTGCCGATAGGCATTTCAAATATAGGTGTCGATAGGCATTTCAGACATAATATAATAATAATATAATAATAAGTTTTATTAAGAAAAGAAATAACAATTTAAAAATATACATAGTCTCACTTAAGTTTATTAACAACTTGTCTGTGAGAAAATCAATTATTATCGAAACAGAATAACAGAAGAAAAGATTTACAAAGAACGCACATTATACAAAATATTACAAATTTTCCATTATATTTTTAATAGACATGTCATTTAATTTCACCCAGTTTTTTAGATTAGTTTTATTTAATGTTTCTTTAAGCTCATTGGGCAAAATATTAAAAAGTTTAGGACCTATATATCTATAATTCTTTTGTCCTATAGATTTTTTGACTGTAGGAACTCTTAAAAATATACTGTCCCTTGCACGGGTGTTATATAAACAGTCATTATCAATATATGTTCTCATATTTTTAAAAGTATAAATTAAAATCGTGTTGGCATATAGCTGTCTTATATTACTAAGATTTAGTTCTTTAAACAGTCTTTCTGAAGAGTATCTTATTGGTTTATAATAAATTATTTTTAATATCAATTTTTGTATTATATTTAAACTTGTGATTTTTGTTTTATAAGTTCCCCCCCAAGCTATAATGCCGTATGTTAATAATGACTCTACCAGGGCACTGTATACTTGCTTGAGTATGTTTAAATTTAAAAAACCTCTAATTATTCTAAACACGTGCATTAGACTGCGAACTTTTTTCACTAGGTTTTGTATATGCTTTTCCCAGTTTAAGCTTGATTCTAAAGTTAATCCTAGATATTTAATTGTGTCCACACTTTGTATTTTTATATCAGTGTTCGTAACTTTCAGACAGTCATAAGATGGTAAACCGTTCTTGTACAATGAGAAGGGTAGAAAATTAGTTTTAGCGCTATTCAAAGTTAAGAGATTATTATTGAACCATTTTACAATTAATTGTAGATCTTCATTAATTATATTTTTAAGGGATGTCCAATTGGAATTTTTATATAAAATTGCAGTATCATCAGCATATGAAATTATAACACCTTTGGAATTTAGAGACAGCAGATCGTTTATATAAATTGTGAAAAGCACCGGCCCCAGCACCGTACCTTGAGGTACCCCGTATTGCACTGTTTTAAAAATACTGTAAGAATTGTCTAACTGTACGCACTGTTGTCTATCCGTTAAATAGCTTTTTAGAAGCTTTTGAGCAACACCACGAAAGCCTATTATTTCTAGTTTTTGTAATAATTTATCATGACTCACCGTATCAAAAGCTTTTTTTAAGTCTATAAACACTGCAATTCCTTTCTCGTTACTATCAAGAATATTATAAATTTCGCCAACCAAATGTGCAATGGCATCTTGTGTGCTCTTTTTTTGTCGAAAACCATATTGTCTTGAGGAGAGGAGATTAAATGACTCAATGAAATTAACCATACGTGATTGTAAACATTTTTCGAAAATTTTCGCTATGTTGGATATTAGAGAGATAGGTCTATAATTCCCGACTTCCAATTTATCGCCACTTTTATGCAGTGGTTTAATTACGGCCACTTTAAACTGTTGTGGGCAATAACCTATTTCCAGTATCTTATTTATTATGAATGCCAGAGGATTGCTTACATGATCAACGATTGCTTTAAGAATTCCAGCCGTTATTTGGTCCAATCCGGGTGCTTTATCAGTTTTAAGTCCCATAATATGATTTTTGATTTCTTGACTTGATACCGGGGACAGAAATATTGAGTTCATGTTTTTCTTTACACCAGAAATATCATTATTGTTGTCAATATTTATTGCTGCAGCTAATTTTTTACCTATATTCGAAAAATAATTATTGAAAACATTTGCAATGTCATTTTTATTAGTTACTATTTGCAAATTAGCATCTCTAATCTCTTTTATTTCAGGTTTGTTTTTATTTTTATTACATGCTTCATTAGTAATTTTCCAAATATTTTTTGCCGTACTGCACTCTGTAATTTTCATTCTATAGTAATCATTTTTTAGATTTTTGATTTGATTGTTAATTTTATTTCTATATGCTTTATATTGATTTAAAATTACATTGTCCGTAGGGTGCTTGATATGTTGTTTAAACAGTGCATCTCTAATTTTCATTGTACTAATTATCTCTCGCGTTATCCAAGGTTTCTTTTTTATTTGTTGCTTATTTGAGATTGTGATTTTTGTAGCTTCATTTACTTTTTGCTTTATTTTTCCAATAAATGCATTAGTAATGTCCTCAATATTATCTCGATATATTTCTTCCCATTTTTCATTATGAAATAGACTTTCTAATTTTGTGTAATCAATGTGTCTTATTGTAGTTTTTTTATTATTGTTGTTGTTTCTTAAAAAATTTTCATTAACATGTAATATGACAGGATAGTGATCAGTTAAGTTATTTTCCAATATTATCGGAAGTAATTGTTTTGTTTCGCCATTTAATTTTATGAATATATGATCAATGCAGCTTTTGGAATCACGCGCTAATCTTGTATAATTATTTATTGTTGATATGAATCCAAATTCGTTCAAAGTATTTAAGTAATCATGTGTCTGCAAGGAGTCAGATAAAATATCGATATTTAAGTCTCCAACAAAAATTTCAGTTCCATTTTTAATTGTATTATTCAGATAATCATGTAATTCTGTATTGAAAATATTTGCATCAGTAGAAGGTGGTCTGTAAAGGGCTGTTAAGTTTATATCACTATTTTGTTTTTTTATCTTTATTCTTATTGCGCTTGCTTCTGCAATTTTAATAATGTTTGTGTTATAATTTAAGTTTTGTCTTATGAACACTATAGTTCCATCACACTTGTTATACTCACCACAGCTATATATAGTATCATAACCGTTCAGCTGATACACATTTGCACTGTACAGTTTCCAAGTTTCGGAGCAGACTATGACATCAAAATTTTGGTTTAATTCGTTTAACAGAACACATAAATTATCAAAGTTCATACTAATACTTCTTATATTTAGGTGAATTATTCCGAAATTGTACTGTGTTTCGCTTTGTATTAATTGATTATATTGTTCGTTACTGCTAATTAACATAGTGTCAATATGCTCAATGGAAAAATCTCTTACAAATGCATTCATGGTGACCAAAACAAGTAGTAGAACTCTATACGTGATTTTTTGATATTTTTTCTAAATCTTCATAATTTTTAATAGCAATTACTTCAGAATCATCATTTTTCCTTAATTTTATTTGGTTGTCTTTAAACCATATATACTTAAATTGCTGTTCTCGTTTAATTTGCCTGGCAGTGAAATAAAGTTTACTATAATATGGAGTTAAATGATGATTAAAATAGATTTGCTTAGAGTCAGTATTATCTTCCCAAACATCGGTAGTTTTTAAATGTTTTCGTTTGCATTCTTGATAAATTTTATCTTTAATTGACTGTCGTTCAAACTTCACTACAACTGCACCGGGATGACCTTGATGACGGGCCTTCAGCCTGTAAATATCAGAGATGTCCTTCCGTTTAACAGTGACATTCACTGTTTCACATATTTCGGATAATTTCGTAGTTAGATTTTCGTTTCTTTCCTCAATTATTCCAGTTATTACTAAATTACGGTTAAGGGATGCTTGCTTTATAGTTTCTATTTCAGTACGCAAAGATGAGACTTCTTGGTTTAATTCACTATTGTTATTTTCGAGAGTCTTGACCTTATCAGTAAGATTATTTATTACTGCTATAAAACCTTCCAATTTAGTTGTGATCGGTGATAATTGTTGTGTAATAGTATTTACTATCAGATCTTTAATCGAATTTTGGAAACTTGATTCTTCTTGGGTATTTGGTATTTTATTTGTCTCAGTGACTGAAGATTTAGGATTTCCTTGCTTACAAGCTACACACTTCCACTCACTTTTTTTGACATTTGACAAAGATTTATATGCTGCCGATCTTATATGAACACAGTCAAAATGAAAAACACAGTTACACCCATTACATGTTATATATTCTGTTTCATCAGTAAGATTTTGCTCACACTTATTACATTTCATAACCATTTTAAAATTTTCAATTATAAAAATTTAAACTAGTTTTTGTGCTTAGATTTGTAGTACTGTACAATCGCTGGATAATTCACAATCAAACTCGAAATATTATGATTTATAAAAGGTAAAAACATTTAAACTTAAAATCGCGAATATCTCAAAGTAGATACATTTTGGTAGAAAACCATTTCAAAATTCGTTTAGAGCGACATATTAAAAGTCATTTTATAAAAAATTAGAATTTTCTTCCTTAAAAAACACTTAAAAATCGTTTTTTTTTTGCACTCAATCCCGAAAGGCATTTCAGATATAGGTGCCGATAGGCATTACTGTTGTGGTTGCCGATTGGCATTTTAAAAATAGGTGCCAATAGGAATTTCAGATATAGAAGCCGATAGGCATTTCAAATATAGGTGCCGATAGGCATTCCAGATATAGTTGCCGATAGGCATTTCAAATATAGGTGCTGATAGGCATTTCAGATGTAGTTTCCGAAAGGCATTTCAAAAATTGGTGCCGATAGGCATTTCAGATATAGGTGCCGGTAGGCATTTCAGATATAGTTGCCGATTGCCACTTTAAAAATAGGTGCTGATAGGCATTTCAGATATAGAAGCCGATAGGTATTTCAAATATAG
Organism: Venustoraphidia nigricollis; assembly: GCA_034508555.1. Lineage (NCBI taxonomy): Eukaryota > Metazoa > Arthropoda > Insecta > Raphidioptera > Raphidiidae > Venustoraphidia > Venustoraphidia nigricollis. The sequence goes on along the minus strand of JAVRKA010000186.1, from coordinate 4,217 downwards.
GTGTCGATAGGCATTTCAGATTTAATTGCCGATAGGCATTTCAAATATAGGTGCTGATAGGCATTTCAGATGTAGTTTCCGACAGGCATTTCAAAAATAGGTGCCGATAGGCATTTCAGATATAAGTGCCGATAGGCATTTCAGATATAGTTGCCGATTGGCATTTTAAAAATAGGTGCCGATAGGCATTTCAGATGTAGTTTCCGATAGGCATTTCAAAAAGAGTTGCCGATAGGCATTTCAGATATAGGTGCCGATAGGCATATCAGATATAGTTGCCAATAGGCATTTAAAATATAGGTGCCGACAGGCATTTCAAATATAGGTGTCGATAGGCATTTCAGATATAAATACCGAAAGGCATTTCAGATATAGGTGCCGATAGGCATTTCTGATGTGGTTGCCGATAGGCATTTCTAATATAGGTGCTGATAGGCATTTCAGATGTAGTTTCCGATAGGCATTTCAAAAATAGGTGCCGATGGGCATTTCAGATATAGGTGCCGATAGGCACTTCAGATATAGTTGCCGATTGGCATTTTAAAAATAGGTGCCGATAGGCATTTCAGATATAGAAGCCGATAGGTATTTCAAATATAGGTGTCGATAAGCATTTCAGATATGGTTGCCGATAGGCATTTCAAATATAGGTGCAGGTAGGCATTTCAGATGTAGTTTCCGAAAGGCATTTAAAAAATAGGTGCCGATAGGCATTTCAGATATAGGTGCCGATAGGCATTTCAGATATAGTTGTCGATTGGCATTTTAAAAATAGGTGCCGATAGGCATTTCAGATATAGAAGCCGATAGGCATTTCAAATATAGGTGCCGATAAGCATTCCAGATATGGTTGCCGATAGGCATTTCAAACATAGGTGCTGATAGGCATTTCAGATGTAGTTTCCGATAAGCATTTCAAAAATGAGTGCCGATAGGTATTTCAGATATAGGTACCGATAGGCATTTCAGATATAGTTGCCGATTGGCATTTTAAAAATAGGTGCCGATAGTCATTTTAGATATAGAAGCCGATAGGCATTTCAAATATAGGTGCCGATAGGCATTCCAGATATGGTTGCCGATAGGCATTTCAAATATAGGTGCTGATAGGCATTTCAGATGTAGTTTCCGATAGGCATTTCAAAAATAGGTGCCGATAGGCATTTCAGATATAGGTGCCGATAGGCATTTCAGATATAGTTGCCGATTGGCATTATAAAAATAGGTGCCGATAGGCATTTCAGATTTAGAAGCCGATAGGCATTTCAAATATAGGTGCCGATAGGCATTCCAGATATGGTTGCCGATAGGCATTTCAAATATAGGTGCTAATAGGCATTTCAGATGTAGTTTGCGATAGGCATTTCAAAAATAGGTGCCGATTGGCATTTCAGTTATAGATGCCGATAAGCATGTCAGATATAGTTGCCAATTGGCATTTTAAAAATAGGTGCCGATAGGCATTTCAAATATAGAAGCCGATAGGCATTTCAAATATAGGTGCCGATAGGCATTCCAGATATGGTTGCCGATAGGCATTTCAAATATAGGTGCTGATAGGCATTTCAGATGTAGTTTCCGATAGGCATTTCAAAAATAGGTGCCGATAGGCATTTCAGATATAGGTGCCGATAGGCACTTCAGATATAGTTGCCGATTGGCATTTTAAAAATAGGTGCCGATAGGCATTTCAGATATAGAAGCCGATAGGCAGTTCAAATATAGGTGCCGATAGGCATTCCAGATATGGTTGCCAATAGGCATTTCAAATATAGATGCTGATAGGCATTTCAGATGTAGTTTCCGATAGGCATTTCAAAAATAGGTGCCGATAGGCATATCAGATATAGGTGCCGATAGGCATTTTAGATATAGTTGCCGATTGGCATTTTAAAAATAGGTGCCGATAGGCATTTCAGATATAGAAGCCGATAGGCATTTTAAATATAGGTGCCGATAGGCATTCCAGATATGGTTGACGATAGGCATTTCAAATATAGGTGCTGATAGGCATTTCAGATGTAGTTTCCGATAGGCATTTAAAAAATAGGTGCCGATAGGCATTTCAGATATAGGTGCCGATAGGCATTTCAGATATAGTTGCCGATTGGCATTTTAAAAAAAGGTGCTGATAGGCATTTCAGATATGGGTGCCGATAGGCATTTCAGATATGGGTGCCAATAGGCATTTCAGATATAGTTGCCGATTGGCATTTTAAAAATAGGTGCCGATAGGCATTTTTAAAATACGTGCCGATAGGCATTTCAGATATAGAAGCCGATAGGCATTTCAAATATAGGTGCCGATAGGCATTCCAGATATGGTTGCCGATAGGCATTTCAAATATAGGTGCTGATAGGCATCTCAGAAGTAGTTTCCGATAGGCATTTCAAAAATAGGTGCCGATAGGCATTTCAGATAGAGGTGCCGATAGGCATTTCAGAAATAGGTGCCGATAGGCATTTCAGATATAGGTGCCGAAAGGCATTTCGGATATAGTTGCCGATTGGCATTTCAAAAATAGGTGCCGATAGGCATTTCAGATATAGAAGCCGATAGGTATTTCAAATATAGGTGTCGATAGGCATTTCAGATATAAATGCTGAAAGGCATTTCAGATATAGGTGCCGATAGGCATTTCTGATGTGGTTGCCGATTGGCATTTTAAAAATAGGTGCCGATAGGCATTTCAGATATAGAAGCCGATAGGCATTTCAAATATAGGTGCCGATAGGCATTCCAGATATGGTTGCCGATAGGCATTTCAAATATAGGTGCTGATAGGCATTTCAGATGTAGTTTCCGATAGGCATTTCAAAAATAGGTGCCGATAGGCATTTCAGATATAGGTGCCGAAAGGCATTTCAGATATAGTTGCCGATTGGCATTTTAAAAATAGGTGCCGATAGGCATTTCAGATGTATTTTACGATAGGCATTTCAAAAATAGGTGCCGATAGGCATTTCAGATATAGGTGCCGATAGGCATATCAGATATAGTTGCCAAAAGGCATTTAAAATATAGGTGCCGATAGGCATTTCAAATATAGGTGTCGATAGGCATTTCAGACATAAATGCCGAAAGGCATTTCAGATATAAGTGCCGATAGGCATTACTGATGTGGTTGCCAATTGGCATTTTAAAAATAGGTGCCAATAGGCATTTCAGATATAGAAGCCGATAGGCATTTCAAATATAGGTGCCGATAGGCATTCCAGATATAGTTGCCGATAGGCATTTCAAAAATAGGTGCCGATAGGCATTTCAGATATAGGTGCCGAAAGGCATTTCAGATATAGTTGCCGATTGGCATTTTAAAAATAGGTGCTGATAGGCATTTCAGATGTATTTTACGATAGGCATTTCAAAAATAGGTGCCGATAGGCATTTCAGATATAGGTGCCGATAGGCATATCATGTATAGTTGCCGATAGGCATTTAAAATATAGGTGCCGATAGGCATTTCAAATATAGGTGTCGATAGGCATTTCAGACATAAATGCCGAAAGGCATTTCAGATATAGGTGCCGATAGGCATTACTGTTGTGGTTGCCGATTGGCATTTTAAAAATAGGTGCCAATAGGCATTTCAGATATAGAAGCCGATAGGCATTTCAAATATAGGTGCCGATAGGCATTCCAGATATAGTTGCCGATAGGCATTTCAAATATAGGTGCTGATAGGCATTTCAGATGTAGTTTCCGAAAGGCATTTTAAAAATTGGTGCCGATAGGCATTTCAGATATAGGTGCCGGTAGGCATTTCAGATATAGTTGCCGATTGCCACTTTAAAAATAGGTGCTGATAGGCATTTCAGATATAGAAGCCGATAGGTATTTCAAATATAGGTGTCGATAGGCATTTCAGATTTAATTGCCGATAGGCATTTCAAATATAGGTGCTGATAGGCATTTCAGATGTAGTTTCCGACAGGCATTTCAAAAATAGGTGCCGATAGGCATTTCAGATATAAGTGCCGATAGGCATTTCAGATATAGTTGCCGATTGGCATTTTAAAAATAGGTGCCGATAGGCATTTCAGATGTAGTTTCCGATAGGCATTTCAAAAAGAGTTGCCGATAGGCATTTCAGATATAGGTGCCGATAGGCATATCAGATATAGTTGCCAATAGGCATTTAAAATATATATGCCGACAGGCATTTCAAATATAGGTGTCGATAGGCATTTCAGATATAAATACCGAAAGGCATTTC